>JAFMSR010000010.1:15503221-16103221 GCA_022818135.1 Saxidomus purpurata
TGGCTGGGACACCGTTCTGAGGCGTCTGCGTCATTGTGTTCGGCCTATCAGACCAAGACGAGCTTACGTTGGTAATGCGCTCGTACGACGTCATCGCGTTGCTCGTTTGAATCGTTTCTCCTGACCTCAACCCAATCGAGCATATTTGGGATCTTCTTGGTCGTAGAGTTAGGTCAAGACATGTCGTCAACAATTTGCAGGAGCTACAAAATGCTCTGCAGATCGAATGGAACAACTTTCCTGCACACGTCGTACAGCGTTACGTCAATTCCATGAGGCGTCGTAGTGTACAGGATATCCGACAAACTGGTGACCATACCCGGTATTAATCAAATAATCACAACAAAACCATTAGAAGAGCTGTAAAACGTGAATATACTCACAATAACATCAATATCACAGTTTGCGTATTTTTCATTTTGACCCTTGATACATGTAACCGAATTCTGTGCATCTATAGAAACCGCCATTTTAAAAAAAAGGTTACGTGGGTTTGTAGGCAATTGAATAAGCTTAACAGTGATACCAAACATCATATAATTTCTATTATGGATATCAGGCAAATAAAGAAAACCCTCTATGCACACTTTCTTTTGCGTTTGAGTATATTTTAGTAATAATAACTATTTCGTTTACCTAAATATCTATACAGGATTTCTGTCTACGGATGATGACGTTGCTCCTGGAAATTACGGCTTGTTAGACCAGCTCATGGCGTTAAAATGGACCAAGGACAATATTATTCATTTTAACGGAGACCCTGATAGAATAACACTGTTTGGTCAAAGTGCAGGCGGTGGAAGTGTTTCATTGCATTTGTTTTCTCCATTAGCCAGAGGTTAATTTCAATATTTAGACATGTTCATTTTGTCAATGATGATCAAAACACATTTTCTTTTCAATTGGCCTTCTCTGTTTCACTTCAAGATCAGTGATTCCATCTCGAGTGAGTCTCGAGAGCAATTCGTGTAACTTGCAGGGAATTATTTGTCGCATTGGTATAGATATAATATCTTTTTAACTAGTATGTATTGCATATATTAAGTGCTTCATAAAACAAACAAACTGATTTTCATCTGAATTAAAAATGAATTAGCAGGGAGTTGCCATCGTTCAACTGTAAAAAAGGTAAAATTGCACCTACAATTGTATACAAGTACACTCTAACTTAACTGTTTTGTAGGTTTATTCAATTCCATGATTTCCCAAAGCGGGTGTGCGCTTAGCCCATGGGCCATATACCGTTCCCCACATACGAGTCAGAACTACACCAAGGCCCTGGCAAGATCATTTGGCTGTACAGCAAGAAATTCAGTCGACATTATTACTTGTCTTCGTTCAAAGGATGCAAATTTACTGGCGAACACGAATGTAGGGGTACGTAGTGGAATTCAGAAACCTTTTGTGAAGGAATTCGTGAGAAAATAGGGGATTATTTGATCCTTTTTTTAGTCACTGGTTGCATATAACATCTTTTAAATTATTGTTTGGCACTCATCGTGGCACAAAAGGTTAAGGTAAAGTACATATTATAAGCAATCGATAAATTTATTAATGTCCATCTTTGCTCAAAACATTGCTTTCAATGGAGATCAGCTTTCACTGTGCTATTTGTTTAGTCCTGATCCCTGTGGTTTGACTTGTACCTTGTCAAACAAAACGGCTTCGCCGCTGTAAACATTCTTGTTTTGTCCATTAACTATGTTTTATTTGGTAATTTTTTGCCTTTCTGAGACAAAGAGCCCTTTTACCGAAAGGGGTCTTTGTCTCAGAGACGTAAAAAATAATATGATATGCACATATGATTTTACAGGGATGGAACCGTTTAGGGTTCAATGTGCACACCTTCTTTGTTGATCTCTTTTTGGCTTTAAACAGGCTCCGCCAATGATTTCTACATTTGCTCCACGTGTTGACGGCTACTACATTCATGACCTACCGGAAGTGTTGCTTCAGCGAGGAGACTATCCTCACCATATTAACACCATGACCGGATATCTGCCAGACGAAGTTTCAGAGGATTATGGTAAGACCATACAACTTTATAGCCTTTCGGTTACCCTCCAAAATTCTAGCACGCACTTGTCCGGTTTTTAGTTTTGGCGCTTCACCATAGAGCTGCTTAAAGCGAGACCGCCGGTGAAAAATTAACGACTGAAACATGAACCTTGTAGATCATGAGTAGTCAGCACGAATGTGCTAGTTGATCATGATCTGCACTAAACGCTAAGGCAGAATAATCTGCTGCTAACAGGGTAAAGGCTAGAATATGGCTGTTATGTCAGCTTCCAGGCGTTCGATTTCTTTTCAACATGGTGACCCCAAAGTTTGATTTAAATCCGTATTCATATGAATAATATACAACCCAAAAGCCAAAGTGATGACCTTAGGTTCAAAACAACATCTATTGCTAATTTGTAAACCTGGGTCTTCATTCAAATGTTATATCTTCAAACGTGCGTGCTTTGTTTTTTCATAGAAAATGAACCTGGGATTGACAACGGTTTGAGCGGACAACATCTACGGCAATTATTTCATACTAAAAGCAGACGATTTCTTGCAAACGCAGACGACGTTTATTCCGGCATGTTATGTGCATATCCACCAAGCAGTACGAATTATTCATTGAACAGAGACCATTTCATAAATGTAAATAATAAAATTATCTCTTGATTATTACTTAAAGTGTGTAAGTGTCACTTAATTAGTACTTAAGATAGTACTTGGTGAGTACTTAAAGTGTGTGTCACTTAAGTTCTTATAGTGAATAAGCTATATGTAATTGTTTCACCAGTGACGCAGCTGCATTTTGCAAGCTTCCGAATGTCTATTTCTTCAAAAACTTCTTAAAAATAAATTTTCTCCCCTCAGAATATAATCTTTGGCAAATAGGTTGTACTTTGAATTATTTAAAACATAGATTGAGTAGCCGTAAAGAATCCTTAGTCTAAAGTTGTGCAATATCTTTAATACGTTTGTCGTTCGACCACATGTTTATTTTGTGAACGTGACTAAACCATAGTCTTTGTGTAAGTCTGGGCGCTGACCTTGGACAAAATTTAGATTAAGGTTATGCATATTTTGAAGCAGGTCGATTGACATTGCTTCAGCAATAGCTCATTTGTTCTACTGCAGATGAATTCTGATTACGGCTACGTCGCACCACATATCAAACTATCTGAGAAGTTAGCGAGTTCCGGAGAGAACGTCTGGTTGTATGAGTTTACATACAGGTCACCAAACACGCTCAAGGAAGATTGGATAGGTAACTTCGACTTTGACATGAGCATGTACAGTGATCGGCCATTGTCAGTCATTTTATGTTATAGAGTGTTAACATTCTGCTTCAGACGATACATCCTCGTCAGTTGTGTTGCTACTTCATAGCAATTATTGTGTTTCCTTATCCATTAGATTCCTTTATATCTGGCTGATCTATACAGTTTGCTTATTGCTATGGTAACCGAACGAAAATCTTCTAATTAGAAGCCGCTGACGAAACTGACCCCTGATCCCTGGCCAGGAATTTTAGCTGAAAATAAGAGAATCATTCAGCAAGCAAACTGTTTTACCACTGTGACATGTTGTTTGCGTGACACTACAAGATTTCTTTCGTTAAAAACATGACCGACAAAAGACAGACAGGTTTTCTGTTCATGTCTGACTAAAGGGGGACCTTTGAGAATCTCTTTGCTGGAAACTGCAGGCCTGATCTTAATATGATCTATAAGACTTGTTCCATTGTGACTCTCAACCAATTTTTTTCACATTATTTAAAATTGCTAAAACGTACTGCTGCTAATGGATAGAGCAGGCGTTCGAATCCTTATAGGATCTGTTTGTCAACCAGTTTTCTTACAGGTGTGCCGCATGCAGAGGAGCTTTATTACTTGTTTGGAGCGCCGTTTCTAGATCACACACCTTGTCCTGGCACGCGTGCAGCGACGTGTCCTGTTACGTGGGGCAAGTATCAACCATGGTCAGTTGGTGATGAACAGGTCAGCTTACAAACCATGAAATTATGGGCAGATTTTGCTAGACTGAAGTAAGTAGAATCTAGTTACTAGTATATAGTGATGCAGAATCTCATTATACCGCTCAACAGCTAATTTTCCCAAGTACGAAGCATAGGAGTGTTATTTCATGACATGAATTTGTTAATAGTATTCGGATGTTTAATTTATTTCAGGTTTTCAAGGACAATTATGAAAGCTGCTATAGATATAGATATATACAATGTAAACAAATGAACCGTATCAGGCGAATTGGAGTCTTACAAAGTTACACATCCAATAGGTTCTAGAAAGGTCACAGAAAACAGTATAACCTATTATGAACCAATTTCCAGTCTGCGGAAAACTTACTACATATTTTTGAAATTGTCGGATTTTTACAGGCAAAACAGTACAAGTTTTAAATCCATGGGGAATAACTTGCCGAAGTTTTATCCCGGTGAAATTCTCCTAAACATTGGAACTACAATAAAAGCTGAACATCTCCGAAGATCTGGTGGTATTCGATTCTGGGAAAGTTTCAACTATCTTAACCTCACAGAACCAGTTCCTGATGTCTGTCATTCACAATCAAGCATTCTTGTCGGATAATAAAACGTTTGGATATTTGAGTAGTTGTTTCATTATGTTTTATCATAATCATTTGAACTTGCTGCCAGTTTGAAGCGCTGGAGAATTGACGTAATTTAAGATGTTCTTTTCGCAAACGCTATTATCTTGAACAGAAGTGACCAGCACCAGAGCAATAAACCGTTCTCTTATTTGTTTAAAAAGCCAAAGCTCAACTTAGAATTGCTCAAGGTGAGCTATTATGATCTCACCATTATCACTGATGATATCATCGAGCAGACTTTACGTGAAACGACATCCCTAAACTGCTTGGCCGATTTCAAAATTAATAGCCTAAACATGGACTTATGTGTTTCCTGGACAATTTTTTTCACAATTGTTCGAAGAATTTCATAATGTGCAACGAAAATAAAGAAGAGGCTTTCTACGCAATCATTTGTGGTAAAGTCCAGGTCGAGTTTTGACCACTGAAAGTCTAAAACTAGGTCACTAAGTCAAGATGCAGTAAAACTGTGAGAGCACTCATTTATTATTCAAAGTCTTAAAGTGACATTATGCACATTTTTTTAAAGTAAAATATCAGCTGAAATAGGTGTGTGTGAAAAGGGTAGAGGAAATAATAACTTTTGACCCAATACAACAAACTTTTCCTGCTACCAGTACGAAATAATAACTTTCCAAATATTACTTTTCCTATTTTGACTGGAGAGTCAATTTAAGAAATAAACAAATACATGTCGGAGTTGTTTCCCTTCCACTGCCGAGCAACACTAATAACACAAGGGAGATCACTGCCAAGGAAGGAATTATTATTTTATTAGTCCATTTCTTTAATTTCTAAAGCACCAATTTCAAATATTAATGCAGCATTATCATTAGTTTAACACATTTAAATGCACAGCTACCGAAAATTGCTTTTATAAAACTGTCACCAAAAATACACTATGTGCAGTAAGATGAGCATAATGTCACTTTAATGAATACTACTGGATCCTATGGAAACAAAAACTTGGTCTTGAATAAAAAACATAACAATGATCTCTGAGTAAAATGTAGCCAATAGTCACTAGGTTAAAGACAAAAGGTTACCAAAATCCTTATCAATACACTACTAGAAGGAGATAATACAATATAAAAATACATACATGTAAATATATACATTTATTTATTCATAATGTAAAAAGTAATTGTAAACCAATACTCTGACATGACCAGTTTGAACAAATCACAGTTAAGCATCTGAATAAAGATATTTTGTATACAAATATTTATATTATTCATAATACTGTCTGGACTAGATTTTGGGTCCTTGGCAAAACATTCTAACATTAAACTCTAACCCAACTGGTGAAAGTCATTCTGTTATTGTGACCAGTGCAGATCATGATTAGCCTACACATCTGTCCAGTTTGATCATGATCTACTCTGTTTAACTATTCATACAGTAATGTTTCACCAAGCACCCCTTTGAACAAAGAATGGTACTGTCCACACTGAATGGTGGACAAGTTAGACATTTTTTAGACATTTAGCAAGGTCACAATAAATGCATAATACAGTGTTTATGAAGAAAATGACAATGCTTCCAAATTAACTAACAACCATTGAACCGACATAAATGAACCCGTTTTTAAAAAAAACAACAAATACAATCATAAGAACAGGGTATCAAGATTATCCAAAGTCCTCTGTAGCCCCTTAGCCCTGTAGCCCTGTAGAGCATATAAGCACTAAAATTACAAGTCTACATTCTATAATTTATTAATTTCACTTTGTGTAACATTGCATTAACTCAAACATGAAGCAAATGTAAAGTTCATCAATTACATGTGTAGTTGCTTCCTGGTAAACACTTGTACTTGTGTTCAAAGGACATGTGTCTAGTGGTCATTACCAAAATGGGCTTTGAACCAAACACCTCTGGGTTGACCAAAACATAGCAGATAGCTTGTCTCTATTCTTACTGGTGGGAATGATTATTGGAGCTCAAGGTGTACGGCAAAAAGGAGCAGCTCAAAATGATAGCATCCTACATTGCTGTGACTAGAATGACAGTGTAGACAACAGAAGCAGAGAGCTATTTTTACAAGTGTGAAGGAATTGATGCTGCTCTCAACACACTGCCAATCGCTTGCACAGAACTTGGAGAATCTTGTTAATACTCTCTGTTAATACTATATAGAAATACTTGGTTAAATACAAATTTCATATAAAATGATACTGTTATTTGATTATGTAAGTGATTGAATCACATGAAGATGAAGTAATTCCTATCTTTATGATATACAGAAACCACTCTACAAACCATTTTGATTGTCCATCACAACATTAATACAAATCATTTGATGTACAGTGTATGCACATTTACACCATTCAACTGTTAATTTAGTATTTTACAAATAGCATAAAAAATCACTCTCTGATCATGACATTTACCCATATGATGAACACATTTTTGAATGTATATTATATCTACATCATTTTAAATCTAATGACTTTGCTAATATATACATCTTACACTTGATTAAATATTCTTAATAATACCCAATAATGGCTAACCTACAACACTATTTCTATGGCACATTTCACTAGAGACAAACTTCAGCAAACTAGTTAATGTGTTATACATGTTGTACTAAAGTCACTCATCTGAGCACTTTTCTATCTGAAGTCACTCATGTGACAATAATTCTATCTGACTTCACTCATGTGAGCAGTCACTTATCTGAGCATAATTCTATCTGACTTCACTCAACTGAGCATGATTTATTTCATAATATGAATTGATATGATTACAACTTTGAATTGTGACTCTTGGCAACAAATTTAAATTACTTAATTTTCTTAATAATTACAGTTTTAGGTTCTTCAATAGTCTAAATAATAACAAGAGCTGTCCATGAGTAAGACAGTAGTGTACTAAACTATTCAAATTATTTAATGGTAAGACCTTAGCAGTTCTATCAACAGGTCATAATTTTGTTAAGCACACTTTAGAAATATAAGACTTGCTTCTCTGTTTTTTATTCACCTTAAATAATTCATTGAAGTTTTACCTCTGACAAGTATTTGCAGCTGCAAATAGCAATTCGCACAAAAAGCTTGAACTGGGATTTTTGCAAACCAGATGTCTGCTAAAATTGTAGCAAGAGTTATACAACTTGATGCTATGACCATGTTAATTTACCCAGAATACATGTGTAAAGTTTCAATCCAATATCTGCAATTGTTTGTGAGAAAGCAATTTGTGCACAAAACTTTAACCAAGGAGCCATACCCAAGCTGACTCCAATGACAGGTTGAGTAGAATAGCTCTTACTATTCAGTCTAGCTAAAAGGCCATACATAATAACTGTGCATTTATAATAATGCATTTCAGTACATTAACATTACACTTAGTAAATGACTGATAAAGACTTCAGTGTCCAGTGTCTGAATAATACTTCTTCCATGCCACTTCTGTCCTTCCTACAACATCTGCTTTATAATTACTGATTGTATTCTGCGCTTGAGCAAAGTCATTTTGATTTTGTTTCACAGTATTTTTTCAGTTTTCTATCTACTTGTCCTTCAGATATCTCCGCAGTATTTTCCCGCTTGCTGTCTTTGGAATCTGGTCTATAAATTCTACACCTCCCCGTAACTTCTTGTATGGAGCCACATTTTCTGAAAATATACACATTTGAGGCTTTCTCAAAAAACCCTGTAGTACTTTCCTAATTCTGTAAAATTTCCACAATTTTGGAAGCCATCTGCTGCAAAATTATCTCTAAATACTACAACCCTACAGTACATGTACATTGTATTATAAATTGGTTATTAATCACACTTCAATTATTTGTGCTATTTTTCCAAAATATCCTACATTGCTAATTCAAAGGTTCATTTAACATAGATAAATTTTATGGTTCATTTATCAAGTGCAGTGTTAAGATGACATACATCGGTAACAGAAATCAGATACATGTATATTATTTTGTACTGGTAAATGTTGCTAAGCAATGTTTTAACTCAAAAGAATTTATACTTTCGACAAAGCCCAGGACATCTTCTGCCTCAAGCTTCTCATCTGGTTTTTTTACAACAAATGCTCTGGGAACTTCACCCACATCTTCCCCCGCTTGTAGCCCCACTACTGCTGCATCTTGTATCTTGGGATGGGTACATAGTAAAGCTTCTAACTCAGCTGGGGCCACCTATGGGGAATGAGAAAGACAAAATTTCTCATATAAAACATAAATGTTTTCTTTTATGCTAGTTAATATTGCTTCCCAAGAAAATGCAAAGGCAACCTTTTATACTAACTAAAGACTGACAGACAAATTAATTGATATAAAACAATGTGACTAACAAACAGTGGGTAGTGTTCATTAATCAATTATAGTTTCACCTCCAATTTGTAAACTGGTGAAAAATATAAAGATAATATCCAGTTTCAATACTGTTTCAAAATTTTAGACGAACATCTTCCATGTTATATTTTTAACCACCTTTTACATGTTTTAAGGTCAATCCCACAATGCATTTTGCTCCTTTGAACCAAATGACTTTTAAATGAAGTCCAAATCCTACAAACCTGATATCCTTTGTATTTGATTAGTTCTTTTATCCTGTCTGATATTGTAAAGTAGCCTTCTTCATCTACATGCCCAACATCACCTGAAATAACATCAGTTAACAAAACTGAACTGGCTGCCAATAGCTCTCCCTTTTTTATGATAGTTGAAGACAATATTTCATTTCACAAACATTAAAGGTAGTAATTGTTTTCTCTTGGCTACACTACTTATGCAAACATTACTTTTGTCGTACACCTAAAGACATGAAAAACAAAAATATCCTCTATGTATTTACCTGTATACAGCCAACCATTTTGATCTACAGTTTTGTCTGTTGCCTCCTGGTTCTTCAGGTATCCCAACATGACTTGTGGCCCTTTAACCAGAATCTCCCCTGTTTCACCAGCCTCCAACACCTTTCCTGTCATAGGGTCTATAATCTGTAAAAAGAAATACAAATGTGTTGTTGTTCAAAGCTATAGCTTGAATACTTTAAATCAAGCAAGAAATAATGTTAACCTCAGCCCAAAAAGGGACACAACTCAAACATAAGCTTTAAAGTGACATTATGCTCATCTTACTGCAAATAGTGTATTTTTGGTGACAGTTTTATAAAAGCAATTTTCGGTAGCCGTGCATTTAAATGTGTTAAACTAATGATGATGCCTCATTGCGGCCCGCTATATTTAATACGTGGTGAGTAAAAGATGCATGGAGACTTAAGCACTATATCGAACATATGCGTCTCTCTTCATTATAAAATTGAGGTACTTCTGAGATGAAAACTGTAGACACAGTCAATTTTTTTGGAAAAGCAAGAGTTGTCGTTTGTAATTGAGTTGTCGTTCGTTTCATAGAGGCCGCAATCTTCGCTGATAAAAATAGAAACAAGAGCTGTCAGTAGGACAGCGTGCTCGACTTTTTTAGTGCTTGCCAATAAAACAAAACTTTGACAGTTAAGGGCACACAAGACTTTAACTAGGAATTTCTAAGTACAAATCAAGAACATTTTTCACAGAGTTATCTTCTTTTGCTTACAGATAGGTCTTACGATGGTACATAAGTACTCCAACTTTCAAAGTAATATCTCAAATGGTTAAGTTAACAAGTGGACAAGAATGAAAATTTTAACTGAGTTTCTAAGTCAAAAAGGGCCATAATTCAAATAAAATCCTTGACAGAATTACCTTCTCCTGCCTATGTTTGGGAATCATGATGGTAAACAAGTATTCCAACTTTCAAAGTAATATCTCAAACAGTTCAGTCAAAAAGTGGACTGGTACGAAAAACTTAACCAAGATTCTAAGTCGATAAAAGGCCTTAATTTTTAAAACAAATCCCTGACAGAGTTACCTTCTCTTGCGTACAGATGGAAGTAATGATGTGAAATAGCATTAAAAGTTTCAAAGCAATATCTCAAAGGGTTAAGGCAATAAGTGGATTCTACCCATATTCAATGTATTTTCTAAGTCAAAAAGGGGCATAATTCTGTCAAAAACCTTGACAGAGTTATGTCCTCTTGTCTGTTGATGAAGGTCGTGATGGTAAACAAGTATGGTTAGTTTCAAAGCAATACCTCCAATGGTTTTGAAATAAAGTGAGGTGGTACGAAAAACTTAACCAAGCTCAATACACTTTCTAAGTAAAAAAAGGGTCATAATTCTGTCAAAAACCTTGACAGAGTTATGTACTCTTGTCTGTAGATGGAGGTTATGATGGTAAACAAGTATGGTAAGTTTCAAAGCCATACCTCTAATACTTTTGAAATAAAGTGGGGTGGTACGAAAAACTTAACCAAGGTGTGACGCCGACGCCGGGGAGAGTAGGATAGCTCCACTTTTCATAGAAAAGTCGAGCTAAAAAGCGCTTTTCACGTTTCAGGCGCAATCTATGCTGAGAAAAATAGATATATGATTGCTTTTTCCACTTACACAGCCTTTGACATTATAGAAACGAAGTGCAGTCGACTGAATATTCTTTGATGGCCTTTTTAAATATATATGATACATGTATTATCTTAGCTAATTTTTTCCCTTCACTAATAAATCTGTCTCCGTGGTGTAATGGGTAAAGCCCTTACACTTTTGTGTTAGTGTACTTTTACGAATCAATGAGTTCGAATTCCATCAACACCCAACTTTTTTTTTTTTTAATTTTTTCTGCTGTTTTAATAATCATTTTTAGCTTTTTAACCATTTTACGTTTATTTTACGTCAAATAATCATAAAAATCTTCATTCATGTCAAATAAATAAGGATAATGGTAATGAAAAATTGAGACATACCAGGAACAGTCTATAGAGCATTCCTGGACATACTGTATAAATATTATTTGATAACAGTAGTAAAGTTTCGATACTACAGGTCAGTCAGTAGATGTGGTGTCGTGTCAGGTTTTGCTTGTTCAACCAGAATTGGTTTCCTCGAGTTCTTTTGGGGCCATGCCTCAATATCAACCATCACCAATTTCCAAAATATTTACATGGGATTATTGTTTGTTGGCCCGCTGTGATACTTTGAATCACAGTTTTTCTTGTTAATATTTGAAGTTGGTGCTTTAGAAATTAAAGAAATGGACTAATAAAATAATAATTCCTTCCTTGGCAGTGATCTCCCTTGTGTTATTAGTGTTGCTCGGCAGTGGAAGGGAAGCAACTCCGACATGTATTTGTTTATTTCTTAAATTGACTCTCCCAGTCAAAATAGGAAAAGTAATATTTGGAAAGTTGTTATTTCGTACTGGTAGCAGGAAAAGTTTGTTGAATTGGGTCAAAAGTTATTATTTCCTCTACCCTTTTCACACACACCTATTTCAACTGATATTTTACTTTTAAAAAATGTGCATAATGTCACTTTAATGGTTCAATGGAAAACTGGACCTCAAATGCACATCTATACCAAGATCCAATACTGAATTTAGACACTAGCATACACAAAGTTCATGGGATAATGGCTCAATTTTTCAGAAGCCAGATGAGCTAAAAGTCATCCTTAACCACAATTTTTACAGAACCTCCCCAGACGACACTTCCCTGAAGCAACAATCCCCTAAAAAGACAATGTCATACATTTTTTTCCATTAACATTAATTATATAAGGACTCAATCTCTCCAGAAATAACACCTCTCTATGACAAACACATTTCTGTGTTTCACAAGGTGTTTGCTCCTGAGAGGTTGCACCAAACTAAATTTTTAATAAAATGAATGTAGTACAGCTAGGTTACAAATCCTGCCATGCAAATGGCTTGATTGGAGCCAAAAAAGATCAACACTAATCTTTACACTACCTTGGCTTGGGTGCTGGGTACCAGTCGACCTATAGTTCCTCTTCGATGAGGGTATTCATCATAATGAGTCAAGGGACTACACTCTGTCAAACCATAAGCTTGAAACAGAAATACAATAATATTAGTGATACATATGCAAGGAGTTTGAATAGTAAATCCTTATAAAAAATGAAAAACTATATCCCTGTAAAATTGTAATTACAATTAATTAATAAATGTTTTCATTAACTTAAATAAATACCTCGTAACAGCCACCAAAAGCTTTAGTATTTAAAAACAGCTGTTTTCATAGTTTGTATTTTGGAAGCATGCATCCAAATCAATTATGATTTCCATATGCTGATGTAAATCGGTAACATGTTACCTCAGTTTAAAAAAAATTGCATTAATGAATGGAAAACTTTAATTCTTGCCGCATTTATCAATGGCTGACTGCAGTATGACAGGTCAACATGAAACTATTCAAAGTATATAGAAGCTGATAGGATAGTTTCACGTTGAATTTATCATTCTAATTTATATTCTATTGTAAATGTTGATAGAAATAGAAGTAAAAATAATTGTTTCGAAAACAGTATTCTGTGGTAATTGAGCATTCCTGCATTGAAAGTTCCAGGCAAGTTTTTCCATTTATAATTATGTAAAGATAAATATCATCCAGTACTAAAGTAATCTTCCAAAACGTATGTGACAACAGAAATATTTATGTAATGGTCTTAGATGGCCTAAGATCACTCATCTAAAGAAACTGCTGTGCTGCCAGGATGGCGGCGAATTGTTACAGGCATAAATGAGAATAATGATATTTATTTGCTGGGATTGGTTGGGGTACACAGGGAAATTATCCAATGAACAACACTTGATAAGACCACGGACCTATATGTATATATAGGTCCGTGGTAAGATCAAAATGTTTTTATACAGTCATAGTCTTCACATAATTTGATAAATCTTGGTTCTAAGCTCTAAAAAGGTCATGTGAAAGGTCAAAGGAGGTACAGCTTTGAGGTAATACACGCTTTGCTCTTAATTCCTCTGAAGCAACAATATACAGTTACTCCATACCCTGTTACCAGCCAATAAAGTCCTCTTTACATCCTTAAAAAACATACTAGAGACAATATACCTTGAAGAACGTGAAGTTTTAAACGTTCCTCCAGTTCATGTGTCACTCCAATGCCAAGCGGGGCTGCTGCGCTTAGGACAGTTTTGATGGACTTTGTGGAATAATTTTCAACCATTGGATGTTTTGCCAGGAAAAGAACAATTGGAGGGACAAGATGACAGTAGGTTATCTAAAAATACAGCCAATGGAATTTCAATTTAGGCAGAAGCAAAAAGAGGTTAAAAGCTTGTTAGATCTAGCTGTCATGTCTTGCTCACTTCCCATGAATCTAAAGGGAGAAAGGCATGAATGTAAAAGATTGCAACAATCTCCTGGCTAAAACACTCATTTTGGAATAATTTATTGAAGTACAGTGTATATATTGTATATACAAGCAGGCACAAAGATTCTGTATGAGTCAATATTATTTACTGTATACATACTTGCATTTTTTGTATGGGTATCTGCAATAATCAAGCTCATGGACCTATATACCCTCCAAAACATGTCATGCGAATATTAGGTTCATGTTCAAGCTGATCACATTGGCTGCTAAAACAACCTGTTTTCACCTAAACATGCTAATAAACAACAAGAAATATCATGCAAATAAACACTGACACAATGTAAAAAGCACAGTTACCATGTTAACAAACACAGACTGCATGTAAGAAGAGGGCCAAGTTGGCTCTAAGTCACTCATCTGTACACACAACATTATCCTTCTAATATACTGCTTTACCTTTCTTTGATTAATTAGTTATAAAAGGTGTTTTACAGATTCTTCTATATTGAAAAAACGCTGCCACAAAATTCAGTTAACTGCCATGGAACCATTACAGTCATTTTATTCCAATTATACTAAACAGTGAGTTTAATGAGTACCTGAAGCAGTATACAGTGGACTGGAACCATTTAAAGGTTTTTGTAAAAGAATATTGTGAGAGTACTGAATTGATAGTTTGAACACATTCTTTCCATTGGTTATGAAAAGATGTTAAAAGATTTTTCTATTTTAGTAACAGTGGTCCCTTTGTGCAGTGCAGTGGACAAAAACAATTTCCTGTTTTTCATGTCATTTGTAGCCATGGAATGAAACAGACAGACAGACAGTGCTTTCATTAATTTATGAGAAGCCGGTTCAATATTTCCCTATTATTAGTCAGAGAATAGCCCCTGGAAGTTGTTAATAAAAGCATGCTGAGAGTGTTAACTACATTGCTTACATTGGTACATGAGAAGACATTCTAACCAAAAAATATGATGATTGGTTACAAATTGTGTTATTAAGCAGTTCAAATTGGAAATGGAGACAGGTAATAGACAAGACAATGGACCTTGAACAACAGTAGATAGCTGACACTACATGCTCAGGGGAGCATGAAATAATTGATTGAATACGAAGATGAAACTGATAGAACATGAAAAACTCAAATGTTCCATAAAACAACAAAAAGAGGATCTGCCAAAACGTAAGCCCTAGTGCTTGATAATGCCCTGCCCAGTTTCCCTTTCCTTGAGTCCTTAACTGAATGTGCTGGGTCAGAAAGTAGCTGTTCTAACAGCCAACATAGGGTACAAGAAGTAGTCAGCCAGGTTAGCTCAATCAGTAGAGCACGAGACTTGTAATCTCAAGGTAGCAGGTTCGATTCCCGGAGTTGACCAACTAAAATTACTAAAAGTCTTTCGGATGAGACAAAAACCGAGGTTCCATGTATGGGTGCTATACAGCTGGAACCAGGGGTGTCTCTGGAATTGGGACGCTTTCTGTATCTTGCACTATACTCTGAAACCTAAAATGACTAACCTCTTCTGGGGGCCTTGGTCATATGGGATACTGGTACCAACGATAAAAAAAGAACCTAATGTACAAGAAGTGCAGACTAAAGGTGTTATAGTTCTAGTGTTCAATACCACAGCATCTCGATGTACCTTGAAACAGGTTCACTTTCAATGTTTCTTCAACTTCCTGGGTTAGACTGTCCCCTAATGGGGCTGCTCCACAAACAATTGTTTCAAGTGATGTAAAATCAAATTGTGGAAGGCGTGGTTCTTTTGCCAGAAAGAGAACCAGTGGAGGTACTAAGTGACAATATGTAACCTGTAAAAATAATTTTCAGTACTAATCTATATACAAACCCTTTACCACAATTAAAAAACATTTTCACCAGAAAAAAATGAGGTCAAATACTGCATGGCAAAAAAGGATATCTACTGATAGCTAGGGGCTTTTTAATTCATATGAAACATCATAACTATTAACCTAACCCTTTATAAGTTATTGAATGGAGATTGTTTAACCCATTGCCTGATAGCACGCTCATAATTCAAATGACCTGTTTCACTGTTTATGGTCACAATGACCTTGCCCTTTCACTTATTAACCTCAAAATTAATAGTAGTCATCTACTAGTGTCATAACACCAAAAATGGAAAGTTTGATACAGTCAATGCCTATAAGATTGTTCTAACTTTTCACAAAAACTCAAGCTGAATACATTCACTTGCTGACAAACACTTGTGTAAAGTGTCGTGTCACTAGGTAAAATACTGCACACAGTTTCCCCTATTCAAGCTGAAAACAGCCTCTGTGAATTAGTGTACATTTTGAACATGCAAGACCTTGAACATGCAAGACACCCTAGATGAAAAAATAAGATGCATTTGATGCCTACTGAGTTAATCAAAGGTATATTGAGTAACTATTTTTGCAAACTTTATCAAAATAATAGCACAGCTAAATATTTAGGCCATCAAAAAGCGCAAAACAAGTTATCAACATGTCGGAGAACATAACTATGGGTTTTTAGATTTATTATTGGTTCTTTTCAATATATGACTTACATTTCAAAACAATCTATTGTTTAAGCAATGTAAGTTACTTTCCAATGCCTCATGCTGTTGTTATAACATTATTTCATTCTGAATGAAAGAAATCTTTCAAAGAGCAGCAGATAATTTTGAGATCTGTTGAATCTAAGCAGACTAAGCATGTATAACAACATAAATTCTTCTGGTATGTGATATTTACTTGACACATGTGAGCAAAACTAGAAAATAGAGTATCCAATTCTAAAGTAGATTGGTACAATCTTACAACACTCAGAAAACAAAAAAAGAACTGCATATGCTGAACTGATAATGGTAATTATTAGTTGTTTCTTTGTTTTTTTATCCTACTTGATATTCCTGCCTGTTTTGGAACTGCTAATGAGAGAAACCTGCTGTCACCGTAACAAGATGGGAGTACTTCCATAACATGGTGAATTATTGTCTTTTAATTTCATGGTAAGGAGAATATATTGTAAAACTAGATCTTACCCATATGTATAGATTGATAATTATGGACATAATAATCTTTTAGTATTTCCCTTTAGAATATATAAGAAAAAACTTTTTAGCTTAATATTTTAATCTTCATTTTCTACAATTCTTTTACAATTTCACTCGTGTTATTATATAAATACATGGTACAGTAAAACTTCGTTAACTCGAGCATCGATAACTCGAGAACCCCGGATAACTCGAGGACGCCTGTCGGTCCCGGCAATTTTGCCTATATGTTTAACCAGAAAATACTATCGATAACTCGAGCATCGATAAGAGAACCCCGGGTAACTCGAGGAACAGCTTTGGTCCCGCCAGATAGATTTCTTACTAAATTACCTGCGGCAACTCGAGGTCACTGATTATCAGATTTTTCCCACCTCCGTTGGTGCATCATTATTTTGACACGTCATAGGAAAAACTTTGATTGTTAATTGATTGTTCTCGTTAGTTATCGATTAATCGGCCGTTCAAGTGGCTAAAATGTTATTCGCACATTTAAATCGTCTAAAATCATGTGTAATTATAGCCACTTGTTACTTTTATTGAATAAGAAGAAAATAAAGAAAATTATGTTTGCGAGTTTTTTAATTACGAGAACTTAATGATGAGATGAAAATTTTGAGTCTGAGTAGACTTTTGATGATAAAGCTTGAGAGAAAATCCCAAAACTGCTTATTCTTTCTAAATTATAAAAATAATCATGAATAAATTATAGAAATAAACATCTAGCGATCTCGGGGGATACAGTAGCTAGATCGGACAAGCAGAAAACCAAAACAGGAACGAAATGCAAGTTGGAGACGAAGACCTTTGAGTTTAAATACAATGCCATCGGGTCATGACTGAAAGAAATGTGCCTTTACTTTGTTTCAAAGCTGCTTCATAGCTATCTTTTGCATATGCAGAAAAACGTGTAAAATTTCCATGGTTCGGATAACTCGAGAACCCGGATAACTCGAGCATTTTACTCGTCCCTGTGCGACCTCGAGTTATCGAGGTTTTACTGTATATCTATTTATCTAAAAAATTCTATATTTTTATTTTTCATGCAAAAATTGAGACCATAATTATCAACTGCAGAAGATTAAATACTAAGAAAACCTGGGAAATGCTGCAGAGAGGATCTACAATTTAAGTTAGATAATAGGACAATTTATGGCTTAAACAAATGTGTAATAATATGATTTATAAGTGCATTCAAGACAGGACTATGTATCAACTAAAATATGTTTCGGTTTAATTTCAGTTGAATTCTAGTTCTCAAGTGTATTCTTCATGTGATTGGACTCTTACCTGAAAGTACGGGAAACGTCATTTGGACGCTTAGTGTATATGACGTCATTAGGACGTGACGTCATTTCCTGACGTTTTGTTGTTTTTTTCATTTCTAAGCTTGTCATGAATATGATCAACATGTGAATTTAAAAAAGTGCAGACAAATTTCTTGAAAAAGGCAATATTGCCGAAAATTTGAATTAAAGAGTTGTTGTTAAAAGAAAAACAGTTAAAAAAAGGACAGACAGAACAAAATCATACAGCAAACATGTACACAAATTAAGTGTTTAAAAAGACAGCCATGATGGCTGTACATCACCCACCTGAATTCCACTGCAATTACATAAGAAATCCAGTCATCAGTTTCAGACAAAAACTTCCATTTTCAGATATGGTATTATAAAGCACAACTGTTGAATGAATCTGAATGTATTTGAACAACTCTGGCAGATGAATAGCGAAGGAACATCCACGCCAAGATTCATCTACTTCAAATACTTGGTTTAAGAAGAGATGTTGTTTGAAGACAATAGTGGACAGATACAAGGCAGTGATCACCAGCATAGTTCACCCTGCACATTATGATCAGGTGAACTAAGACAGGCAAGAAAATACAGCAACAGCCAAATCATATACTTACATACCTATGTGTTATGTCAGTCCTGATTGATAATAAAATACAGTGAAAACAGTGATCCATGAAGCAAAATCTCCTACCACTGATTTGATCAAACCAAAAGACGTACCAAACATTTTGTTTATTGTTATAAAGATGGTCGTAAATAGAATAAAGAACTACATTTTGATATGGTTTTCTGCAACATTTCATGCAAAATCCTAATTCCAGTTAAAAAAGTTTAAACGTTTATTGACATTTCTGCAAAACTACCAGCTTCTTCTAACACGGGTTACACAATTTAATGGTTTAGTTATGCAGAATTGTAATACTTTTGCTAGAAATATCATAAAACTTGGCACAATGCCAAACATACTATTCCCTTTCCTTGTAATTACTAAGCTGTTTAAGCATTTTTCCATTTGTATTTCAAAGTAATGAATTAAGATTTCAAGACTTTAGGTTGACAGCGAAACTGTCATAACTTAACTGAAATGAATAAGGACGTAAGGCAGTTTTATGGTCAACCCTTGTTATAATAAACAAACTTTAGTTTTCACTTGGTCTTACCCCATAGTCCTCAACTGACTTAAGGAATGCATCAGGCTCAAACTTTGGATGTATGATCAGCTTTGCTCCCTGGGTCAATGTACCAAACTGCAGAACCATCATACCATATATATGGTAAAAAGGAAGTAAACCTAGAAGAACCTCTTTGCCAGTTTGAAATTTCATTTGCCCTCTACAACAAAGACAAAAAAAAAAAAAGATCAGCAGAGGACATAAAATTATATTAATATATAGTACATGTACTGACATAATTTGCAAGCTGTCTTCTTCAATTGTTCTGGTACCATATGGTAACATAAACAGCTACTAACTTTGGTCTCAGACATACATGTATGCTACTGGATTGCCTCGGTCATTAACCAGTCTAATCTGAACACCTTTGTAATCCAAGTATTTCCTCTGGTCCCAACAGTTTCGGAAAAAACAGGTTCCACAATAAAACTAAATTTATATTATTAAAAAGTTGATTTTTGAGAAAAGAAATCTTCATCAAATCAACACAAAAAAACAGGTTTCTGACATACATAACATGTGGAAACATTTATTTACTATCAATAAACAGAAACAACTGTAAGTTCAGGTACATAAATTTGACAAAAAGCACGAACAAAATACCAATAGCTAAGACTTGTTTCTCAGGGTAAATAGCATGTTTCATGACAAATATAAAATTCCTCTGACATTTGATTACAAAGAAAATGGTTTTGTAGCTGTTTGTATTCATGCCGATGTATATTTTGACATTTTGCCATGTTACAACATATTCATGATTGGGAAGAAAATGTGTGACTGGATAGCTCAATAAGTAAAGCATTTGCCCTGTTAGTGAAAGGTCCCTGGTTTGAGTCCTTGTGACAACTTTATACGTTTAGAACAAAAATTCCTGTTTCCTGTTTCAGCTACCACAAGATTTAAATATTATAAGTTACAAGAGTAACCATGGTAACACGGACAAGCCAGCTTACGTCTGAGCCTGTAGGAGGTTCATGATCATGTTCGTATGTGACAACATGACGCCTTTAGGGAGTCCAGTGGTCCCGCTACTGTATGGAAGGGTAAGAATAGCTTCTCCTGGGTCAATGTCGACATTCTCAGGAAAAGCTTGACCATTATCATCGAGAAGTGTCTGGAATGGACGGCATTTATCCGCCTCTCCGTCTATGATTATCACATTCTGAAAAATATATGCAGTCATGACTAATGTGAAAATACATTATACTTTCAATTGTGTATTTAAACTGAATAGGACATCATCCTTGAGTTTTTCAGGTGTGACCAATCTCACTACAACTGACGTCCTAAAAATCCTTCAAGAGTCACCTGGAAAACTCAGGAGATTTGACATGTATGCTAGAAACATGATCTAGAATAGTATATCATTTACATGACTATTAACTGATCTGAAATGATTAATCCCTCTATCAAACAGAAAATAAAATTGATTAAGAAATCACATTAAGATATTAGGCCTTTGACCATTTAACACAATAACCAAAGGGATTTCACTGTGACTCCTGATGACAATCTATGGGTGAATTCTGAGAACTATAGTAGCACCAGGGTTCTCTAATTGACTTGTAACATTTTCTAGGAAGTGGTAACTGCCTCCTTAGTTTTTGACCTACTGTATCTAAAATGTAGACAGCTCATCTATTGGCCGCAAGAATTGTCTTTACCATGACGCTGCTAAATTTTGAAAATGGACTGGTCTTATTTTTCCAATTTTGACTGCACCATTCATTGTTCAAAGAGGTGTTCACATAAAATTTACTGACTGAATAGCGAACAGAGCAGATCATGATCAGACTCCGAGGATATGAAGATTCAAAGAAAGTTTTCTATAATAATGTTCTCTTATTATTGTACAAAATGTAAACCTAACATCAAGATCACTGAACATTTGCATAACATTTTAGATAAATTTCTTCAAACGTTTTACATTAGTACCTGAGCATTCCCCAAGCTTTGTACATAAATGTAGGCAGTTTAAGTATAATAAGTAATTTACTTACTGTAACCCTCTCTGAAACAGTTTGATCCGTACCCAGGGCCTCTTGTACTGTGGGCAGCATGGCTTTCATTGTAAACACACATTTGGTTTCACTGTGCCCTAGCTGTCTGGCTAATTCAGCTGTACAATTTAAAGTGACATTATGCTCATCTTACTGCACATAGTGTATTTTTGGTGATAGTTTTATAAAAGCAATTTTCGGTAGCTGTGCATTTAAATGTGTTAAACTAATGATAATGCCGCATTAATATTAGAAGTTGGTGCTTTAGAAATGAAAGAAATGGACTAATAAAATAATAATTCCTTCCTTGGCAGTGATCTCCCTTGTGTTATTAGTGTTGCTCGGCAGTGGAAGGGAAGCAACTCCGACATGCATTTGTTTATTTCTTAAATTGACTCTCCCAGTCAAAATAGGAAAAGTAATATTTGGAAAGTTATTATTTCGTACTGGTAGCAGGAAAAGTTTGTTGTATTGGGTCAAAAGTTATTATTTCCTCTACCCTTTTCACACACACCTATTTCAGCTGGAATTTTACTTTTAAAAAATGTGCATAATGTCACTTTAAGCAAATTGCAAATACATGTATGTAAAAAAATGTGTACTGGAATCTATCACAAGTGTTACTAAGACACAATTTATTTAATATGTCACATTAATTTCTTGATTTAATTTTGCTATTTTCCACTAATTCCCAACAATTCTACTTTGCTAATGAAAAGACTTCATGAAGGATTCTTTTCATAAACATGTAGATTTATTATCAAAGAATTCTCTATTGTGAATTTGTGAAAAATTACCAAATTAAAGTAAAAAACTTAATATTGGACCCTCAGCAAACATACATACTTGGGGTGTACACTGGGTTGGCTGTGCTCACTGTCACACCTATAGCACCACATGCCAGGAAGATGATAGGGTACTCTGGACAGTTGGTAGAGAACAGTAGCACCACATCTCCTTTCTTGAACCCCATTCTTGTTAATGCACTAGCCACTTTTATCACCTGTTCCTTAATCTTGGCCCCTGAATATGTCCTTCCCGTTGGGTAGTCAACCTGTAATTACATATTTGCATTATAAGAAAATACAATGTAGGTGTGGTAAAAATCAGGAGATAGTATGCAAAATCAGAAGATTATTTCAACAAAATCAAGATTTTACAGAAAAACCATAGAAAATTCCACTATTTTAATTATAAATCCGGAAACTTCTACCAATTTCGTTTAGGTTTACACCATTTTTGGGAACTTCAGGAGACTCAGCATGTATGTTAATGTATTTGTAATACAATTAGAATTTAAATACATTAATGTTGTAGATGTAAAGTTGGTCATTTGGTTGAATTCTTTTTTTGCTCAGTATCGCTCTGATGTTAGTTTAAGTCTAGGTATGGTGTAACAGAACTCCTATGAGCTGTTCAGAATGTTAACTTATAATGCAGGTAGATATATATGCATGCATGTCCACCTCTTCCTTTAAAACCTTGAATTGCAGCTTCTGCACTTCACAAAATCTCTTCATCAAATACATTTGAGATGTAACTGCATAAATATTATGTAATATTTTGCATAAAAATGAAAATTTGCCTACCATCATATCCAATTGTTTGAATTCATCTAAATACGAGAACATAAATTCTCCAAACGTTTTGTCACATGATGGAACATCTGGGTAAGGGCTTCTTATAACAGTCTCTCCATTTTCTTTACTAATAATATCATGTTTACTAGTACTGCTGCTATAACGTCTACAGGCATTCAATCTGTTGGATGAATGGCTTCTGTTGTGATGCTGATGTTTCAGATGAGATCCTTGGATGGAGGTCAGAGGTACAAACCTCTTGCAGGCAGATACCAACCCATTCCTACACACTGCACATGCTGCTGTAGCCATCTAGTTCTACTGAAAACACAAATACAAAAGGATGTAGTACATTCCTAAGTTGTAAAATTACTGTACAAGCAACTTACCATTGGTAACCATTCTTCAAATCTCCGACAGGCTATAAAGATTCCAATTGAGATTTATTATGTTGCTGAAAATAAGTATAGCACAATGTAGTATCATGCAACATTGTCAAAGAATGAATACATCATAAATCCTGGAGGCCTTATTACTTCCAATTTCAAAAATATTAATGACACAAAAAGAATGAAAAAATTTGCCCATTCTCGCTCACATTCTGTGCGTTTAGGCCAGTGCTTGCTGAGAACTATCGTGGACAAGAAAGTTGCTATGCTACATGTTATGTAGCATTTTATCAAAATGCCATAATGCAGTGAACAATTATCTGGCCTACAAATCGTGATATCATGTGCATATCATCTTGAAAAGCTTCAAAATCAAGTTTTGTTGAATTCTAGTCTGTAAATGCAGATAAACAGCATGGACAGAGGATAGTCTAATTAATTCCACATGGAAGCCAGTAGAATAGTTTTTATTGGTACTGTCTTCCTCTGATGTTTGACAAATATAAGGTGTATGAAATATGTCAAACCAGTGTCAAACCAGAAGGCCTTATTAATGATTTAGGCTTAAATAAATACTGAACATGCTGAACAGGTGGCATACTAAGTGGTGACTACAGCCTCTTTCAGGGAAGCACATAAGGAAGCTTAGTCTAACTATTTTGACAAACCGATTTTACAGGCTGATATTTTGTAGTTATTCACTTTCTACATCTTAACAGTTTGACAGTGACAAAAAATCAGATCTATAAAATGGGTCAAATCCTTCAGCTGAATGAATAAGGCTAAGGGAAGCTTAGTTAGAAAACATTGTGTCAACATTATGGGTCGGTTTGCTCCATAAAATGTGGCAAATGTCACAGTCACATGATGTTCAATCAATACATGCTTGATAGTGGTCCAGGTGTTAATAAAAATGTTTTTTCTTATCTGAAATTGATTGGACGTCCATGGACATTGTCCAAACTTCATGTGACTGTGGCACATGTGCAATGTTTACCAACTTCACATGTACAGATGTAGATTTTACACAGCAAGTCACAGGAAATCGCTTAGTTTGTTGCACTTGTCGCCTATTTGAAAAAAAAATGACCCAGCTTTAGATAACAAAAATACTTTGCAGACAAAATTGATCTACATTGTTTATTTCCGAAAACTGAGATTCAAAACGGAATAAAAACTATTGTTTTACATATCGCAATGTGAAACTGCACCTGACAAGGTTCCGTTCAAAGCAGTGCACACAAAATTTGAGACCACTATCGTCCTCCTTTTTGCCCCAATTACCAAGCCGGTGATCAACATAAATTTGTTTCGGTTAAATTTGACAGTGGTAACGGCGTGTAAGTGTTACAGATGCACCGGGAAGGAATCAATCAAAATCGTAAATAAAGGAAAAGTGATAAATATGCAGTGAAATTCGGTCATTTGGTTAGTGACAACTTCAATTCTGATAGCTTAGGTAATACTTGGTATCTTTTAATCGTAGGTCTATCGTCTGTCATAGTTTTCTTTAGTTCACATTTCCTGAAATAGCTCTGTCATCGTTGTGCAACTCTTGCAAATTTTACGTTGGCACTCCTTTAAAACACGAAAACGAAAGTGAAAATAAGAGAGTAAAATGCGATTTATCCGGTTAAAAAGAGACACCAAATAAGATAATAAGCAAACCTCTGTACTTCATTCAAATTAACCTAAAACATCTAATCTGGTGAGTGTCTGGCTAGCCTTAATTTGGTGTTTCCCTCACAGATCTGATATTTCATAACTGTCACACCTCTGGTGAACAACTAAAAAATATCAGCCTTTAAAGTTGGTTTGCCTTCGAAGTCGAAATAGTTAGACTAGTGTCTGGCATAATTCTAGCCTAATAAATGTGGCGTTTCAGTGTGACACCTTTAACAGATCTGATATTTTATAACTGTCACAAGAAGGTGAACAACTATAAAATATCAGCCTCTAAAATCGGTTTGCATTCGAAGTCTAAATAGTTAGACTAGTGTCTGGCATAATTCTAGCCTAATAAATAGGGCTGACTATTGCAGCCAAATTTACTATCACGATAGTTATCGATAGTTAAAAGTACTATCACGATAATCTATCAATAGTTGGCTTCACTATCACGATAGTTTCGATAGTTTACATTATCACATACTATATATTTTTACCAAGTTGATTCAATTTGTTTGTATCAATACCTGTAATTAACTTGAATCAGTATAAATATAATCGTTACTAATTAAGAATGCTTAACCATCTTTATTGAACAGATACGCGTCATTAAAATTTTTCACTATGCGAAGTCATGGATTGATGGATTGATGGATGGTAAGACAACAACTACGTTTTAGGAACAGAAACGTCATCGTATATATAACTTATTATATCCCATAATGTAAACATACGTTTTATGGCAAAGGAAAATCAACTACATTTTTTGTAAATAACGCATTCAAAAATGAAAAAAAAACTATCGAGAAAAGTCGATAGCTGTTCAGACTATCGGCAATAGTATCAATAGTGTTAAATTGCTATCGACTATTGACTATCGGGTCTGATACAATCGCGATAAGTCGATAGTATCGACTATCGTTACACCCCTACTAATAAATTTGGCGTTTCAGTGTGACACCTTTCACAGATCTGATATTTTATAACTGTCACAAGAAGGTGAACAACTATAAAATATCAGCCTATAAAATCGGTTTGCATTCGAAGTCTAAATAGTAAGACTAGCGTAATTCATTAAGTTCCGTCACCTCTCCGGTTTAGTCTAATTTATGAAACATCCAGGGAATTTGTTTTAAATTTTTTCTTCCAGATATTGGCTGTTAATATAGATATCAATCATTATTCCCAAAGTTAGATGGATATTCATCTGTAGAGTAGTCAACAATTATTTAGACTACTCCCCGGTTTGACCATGTTCACATGAATCTGAAATTTTATAAATGAAATAGTTGAGTACTGGGCACCTCCCAGATCCTCGACAACACATTTTTGTTGAGCTGCTTGCGAAAGCTCGATATAGTTGTCCAAATGGCAGTTCGGTGTATGTGTATGTGCGTGCGTCCATGCGTCCGTGTGTCCGTCCGAGTTTATTTTGTCCGGAGCATATCTTCTTCATGCATGGAGGGATTTTGATGTAACTTGGTACAAATGTTCACCATCATGAGACAGAGTGTCATGCGCAAGAACCAGGTCCCTAGGTCTAAGGTCAAGGTCACACTTAGAGGTTAAAGGTCAAATTCAAGAATGACTTTGTCCGGAGCATATCTACTTCATGCATGGAGGGATTTTGATGTAACTTGGTACAAATGTTCACCATCATGAGATAGAGTGTCATTTGCAAGAACCAGGTCCCTAGTTCTAAGGTCAAGGTCACACTTAGAGCCCAAAGGTCAGATGCAAGAATAATTCAAGAATGACTTTGTCTGGAGCATTTCTTCCTCTTTGCATGGAGGGATTTTGATGTTACTTGGCACAAATGTTCACCACCATGAGACAGAGTGTCATCCGCAAGAACCAGGTCCCTAGGTCTAAGGTCAAGGTCACACTTAGAGGTTAAAGGTCAAATTCAAGAATATCTTTGTCTGGAGCATATCTACTTCATTCATAGAGGGATTTTGATGTAACTTGGCACAAATGTTCACCACCCTGAGCTACCCTTGTTTTTTTTAGAATTACTTCCCTTTGTTGTTACTATAAATAGCTTATATTGTAACTTTTTTATTACTTGCCGTAGAGTAAAATCGAGACCACTTTTCTGTGGTACAACATGCATGTTACATCCGATATTAAGGTGTATTTTGACCTATCTCTTCTTGGTAAGGAGTTAGCCCTTTTGACAGCTAGCGGCTCGACATGTTGCACGTGGGCATCTAGTTTTATATAGGATCTGGCAGATGCTGGATCTGTTGTACAGAATCTGGGAGTAGTCAAAATAATTAAGTGAAGTCTTGAGCAAAGTCTGAGATATTTTTGTTATGGGTCAGAATCTCCCTATAGAGGAGAAATATTGCCCATACAAAAATAAACACAATATCTTGACTCGCATACAATTAGTTGGACAAGATCTGGGAGATGCTGGATACTCTTCCATTCATTAATGAAATTGTCCAGCTTGCTTCCTGAGGTAGAATTAATTAGACTAGAAAAGTGCACAGCAGATTGCAAATTTTGCCAAAATCTGTTTTTGAAAGGCTGTGGCTAGAGTTACAACATGTGCAATACCTCCAATTCTTGAGTTTATTCGTAAATTCTGTATATCAAGATAATCTTTTGAGGATTGGCTACTGTTATGGAAGTTTTATAAAGGCATGTTTGTTATTTTGCTTTAATATATGCTTGATAATGTATTGTAAACTTAAATATTTTACCAGTAATCATGAATATAAGCCGAGCTGTTGTAAATAGGGCAGTTCCATAGCCTACATTTAAGTAATACTTAATATAATTATGATATTTCCATGACACACCATTTCAGCAATATATTTTAAGTATAACCAAAATGGCAGCTTTTTATGACAGATCAGTTTATTATAATCAATGTCACTATTTATCATTGTTTAAGTTTTTCTTCTATTTCAGATACTAACGTGAAGTTTGACAATAGCAAGCATGGCTTCTAGATCAAAACGACAAAAGAGCTCAGAAACATATCGCCTCATGTACGGAACATGTCCAGATGAGGAGTGTCAAGCAAAACTTTACTTTCGTTCATATGACAAAAGTATAGAATGCACAAACTGTGGTCAGCGCCATGAACGCCCCTCTCTGAAAAATGTAGCAGAGGTTACCAATCCTGATGTTGCCTTGCACAATTTGTTGAAAAACATACTGCTTGGTAATGTTAAGCCAAAGAAAGGGGCAGATAATGTTAGAGTGTTGGGCTTGTCAAACTATGTTTGTAAACTCATATCACCAATTCTGACCTACTATGGGATGGACAAAGAGACAGGAAAAGCCAAACTTCTATCTGAAATGGGCAAAGGTGAAGTATTTGATGTTAGTATTCTTGGAGATCGTGCTTTTCTGATAGAAGAGGAGCATTTAGATATTATAGGTTATGGAAAAGACAGGTCGGGCAGTAAGTTGTATCTAGCGGATACATTGAGTGACATTAAGGCATTCAATGACAATGAAACACGGTTAGTTCCTATTCATGCTGACGGCGATGGACACTGTCTCGTGCATGCAATTTCACGTGCTTTAGTTGGACGAGAAATGTTTTGGCATACACTCCGAGTAAATTTGAAAATGCATATGACTACCAATTTAGAGAAATACAAACAACTGTTTGCAGACTTTGTTGATAAAGATGAGTGGGAAGCAATTATTGATGAATGTGATCCATACTACCTTCCACCTGAAGGGGAAGCCCACGGATTGCGTAATATACACATATTCGGACTTGCCAATGTGTTACACCGACCAATCATATTGCTGGATTCAAAAAGTGGATTAAGCAGCTCTGGGGACTACTCAGGTAAGTTGACAAGATCTTCAGCATATTTAGTATGTGCGTAAAGTTTTTTCAGCCAATCTGAGCCTGTCGCTCAATCATGTCAGTTCAGCTATTGTGATCAATTTTCTAATGTCCTGTATGGCATATCCCATAATTTGTAGTGTATAGAATCATTAGAATGGCTTAAAAAGCATTGCACCCACATTCTGTGTTGTCTGTATCTGTTTTTCATAAAAATATAGTGTCAAAAAAGTACTTAGTGTCTGGACTATCACATGATCATGACTATGGCAAATTGGCAATAGTTCTTTTTGTTGAGATATATTGTGTTCATTCTACTTTTCACCAATAACCACATTAAATGTATCTTGTGAACTTTGTTCTTAACTAAGATTTTAATGCCTAGGTCATGTAGATACACATGATACATTTTACAAGGCATTAAATCACTAAACTACCCATGACTATTCAGTCTTTGTTACCAGTACATGAAAGCACAATAGCTTCCTCTAAACCATTAACTTCCTTGGTGGATGAAAAACCAACAAAAAATGTGGGTTGTGACCGCAGTTAAATATTAAGTACTTCTAAGATTACAATAGTTTTTGGTTACTAGTTTAAGTCATGTTTTTTATGGGTGTAACCATGGTAACTGTTTGACAAAATTTACCATAAATATTTTTTTATTTTTACCAATTTATTTAATTGCGATTGTCTGATTGTGAACCCAGTTCTTACAACTTATATTAAATGCTCTTGAGATTCACTCCAGATGGAGTCAATCTCGAAGCGAGAGAGAAAGAGAGAGAGAGAGAGAGAGGCAATGTGGAATTATCTTTGTCTTGACTAAGGACACTACCACTACTTGGGCATTGGTGGGGATCAAACCCTGGACCCTCAGAATACGCTACCACTAAATAATGAAAACTTGTGAAACAGTCAGCTTTTATCTCTTTTCCTGCTTGTGGCAAGTTATTCTGTCTGCGTGACCAGTGCATGTATTGATCAGCCTGCACATCCTTGCTGTCTGATTATGATCTGTACAGTTGATTGTTTAGTCAATAAATTTTCATAGAGCACGTCTATGAACATGATGAACAATGCATGATGCTCTTAAAAATGAAAACTAGGCACATCAGTTTTAGCTCATGTTTAGAATTTTAGTTAATCATCTTAACATGGTTAAACCAGATAAATATTTATGGATATATTGTTATAATTATGTACCTAACCCCATGTTGTATCTTGTGTACCGGGGTGAAAATAAAAGATATGTTCTATTCTGTTCTGTTCTGGTTTAAAAGATGATTTTAATGTTTAGTAAATTGTTACAATCTTAGTATGCATTGTGTAGTATGCTTATAAATGGACATTGGTTAATAGCTGCATTTTCAAACATGTAGAGCTACAGAAAAAAAGTGTTGCTTTTAACATGTTTAAGAAGAATTTTCCAAAGAACTAATGAAACAGAAGTTAGAAATTATAATATATACCATGTATACAGTGCAACCTCTCAGGAGAAAACACTTCTGAGGAACATGGATATTAATGTGTTTGTTGTAGAGTGCTGTTGTTCTGTAGAGGTCAATTCTGAATCTTGTGTATAATGCTGACACAACAGGAAAGAAAATATCAGTCTTTTGAGGGAGTTTGTTGCTCTAGGGAGGTGTCTTTTGGGGGAGATTAGACTGTACATATCAGTTTAGTTAAAACAGAACATTATTTTAGGCTAACATAACCAATCAAAATAGGTACTTTGTTTTCCCTTTTATCTGCAAAGTTTTTACACAATGTAAATTATAATTTTCCAGGAGTGTTTCTGCCAGGTTTGGTAGCACCTGAGTTGTGTAAAGGTAAAGATGGGACATTTAACAAACCATTGTGCATTGCCTGGAGCAGTTCTGGGCGGAACCATTATATACCTTTGGTTGCTGTGAAAGGTAATGATACATCTTAAAGTCTCAGGATCACTCTGAATTTACTGATAGCTCTAAAACAATGTTGACATAATTTTTATATGCCTTTCTTTCATATTCAGGTTGTTTCTTCATGAAAAAGAGTTGCCAGAAAGCTTTTCTTATTTGTTTTGCAATATCATTGGAAAAAAACTGTGCTTTATTTCTAGCTTGTACTTACTGGTTTAAAAAGCAAAAGTGGGAATGTCTTTTTATACAAAAAAAGGGTCATTTCTGGTGGTAAAACATCTTTCTTAGTAAAATAAGAGCTACTTATAATTGTGGTTTCGGAACATTGTTTGGGGAAATGTAGGAACTAACAGGTGAGATGTTCATTTGGGAGTATAATTTGAATGTTCAGCTTTTGCTGGCATGTTTAACATGTTTAAAGCACTAAATTTTATTTAAGGAATTTGTTAAAAATCATATTTGACATTGGTCAAATAGATGGCCTATAGATGTTTTCCAAAAATATTTTCTAGTACAAGTCAGAGTTATTTTCTATTCATTGAAAACATTTGTTTTGACATGTTTAAAGTACATAGTATTCTAAATGGCCAAAAAAATATGTTTATCCAAATTTATAAATGTTATCTCATTGTCATTATCTCTGTTCACATGTTATCAGGACTTTTTTTCCCCACTAACTTTCCTGGTTTCTTGGCTGGTTCCCAGAGATAAAAAATATGACATTGAAAGCTATTCATGAATCATGTATTTAAAGTTACCACCTTCTGCAGGTAAAGGACCAGCTATGTTGCCACACTACATGGTGCAAAAGTCTTGGGGAATGCCAAAAGAACATATAGCTAAATACATAGAATTTGACAAAAAGTACAGGTGTTCTGTGGGTGGCGACAAGTGCTTAACAGTAAGTCATAAATAATCATTTTTATTGTACACTTCCACATAATTATCCTTCTGCCTTGTGAGGGGTTTACTTGGCAGTCAATACAAGGAATAAACAGGAAGCTTTGTTTATTATCCATTTAGTGAAAGTATCCATTTCAGTGTTGCTTTTGTGCAGTACCGTGTGGTGATTCATTTATTTACACATACACAATGTATTTCAAATGTTAACATTGGAAAACAAGGAGTTACACCAATACAAATCAATTCTATAGAGCGATGTTTTTATTTAGAGTATCAGAGTCCTATGCTGAACTTCTGCCGACCAAAAAAAAAATCTGACAAGAATATAAGAGGTCAAGTATAGGGGTCAAGTGTCCCCTAAATGGGGTTTGTGGTCCTGATTGAAGTCAATAACAACGGCGTGGCGCATTTCTGTTTTTACTTCATTTTGAGGTTCATATTATATTTTTAAGCATAATGATATAAAGTGGGCATTGGATGGTGGTCATAGCAGGAAATGATGTTATAGTGCGGCCATATCTGATTTCCACATTGATAATAGTTTTTTGTCTTCCTTTTTACATTTACTATTGACATAAAAATGTTGATTTTAACATTGTTGAGTTCATTTCATGTATACTGTAATATCATGCTATTGGCAAAGTCTGTTTTATGAACATTTTTTTTAAACTTTTCAGGATAGATACTTGCGACAACTTGTAGGGACCATGGAGGAAGTTTTCACAGAGAATTATGATGTTAACCCAAGTCTTGTCGCAGATGTACACCAGTACATATACAAATCATCCGGTTGGTGGTATTGAGTTTTCTGTAGTTCTACATAGGCCTTGTTGACTTTGTTAGACATATAGCAAATGTACAGATTGAAGTAGATAAAATAATAAACTTGTAGGTTTCATTGAGATATCTGCAGGGATGTCTCAGTTGTTAGTCACTGACTTGAAATCACTATAAAAAGCGTTCATTATTAAGGGTCTTTGGTTCAAGAACTGCTTCTAAGCTTTCTCTTAATGTGTCCAAGTTGGCAGTTTCTTATTGAGGATAGGGTTGTAGTACTGGTCCTTACCAGGAATGGTGGTTAGGTAAAATGCCTGCCTTTACATAACTAAAACACTTGCAATGCGTGTTAACCACACCGCTTCCTTCCCAAGTTATGATGGAGTAGAGATTATACAGAAATGCGATCAGAAGTAACAATATGGTTCTGAACAGAAAAATTAGTTTTAATATAACGTAATTCAAAGAAGAAGTATCAGTACACAAATAACTTATGAACTGGTTCAAGATACTAACGATGATTGGTACAACGTTGGGAATTATGTTTTGTTGTTAAGCAGCATAATTACTAGGTTAAAGTCCCAGGATCACAATTACAAGTAGCTCTTATTTTACCAAGAAAGATGTTTTACCAGTGGAAATGACCTTTATTTGTACCTGAAACATTCATAAATTGCTATTTAAATCGATGTACATGTTAGAAATGATAGTGCAGTAATTTTTTCAATGATATTGCCAAAAATAAAAAAAGGCTGTCTGGCAACTCTTTTTCATGAAGAAATGACTTTAATACGAAAGAAGGGCATATGTCAACATTGTTTTAGAGTGAATAGAACATGGTTCTATCATTATCCTATCAGTAAATTTATTTTCCAAATCAGTGACATCAATATGATCCTTGGCCTTTAAACTAGTTATTCATTTTGCTAAATCTTTATGAAAATAGGTTTTTTTATGCCCCCGAAGGGAGGCATATTAAAATAGACCGTCCTTCTTCCGTGGCAGACGTAACTCTTCTGCATTGAAGGATTTTAAAATACTTGGCACACGTGTCTAGCACTCAAGACGACTGTCGTGCAAGACCCAATCCCTACCAAAGGTCAAGGTCACACTTGGAGTATGAAGGTTATGGAATCCTCTATATAGCACACATTCGTGCCGGACTGTAACTTTGTTATGCATTGAAGGATTTTAAAATAACTTGGCACAAATGTCTGCAATCAAGACGCAGTGTCACACAATAGCCACGTCCCTAGCTCAAAGGTCAAGGTCATACTTAGAGTTTGAAGGTAATGGATTCCTCTATATATGCATATATGCACCTTCGTGTCCGGACTGTAACTTTGTCATGCAATTGAAGGATTTTAAAATAATTTGTCACAAATGTCTAGCACATAAACATTCCCTACAAGACCCACATCCCTAGCTCAAAGGTCAAGGTCAAACTTAGAGTTTGAATAACGGATTCCTCTATATATGCATATATGCACACATTTTCCTGGACTGTAACTTTGTCATGCATTGAAGGATTTTAAAATAACTTGGCACAAATGTCTACACATCAACACGACGTGTCGCGTGCAAGACCCAATGCTAGCTCAAAGGTCAAGGTCACACTTTGAGTTTGAAGGTAATGGATTCTCATATATGCATATATCACACATTCTGTCCGGACTTAACTTTGTCATGCATTGAAGGATTTTAAAATAATTTGGCACAAATTCTAGCACATCAAGACGACGTGTCGCAAGACAAGACCCATTTCCCTACCCAAAGGTCAAGGTCACACTTAGAGTTTATAGGTAATGAACTGTATATAGCATACATTTGTGTCCAGCATTAACTTTATCATGCTTTGAAGGTTTTAAAATAACTTGGCACAAATGTCTAGCACATCAAGCGGATGTGTCAGTGCAAGACCCAAGTCCCTACCTCAAAGGTCAAGGTCACACTTAGTGTTTAAAGTAATGGAAAACTGTATGCATGGTTACTCTGTCATGCATGGAAGGATTTTAAAATTACATAGCACATTTATTGCGCACATGGAGAGGACACAGACTGTGAGGCACCTCTTTCGGGGGCATTCGTCACTTGTGAGGGACAGCTCTTGTTTCATATAGATTCTATTTTACTATCATAGGAATGGTGGGAGTCCATCCAGATGATGTATTAGAGAGAACACAGAATTCTGTCAAAGCCAAACAGTTATACCGATGTTTGATGTGTGAAGCGCTCGTGGAATACGTTCTCTCTCGGGAGGAGTTTGAGAAGGGAGGCACTTTGTACAAACTTGCTGTAAGCATCCATAAGAGATTGGATCCAAATAAGATGTACTCATTTCCTCTGCAAGGTAATCCATTTTATGTGTATAGTCAAACTTATTTAAAGACTACCTCAGCAATAAGACCACTCTGCAAATAAAGAACAACAGGGAAAAGACAGTGCAATATTTATGTTATGGTAGAAACACCTGAGTATAAAGACCAAGTGTCAACTAAGATTGTTTTAGCTTCTTTCAGTCAGTGACCTTTGTTCACAGCTTCAACTGTATCTATCAAAAAATTTAGTTTCACAGGCATGAAAGTGTTATAGATATATTTGATTAAGAGCTGTAAACTCTGGCCCAGGCCCTCAGTTTATTATATTATCCATTATAAGATGTCCTGTTGCAAAGGTTCGTGGCACAAACTTCTACCTCAGATATTGTAGAATTTCAGAGATACTAGACAAACATTGTAACAAGGAAGTATGGATGTGTATGACCTACGTTTTACGGCCTCAGTCTAGGATCAGCAAAATTTTTGGCTCTTTGACTGAGACAATTTTATGTATTTTCAGTTTATACTATCTATTCTCGTTCTATAGCTTATTTAATCACTCAGTGCCTTTGCCCAAGGACACACCTGTGTGTGGGCTGGAATTGAAACTAGTACCTCCCAGACACAAAATGCCCTAAGTAACCACTGAGTTATCGAGGCATACAATTTAAGTGTTGAGCAGTTATTACTAACCTTGAGACTGGTGACAGCAATAGTTATATTTAAAATCTAATGCTTCCTGAATGCTTGATGTTACAGGTGCTGTGTGTTCCTATGATGATAAGAGAGACTGTCTGGTACCAGATAGGGAGCGCAGTCATCCAAAAACATGTGCTTTCTGTTCAGGGTAAGTTTACACCGCAATCATGTGCTTTCTGTTCAGGGTAAGTTTACACCGCAATCATGTGCTTTCTGTTCAGGGTAAGTTTACACCACAGTCATGTGCTTTCTGTTCAGGGTAAGCTTACACCGCAATCATGTGCTTTCTGTTCAGGGTAAGTTTACACCGCAATCATGTGCTTTCTGTTCAGGGTAAGTTTACACTGCAATCATGTGCTTTCTGTTCAGGGTAAGTTTACACTGCAATCATGTGCTTTCTGTTCAGGGTAAGCTTACACCGCAATCATGTGCTTTCTGTTCAGGGTAAGTTTACACCGCAATCATGTGCTTTCTGTTCAGGGTAAGTTTACACTGCAATCATGTGCTTTCTGTTCAGGGTAAGTTTACACCGCAATCATGTGCTTTCTGTTCAGGGTAAGTTTACACCGCAATCATGTGCTTTCTGTTCAGGGTAAGCTTAGCAATACTATGATATATTCCGAAGTTCTAAACAACCGATGAGGGGAGAAAACTTTACATTAGCAGATAGAATTCAGTTCCCTTGATGAACAAATAAGCTCTGTAAAAGCCTACCTGTAGACCTTACTCAGGTTGAATGATGAAGATGTCTGACTTTAAATCACTTAACCACTCACTGATTACAGGTCATGGGTTTGAGCCCCCTACCGACAATACTTTTTATATGAGAACGTAAGCAGTTTCTTACACCAGAGTGTAGTATTTGGCTTTCCATGGAATGATATTAAACAATTAACTTCTCATCCAATGTTTGCAAAACGAAAAACATTGTATCCGTGAAAAATTCTTAGTCTACAGTATGTTTTAGGTTAATGATTTATCCGCATTTGTTGAAAACCTGGCCAGTTTTAGGTCAGGTGGATAGGAAGAAACTCTACAAAGCTGATGTAAGAATTTAATATTTATATAACTGTTCTTCTCTTGGCAGAGAGACGTTACGCCAGGTGCGATCTGACGGAAGTGTTGTATATAGCGATGGAGATCGTACGACAACATCTTGTGTCGGTGGGAAATGTCCATGTGGATATAAACATTACTGGGATGGGAAGGAGTATGATAATCTTCCAGATATGTAAGTTATAGATTTAGTATACAGTGTCTTTACTGTCTTTTTACATGTATGTAGTATAACATAGTATGTACATGCATGCTCCAAGGACCCCTGTCTATTGTCAGGTGGTTAAAGTTGTTGTCTTAAAATCACTTACCTATGCTAATGCACAATGCTCCAAAATGCTATAATTACAGACTGTTTGATTTTTGAGGCTGTATATATGATATTTAACAGTCGCAAATTTAAAGGAGGTAACCAGTCAGAAAGGACATTACAGCGGTAGTGCGTTAGAATGTTAAATTCAAATTCGGGTGAAATTCAATTTTTTTGACTGGTTCAACAAACCAGCTGTAATTATAATACTTGGCAAGAACTTTTCTACATGTAGCTGTATTTATATAATGAATACTTACAAAAATACCATATCTTTCAAATATTGGTAATCTTTCTTCAAATAGCTTTCCAATAAGTCTTCAGTGGGGAGGGAAGATAGTAACAGAGAAGATAGCCTGGTTCCAGTATGAGAGTGATCCAACACTCAACAGTAATGTGTTTGAGGTGGCACAGTCTGTGGTCCAGAAACACTTCCCTGGTGAGTATATCATTTGCTTTATTAAGATTTAATTAAGATACTGGAATACTGTCAAATTATCAGTAGATTCTCTATTACCGGTAATGTCACAGTAGATACTGATTCTTTCTTGATTTTTTTCATTTTTGTCTAACATGGGTAAGCTGTAAAAAACCAGCAGAAGAGATTTCCAAGTACACTTGTACTAGGAAGATATCAAACAATGACTGATATCAAAAGATGTAAAATGTCAGAGCAGAAAATAATTTTGGAATTTAACGGGAATCCAGCTGATGAAGAAATATCTAGTGGACACTAAAAGTTACAGCACATGGTTTTTACTAACTAAATTTGTGACAAGAGTGATTTGAAGAAGCTGGTATTTGGATTACAGACCAAACTTGAGTTACACAAGTGTAATATTTTTATTCTTTATCTTTGAATCAGATTGATTACATGTGATCTAGCTCAAAGTGACATTATGCTCATCTTACTGCACATAGTGTATTTTTGGTGACAGTTTTATAAAAGCAATTTTTGGTTGCTGTGCATTGAAATGTGTTAAATTAATGATAATGCCACATTAGTACTTGAAGTTGGTGCTTTAGAAATAAAAAAATCGGACTTATAAAATGATAGTTGATTGTGTCGTTGTTGTTGTTGGTAGACATTTCGGCAGTGGAAGGGAAGCAACTCCGGCATGCAGTTGTTTTTTTCTGGAAAGACTCTCCCAGTCAAAATAAGAAAATCAATATTTGGAAAGTTATTATTTCATACTGGTAGCGGGAAGAGTTAGGTGTATTGGGTTAAAAGCTTTCATTTCCTCTACCCTTTTCAAGTAAAAATCCAGCTGAAAAAGTGCCTTTTTTCAAGTCAAATCCAGCCAAAAGCTATTTGGAATAAAGTAATAAAAACTCTTTCCTTCTTGGCAAAAAAGGGGTTTTGTGTTTATCCAGCCAGCTAAAATGGGTCCAAGGATATGCTAGTGGTAATGTTAACACATCCATAATGTTAAATGTTTGTGTTTCAGGAGAGTTTGGTAGTGAGAGGTTGGTACAAAGAGTTGTTGACTCTATCCTTGCCCAGTCTGCCATGTTACAGCGCCAGGAGGAAGGGGAGAAGGAATCAGAAGAGAAAGAGAAAGGTCTTGGTGAACCAATGGATGCATGGTCAGCTGAAACAGCATCAAAAATCATCCTGACTGGCCAGAAGGTAATATGGAATTAGTTTTGTTAAAAAGGGCTGATTCAGAAATGAAATATTATGAAATGTAATATTTGCAATTAATACAAACTGGCGAGTATCCTAATGCAACTTCAGATATTCAAATATTCATTGTCATGGTTACTCTTTTGTCATGATTAAAGTTTAAATTTAAAGTTATAGACAGATGGAACATTTTAACATAATTCCCATACATGATTATGAATATACAAAAAACATTTTGCAATATATGTGCAGCACTCTCAGTAATGCATCAGTGCTTAACTTCATTTAGATAAAGACTGTCTTTTCAAAGCATTCAAATTTTCAGGCTTTCTTATCTTCAGTATGTCTTCCACATTACAGAAAAAAACAATCCACAAGGAAGAACTGATGAAAAGTGAGAAAGAGAAACAATTAAGGAAAAACATACAAACAAAAGCGCCGCAGACACAGCAGAGGAGGACACTGGAAGCACAGAGGCTGTCTCATACAAAGGTATGTGTACATGTATCTTATGTTCTGTATAAATGGCTAGTATGTGCGCCTAAGGATCGAAGGGTATAGGGTTTGCTACCCAACACTGCCATCGTGGTAATGTCTCATTAAATCTGCATTGCCCCTCTCTCTCTCTTACTCAAAGGTTGATTTTGTCTGGAGTGTGTCTCAAGAGCAATTAATAAGAGTTGAGAATAAAAAATTGATTTGTAATCAAGAAGGAAAAAAATAATATGGAATAAGAACTGTGACTGTGTAAGAAATGCAGTAATCTGTCCTAGACCTCACAGAAAATTCATTTATCCAATTTCATAAAACTGTTAATTTATATTCAAGGTTGACATTTTGATCACATGTATGGTAAATATATTGCTTAAACCTCATACATTTTTCCAGCCTAAGGAATCACCAAAGAAGACCAAACCAGTAACGTGTAGCGTGCAATCCACTCAACCTGTGGCGAGCACTTCAGTTATGTCCCAGTCAGCCATTGTTCAGCCTGTGGCTGGTGAGAAAAAGGTGCGACTGCAGACGTCTGATGGCAGACAGGTATAATATATTATATGTTTCCTGAAGTATAACTCTTTCACCTCTTTTCTGCTTGAAAAATACCAGAGTTACTGCCCTTAGTACCTTTTCCTGTATATTCTGTATAGAAAAATAGAAATTATTTTTTCTGAAATGTTCTGGAGTATTTGAATAAAAATTATTAGAAACTTCACTTACTATGTGAAATTGTGTCCTGAATGTTTCAGTTACATTCTTAGTGGAATATTAGAGCTATGGCCTGTGAACTGTTTCATATATACAGTATCAAATTTCATACAGATTTTTTTTAATTCACTAAAATATTTTTAGTCATAATTGTATTATATTTTACACAACTAAACGAAATAACGAAGTCAATATGAAATTTCTAAAATAAATTCAATTAGGGTCAGGGTCTCAATGGGGCTCAGGATCTATATAATTTGTATAGAAACTTAAATTCCTAATAATCTTCTTTAAAATCCCTGGTCAGAATTGATTTTTGCACTTGTAATAACGTCTTGCTAAAAGAAAATTGACTTCTTCAGAAATTATATCTCTAAGACGGTGCAATTGTGTTTCCTTATACGTGTATATTCCCCTAAACCTGTTGTATGAAGGATACCAAAACATTTCCATCTTTCAAAACGAAAGAGCAGGGATATCAGTCATATTCAGTGATTTGTCAAGTTTTGATTATCATGTTTTATGTGTAGAATTTGAAGTCATTTATGTCACTTAATTCCGTCAGGTGATGTTGAGCTTAGTGAATGATGTAACCTATACAGAGCTACAGAAGTTAATTTATCAATCTGTGGAGGTTCCAGCAGATAGACAGAAAATCCGCGTTGGTTTCCCGCCAAAACTTCTGGAGGCCCCGCCAGAGGGAGAGGAGGGTAAAGTGGTTCCCTTACATCATGGGGATAAGATTGCTCTGGAAATACTGCCTGATCTGAGCCATGCTGTACAAGGTAATGTTTCGTGTTCTCACAATCTAGTGACTGTGTTGTTGTTTTTGTTGTAACTTTGCTTCCACCCCTGCCAGTTTGCCATGGTATCCATAGCAATACTTTACTCTGTGATGAATCTATTAATATATAAACAGTTTATTACAATTAAGCATGGTTTAAAGAGTAATTTTAACATTACACTACTGTCAGCAAATGATTTTGTCATTATAATCAGTGCAGATCATGATCAGCGTGCGCATCCATGTAGTCTGATCATCCTCTGCACTGTTTGCTATTCAGCCTGTAATGTACAATGAGCACATCTTTAAAGAAAAAGTGGTACCGCACAAAGGAAAGATACATCAGTCGAGTTAGGATTGTGTTGGGAATTTATGTTAAATGTACTATACATAGTGTCCATCATGGGTTAGAACCCTGCTACCGGCCATGTTTTTTTATGTTAGAACGTGGGCAGTTTCTTACGGAGGAAAGGGGTCTCGTACTGGTTCTTCCCAAAAGCGGTAGTAAGGTAAACTATCCACCTGTTAAAATGACTCGAATATGGTTGGAACGAACGTTAAACTCCTACAACAAGCACTGTACATAGTTGTTTAGAAAACATATACCGATAAAAGAAATTACATATTGCAGAAACTGGGCACCAGCACGCTGGTAAACTTTCATCATCTTGGAGCAATTTTGAAGAAGATGCACAGAGTCAGACAGCTGAAAAGCTCCTTCAGGCTTTAAAGGACGTACAACATGGTGAGATAGCCTTCTTATTGTTTCTTGTCAGATTATGGAGGTCTATGTCAGTAATACCAATATTGTTTATACCTAGCATTTCTTTTGAATGATTTTGTACCGGGGCATTCATAAGAAACAGTATGGTATTGCATTTTTAGCTCACCAGGCTAACTTTGTCCGAAGCATAACTCCAAAAGTACTTGAGGGATTTTCTTCAAACTTAATACACTGACATAGCACATTGGTAGGAAGTGCAGTGTGCAGGAACAATAACTCTACCTTGCCTACTTTTAGTCAAATAGAAAAATATCATACCTATACTGATAATGAACATTAATATAATTTTGCAAACCTTCTCTTCATTGCCTTATTCTTTTTCCACTTACTTGAAAACTGTACTCAGCATGACCATAACTATACGGCTTTTTAAGGATTTCCTCTCACCAAGTAAAATGTACGAAAGTACAACCTTCAGGTAACTTCTTCCCGGCGGGGGGATTAACCATGTGTAACATGGCTCTTGTTTGTAAAATTTCATGCAAGATTTCATATACTATTGAACATTCATAACTGGTAATTTAAATTTAGCCTCATACCTTAAGAAGCCAGAAATGTCATATCCAAATCATTGTTTACGTACAGTCACCTATATTTAGAAACCATGAGTTCAGGTGTATCAGACTAGCCACATACACTGACTCTGCTACATATCTGATACTGAAAACTGAGTCTTATTCCTGATACAAAAATGAATGTGGTTTTATTATGCCCCCGACTGTAACTTTGTCATGCATTAAAGGATTCTAAAATAACTTAGCACAAATGTCTAGCACATCAAGATGATGTGTCACGTGCAAGACCCACATCCCTACCTCAAAGGTCAAGGTCACACTTAGAGTTTGAAGGTAATGGAATCCGGTATATATGCACACATTCGTGTCCCGACTGTATTTTTGTCATGCATTGAAGGATTCTAAAATAACTTAGCACAAATGTCTAGCACATCAAGATGATGTATCAGGTGTAAGACCCACGTCCCTACCTCAAAGGTCAAGGTCACACTTAGAGTTTGAAGGTAATGGAATCCGGTATATATGCACACATTCGTGTCCAGACTATAACTTTGTCATGCATTGAAGAATTTTAAATAAGTTAGCACAAATGTCTAGCACATCAAGATGATGTGTCACGTGCAAGACCCACGTCCCTACCTCAAAGGTCAAGGTCACATTCAGAGTTTGAAGGTAATGGAATCCTGTATATATGCACACATTCGTGTCCGGACTTTAACTTTGGTATGCATTGATTGATTTTAAAATAACTTAGCACAAATGTCTAGCACATCCAGCTGATGTGTCGCATGGATTTTAAAATTACATAGCACAATTATTGAGCACATGGAGAGGACAAAGTCTGTGAGACACCTCTTTCCGGGGCAATCATCACTTGTGAGGGACAGCTCTTGTTTTTGCTTATTTCATACACAAATCCATTTAGTCACTAATACGAGATTGTTTTAAGAAAAATTCAATAACATTTTGAAAAGTATTTAATGAATTTCATTTTAGCTTTTTGTCCAGACTGTTCATTAGAATTTTATCTAGATGATTGATATACAAAGGTCTTACTTCTACAGACAATTATTTAGTTTCCATATTGAAACTTGGTCATACAGGACTTCTTTAAACATTTTTGGAATGGTATGGTATCTATTTACAGGTGGTGACAATATTGATACATCTATTGCCTCTCTGGGTATTCTCAGTGCAGTGCAGGGGAAGGACTTGTGGACGTATGTCCAGGGAAGTCCGCACCTGTTTTCTATTGGTGGTTTAATGTACAACCAGGTGAAGAGGGACCTTGGCTTGGTTGATGGGAAGCACTGTCAGTTGCCTGCCCTACCTGGCAAAGTATGTACTACTTCAATAAATCCGATTCTGCGGTTAAGGTTGATAACTTGGAAGTACTTAAGCTCTCACAGATTGACAGTCATGAGCTCAGCCTTGCTACTGATCTGACCCTTAATGTGTCAATATTGGCAGCTTCTAACTATCTCTTCCTAGGAACTATGGTTAGGTTAATTGCATGCCTTTGTTACAATTAAGCTCAGTAATCAATTTTCTTCATTCAGTAGCAGTACCAGATCAATCAGTTTTCCATATTTAAAAGGTGCCAGATAAAACAGATAAGACTATTTTCCGAAGACATGTATAAAAAGTATAAAAAGTTTTCAAGAGGCAAAAATGACCCAGTTTACCGTATGTAAGGAAAGGTTGGTGGATTTTCACTGGTCTGGTTTGTAGCATCCACACATCACACTACATTGGATTGTAAAATGAATTTATCTTTTGTTAATGGATAAAGTTTGTGAAAACAACATCTATTGCTTTCTCCTGCTTTTCCCTTGTGTACACAGTATACACTGTAAGCCTAGTTGCAGCAGTGAGGTAAGCAGTCTTTTAAGGGTACTCAGTCCTGCCATTCAACTTCTTTTCTAGGCCTGATAGAGTCTGGCCACACACTTTTCCTTGAATGGTCTTACAGGGGATGTATCTGAAGTATTTGTTCTGCAGTTTGGTATGAAGACCACACAAGCTCTTTACTGATGATAATAAGTTCAATTTTTTATGTATACATGTATGAATATTGAGCCTGTTGAGTCCCATGCAAAACCTGAAATGGATGACTTTAGTCCATCCGTCAAGAAGATAGAAGTCATCTTTCTGTGTCTTCACTCTTGGAAGAATCTCAATCTGGTACTTACATTTTAGGTATTTCGGTACAATGGAACAGAGGATCGGCTGGAGCTGTGTCTGGAACCATATGGACATTTCCCGGTAGAGCCGAACATTGAACAGAAAGTGAAGGATGCTGGGATGGAAGGGACAAAAGAAGATGAGGAGGTGAAGTTTGGGGCTAGTGGAGCTGTACATCATGGTACTGAGAGACCAGCATTTCTAGGTTAGGGAGAGATACATTGTAATCATATATAGTTTCAGAAATTTACAGTGAATTTAAACTTATTTTTTAGGATTTTTAACCAGGTTTTGCGAAGGAAAAATCCTGGTTATTAGATTGAGGTATGTCGGCGGGCGGGCGGGCGTAAATAATTTCTTCTGAGCGCAACTCCTCCTACATTTCTCAACGAATTTCAACCAAACTTTCACAGAAGTATTGTCATGAAGTGCCCTGGCGCACATTGTCGGGGTTTTGTGATTTGGTCATTTTTGACAGAATTATGGCCCTTTGTTTTTTTCACATATGTAATTCTTCTGTGCGCAACTCCATCTACACTTCTCAAGGGATTTCAACCAAACTTTCACAGAATTATTGTCATCAAGTGCCCTGGCGCATATTGTCGGGTTTTGTGATTTGATCATTTTTGACGGAATTATGGGCCTTTGTTTTTCCTAATAATGTAATATATATAGAGAAATACTCTTCTGTGTGCAACTCCTACATTTCTCAAGGGATTTCAACCAAACTTTCACAGAACTATAATTGTGAACTAAAGAATTTTGAATATATTATGATCTGCCCCTGGTCGTCCGTCCGTCCGTCCGTTAGCAATTATATTCTTATTTAAATATATATAAAAGGGAGAATACTCTGTTATTATAAAAGGGAGAATACTCTGTTATTACTGTCTATTTTTAGAATAGATTACCAGTCCTGTATACTTTGGAGTATTCTGTTACAGTAAGATGACAAAATTTCTCATGAGACCAGCGGTTCAAACCCCACACAGAGCAAGCTTTTTTTTTTTTTTTTTTTTTTTCTTTCTTTTTTTTTTATAATTTTTGCCTGAATTATGGCCCTTTGCTTTTTTTCCACATATGTTATAGAAGAATACTGTCACGTGCCCACTTCCTCCTACATTTCTCAAGATATTTAAACCAAACTCTCACAGAACTGTTGTCATCAAGTGCCCTCGTGCATATTGTCTGGGTTTTGTGTTTGGATCAATTTTGCCTGAATTATGGCCCTTTGCTTTTTTTACACATGTAATATATAGACGAACACCTTTGTTTCTTTTTCACATTATGTATATCTACTGACTTTAAAAACACATTTGCGCTCTGGAGACTGGAAGATGAAAACCTGGTTTTGTGACAATTTCCTGTCACTTGTTATTTTCATAAGTTGTTGAGAATGAATTAGCATAATTTTGAATTCAATCAATACTGATAATTCAAAATGCAATTTCAGGAATTAGGAGTTCATTTATTATTCATATCTAGTAGCAATTTTGCTAAATTTTGGGGACACAAAAACTACTTAATTTACTGTAATTTGAACTCCCATGAGCATCTAAATGCTGCAACCATTATGAAATGTATTAGAATTTATTTACCCATCTGTTGATTATCACTGCAGTATCACACAATGTACTAATCCCAGCTTCATAAATAAATATAACTTGACTTCACTTCTAAGAGAAAGTGATGTCTTGTTACCATAAACACTAGTAGTCAATTGCATTCTTTTAATTATGATTTTGCCTTTCATCTGCTCAAATTTATTTGATTCTCTGCAATTAAATCTGAAGCAAGAATGAGTGATTCAAGTCTATTATAATGGCCCTCCTTTTCAACTTTCAAATTAAAACTTTGCATGTGTAAATGTGCAAGGTTTCAGTGTTGTTGACAAACAGAAAAACATGTTCATATGCTATATTAATGATTTATTTAGGTCAAGGTCATTCATTAAAGTCCACCATGATAACTGATGACCGTATGCCTGTGGATCTAGCCTGTGCAAGTCACCGCCAAACAGCCAGGGGCATACATGACCTGTGTAGTCCGCCAGGGTTAGGAGCACATAGGGACGCCATATCAGAGGAACCAGATGAGATGCAAACAGAAGAAAAAGGTAGAAACTGTAACCAAGAAATGTTTTCGCCAGTTCACATATTGATTTGCATTTTATGTAATAGATAGAGAACTGTTTGCGAGAATAATTACCTTACACTTGCTCTGTTGGGCTATTGTAACAGTTACTGTGGTCTATGGAAAATAGATCATGTTTTCTATTGTAGATAGATCACAGTTAAGCTCCATCTCCACACACAGTGAAAAATCAGAAATACAGTACATTGTTTTCCTATATATATATATATGCAGTAGCCGTAATATAAGTTAGTAAACAAAGTGAAACTTGATTTGAAACACTTATTTCTGAAATGAAGGAAAAACTTATTTGTGTATTCTGAATTTCATGGAAATCTGTGTCTACAAAATTAATATAGCGAATGAAAATAAGCTGGTTGAAAGTAGTTCAATTTACTTGCTAGCAATTAAAGGAAAAGTTTTTAAAACTGATATTAATAGTTTATACTTATATACATATATATCTTTAATTTTACTTCCAACTCCACAGAGGAATCATCCAATGTGTCATACCAGAGACTTGGTCCTGGGTACAGTGTGATAGACCAAACATCATCTAATACTGATAACTCTAACCTGGAGATGTTCCGAGCTCTGGCAGAACATATTGAGAAAACTCTTACCTCAGAAGACATGGACAAGGTTTGGCTCATTTCTTAATTTCATTTTTAAAAAGCATGTGTTTATTTGATATTAATTCTTCTACAATATATAGATATTATATGACCCAACTCCTTGTAGGGTCTTGCCTTGAAATCACTAAGCCACCAAATGATTTATGGCCATGGGTTCAAGCTCTGTTACCAACTGGAATCTTGCCTGTTAGAACTTTGGAAGCTCCTTACAGAGAATGGGAGTTCACAATGCCACTTCCCAGGAACATTGGTTAGGTGAACTGCTTGCCTTTAAACAACTGTAATATAGTAAAGTTCCTGTAATGAGACCACCCTTCTGACTGGCATAAAGTGATCTTAATACCAAAATGGTCTTTCTATTGGGACCTTTTTACTATAAACCATACTTTCCAAAATGTTTGGTCTTATTATCGAGGGCTGTCTGTACTGTTGAACCAGGCATTAAACCACAAGAATTGATGTTGATTATATTTTACAGGATGAGGAAGGACAGACCTCAGTTGACACTGACAGACAGACGGAGATTGAAACAATGGATACCACATCTGTAATAATTCCTGATCAAGCTAAAGACAAACTTAAGGAATCAGTCAACGTTTCTGAAAGGGAAACTGTAGACACTGTAGGTCTAAGGGCAGAAGTTGATTGTACTGCTATTTCTAAAGATGAGTTTGTTGTTAAAGGAGCTGAAGCGGAAATCAAAGACACTCTTGACATCCTTGAAGATAAACATGTGGAACAAGACACAGCTGAAGTCCCTGACAGTAAACTTGGTGCTCGAAGTTTGGAAAATCAGTTGTGTGATAAGCTTGATAATTTGAACCAAAGTAAAGATACTTTAGAAACAGAAGTTAATGTTGAAAGTGAAATGGATAATGGGGACCAAGTAGAAGATACTAGGAAATCTGAAGTAATTCCTAAAACTGAAAAGTGTGAGGAAATGGAAGGAATTGCTGAAGATAAATGTGCTGAAAGTAAAGATAAAGGGGTTGAAAGTGAAGAAAATGTTGAATCAATGATTGTAGATGTTGATAGGACAGAAGATAGTGATAAAGATAAGCCGGATGTTGATCAGGTGTCAGATGAAAAGATGCCAGCCAAGCCTATGTCATAACACATGGATTCTGACTTTGTATTTTATCAGCTAGTCAAGATGCACCTTACTAAGCTTAATAAGCAATGCTTTAAATTAATGAGCTCAAAGAATGCTTTGAAATAAGCAAGATTATGCATTTTTGCTCACCTGAAGTGTTGTGACAGTGATGTGTTGGTCTGGATATAAACAGTGCATTTAAGCAGTTTAAAATTTCAGTGTGGTTGCTAAAAGGTGCAAAGTATGGTCCAATACCAGCCTGATTTATAGGCACTTGATACTTAATGTGGTAGGATCCACCCCAATGTCCCCCACCCCCTATCTTCAGTCAGTAATAAATTTAACTGTGTAAACTTATATAAAACTCTATATACCAGAACTCATTTTTGTGTTAGGCATTTGTCTTTATTCTTGCCTTTCACATTTTAATGAGGGTAGAACAATATTATATATGACCACTGACTTCACAGATTTGGTGAAGAATGAAACTCCAGTGACATTTAGCAAGTGCTTGTAGAAAAATGTGCTATTTAAATACTGTGGGCTTAAGTGTTTTCTTTAAGCTTTACAGTAGTTTTTCTCCACAAAGTGTACATTGTATTCACAAGCTTGAGTGATGGTCAAATTATCTTCATAGTAGTTAGTCATGCAAACGTTTGGTCTTTCATTGTCTGTTTGTGATTGGTCTTTCATTGTCTGTTTGTGATTGGTCTTTCATTGTCTGTTTGTGAATGCAACAAGGCTACTGATTCTGTCACGGATTTTTCATTCAGTGGCTACCCCCTTTTTCCACTTACGTAATGTATGACTTCTTCTGTAACTTATATATTTGGCTACATATGTACATGTATAATCATAAATAGCATTATGTGGAGTATGTTTATTTTTGTTAGATATTTTTAAAGGGAACACCTAGAGGTAGCAAATTATTTACTGCAAGTGTATGAAAATGGCTAAATGTATGTAACATAATGAACAAATACTTTTTTCTAAGATAGACAGTAATTGATATTTTTTCTTTTCTTTAAAACACAGGCCTGTTTATATGGATTGGCAACTCTTGTATATTCAGATACAAAATGTCTACTTCTTGTAAACAGTGAGATTTTCACATCGGATTGATGTCCATGGTAATCCGAATTAGAAACGATGGACTTCTGCCAGTAGTCCATATTTAATTGAAATAGAAGAATATTACTTAACAGAAATCATCTTTAATTGAGTTTTTATGTATAACGAACAAAATCTGTAGACATCTATATTAGAATATATAATGAAATAATGCGTATAAGGAGTAAAATAAAACAGCAAAACTTCCATTTAAGCCAAGACACGTGTACGATATCAAGATATTTTTGATATTAAAATTTTGGAAGTTATCATTTATCAATGTGTTGCAAGTTGCCAGGCTATTCGTGAACAAAATCCCAGTAAAGCAACCATCATTAATAAATCACTATGTACCCAAAATTAGTAAAACATTTGTAAATGATGGTTTAATAATAGTAATTGCTTTTTGAATCTTGGAGGTATGTTGACAGTTGTTTCTGTTAATGGATATAGTTTTTGAGTTTCTTAAAATCGCACCCTACTTCAGAGTGTGTCTCTCTTAATGGGGGAATGTGCTAAAAATTTTACTACTTTTCAATTTTAAGCAATGGTCTTTCACTAGAATATGGCCTTATTGAAAAGTGAATGTGACTGGGATGAAAATAGTAAGGTAGTGCTTAAAAGGGCTTGTGGTCTAATTTGCTCATTGGTAAAATGTATCCATCTTAGGGTCTTACAGTTACTAGATCTAGTAAATTTAGATTTTCCATCAGACTGAGTAATGAAAAGAAGCCTTTAGTTTGCTTAAAACATAATCTTGTCATCGTTTGTTTAGGAAAGATTTTTACCAAGTGCGACATTTATTTAGTGGTCTAGTGGCTACAGTGATTCATACCTATTCCGGGCATTTATGTGATGTGTCCTTTAACACTTCACTTGCCCCTTTCCACTCAGCTGTACATATATAATGTAGTTCCAAAACTATCGGTGTTAGATAAGTCCATTTTTGATGAGAACTCCAATGCTCAAAATTCTTTTCAAAAAAGCTCCTTCAAACTGCAGTTTTTAATTAGAGAAAGAAACCCATATAACAGTACATCTAGGGTTTGAATTGCAATATTTTGTACTTTGTACTTTTAATGGAGATGGACAAATAAGTTTGGAGGACAAATGTATGCAGCACTAAGAGTGCCCTTTTACATCATAACATGTTGCTTTTTCAGAACTCCTCCCATTAATTACATGTATATGTATTGTTTTCTTTTGATTGTAAGCTCATCAACACAGGCCATATATATATATACATGTATTGTGAAAATTTGATATAGTTTTCATTTTGATAAAACCTTGCTTTCTGGTTGCTTAAACAAAGTGGTTCTCTATGTAACAATTAACGTTATTGATTGGCAAGTTCAGTATTAGTGAGGGAAACAACACCATTTCTTTTTAATGTAGGCATTTTTCCACTCTAATAATATACATGTAGTTCATAAAGGAAGGTATGTTGATAATAGCAGATACTTACTCAGTCTAGTATGCTGACTGCAAAAGTGGAGAGAGAAAAAGCCAAATATTCCGCACTACACTACAGAGCTGTGACTTTATTACAGTACATGTAATTTTGACAGGAAATTGTGCCATTTTGTCAATGAAGTTAAATTTAATTGGCCTAATTATTTATTCTGGTACTTAATTAGGTCATTTCTGTTATCATCATTTTTGTTGTTGTTTTGTTTTCAGCATGTTAATACATGTGTATGTAAATGATTTGCAAAATTTAGTTGATTGCCATATAAAATTAAAATGTTTAGATCATATATATTATTTGTGTATCTTAATTTGATGTAATTTTCCTCCCTAAATCTTTGAAAGTGACTTGTAGTTTAAGTCTTGTGACCTGGTTTGTACTAAACTTTTTAATCGAAACAACGTTTTGACCCATTTTTGGATTGGGTACAAAATGTTCAGAATGGTACAGAAATCATGAGGACAATGATTCTCCTTCAGGATTGGCTCCGAATAATGATAAATGGAAAAAACTAGATGGGTGTTAAGTGAACACTTGAGTCACCCTATAATTTAAATACAGAAAGGCGCATAACTCTGTCAAATATGACCTTGACCTTCAAAATTTGGCCGCATTATGACCCTTTAGCCATAATCAATGCAGTTTGGAAGTTTGATGAAGAAATCTTAAGAAATGGCAAAGTTAAAGTTAATGCCAAGTTATTGTGATGGATGGACAGACAAACAAAGCGATCCCCATGTATCGCCTTTTCTCTGAAAGAGCGACACAATAAAATGGAGAGGTTTCGGGGGAGTGAATCCTCTTCTAGGGGTGTTGGTCATATTGATATCTGATACCAGAAACCTTTTAATTAATAATAATGATAATCTTCAAGTACCAACAAACATAAGCACATGCAAGGTTTTGAACCAACCACGTAATGTTGGCCTTACTGTAGGAGGAAACCAGAGAAACTTGTCCGATCTAGTGACCACCTACCATCTCACAAACTCTAATCAGGCATGGAGACAGCGAGTGCTCTAACCTCTGTGCCACTGAGACTAAAGTCTTTTTGTAACATTTTCCTCACATTTTTTAAATTACAACTAGAGCTATCACTAAATGTGATTAATACCCCCAAAAGACTGCTTTATAAACTGAAGAAGTTCGTAGTAACATAATACCTTGCAAACAAACTAAAAAGAGATATTGTTCTTGGCAATAACTCTGTAATTTGTCAAGACAGAGTTATGGTTCTTGTACACTGCACTTCCTCTCAATGTGCTTGACCATTGTATGAAGTCTTATTGAATTCCAACTTGTAGTTTTCAAGTTATGCTCCTGACAAGGAAAAGTAACAAAGGGCAATAACTCTAAAATTAGTCAAGATGGAGTTAGGGTTCTTGTGCACTGCACTTCGTCTCAATGTGCTTGACCATCGTATGAAGTTGTATTGAATTCCAACCAGTAGTTTTCAAGTTATGCTCCGGACAAGGAAAAGTAACAAAGGGCAATAACTCTGTAATTAGTCAAGATGGAGTTATAGTTCTTGTGCACTGCACTTCCTCTCAATGTGCTTGACCATTGTATGAAGTTGTATTGAATTCCAACTTGTAGTTTTCAAGTTATGCTCCTGACAAGGAAAACTAACAAAGGGCAATAACTCAGTAAATACTCAAGATAGAGTTATGGTTCTTGTGCACTGCACTTCCTCTGAGTTTGCTTGATCATTGTATGAAATTGTATTGAATTCCAACCTTTAGTTTTCAAGTTATGCTCCGGACAAGGAAAAGTAACAAAGGGCAATAACTCTGAAATTAGTCAAGATGGAGTTATGGTTCTTGTGCACTGCACTTCCTCTCAATGTGCTTAACCATTGAATGAAGTTGTATTGAATTCCAACTTGTAGTTTTCAAGTTATGCTCCGGACAAGGAAAAGTAACAAAGGGCAATAACTCTAAAATTAGTCAAGATGGAGTTATGGTTCTTGTGCACTGCACTTCCTCTCAATGTGCTTGACCATTGTATGAAGTTGTATTGAATTCCAACTAGTAGTTTTCAAGTTATGCTCCGGACAAGGAAAAGTAACAAAGGGCAATAACTCTGTAATTAGTCAAGATGGAGTTATAGTTCTTGTGCACTGCACTTCCTCTCAATGTGCTTGACCATTGTATGAAGTTGTATTGAATTCCAACTTGTAGTTTTCAAGTTATGCTCCGGACAAGGAAAATGCAACAGACCGCCCGACCGACCGACCGACCGACCAACCGACCGACCGACCAACCACCGGGTGACTCCTATATACCCCCCTAAACTTCGTTTTGGGGGTATAAAAAGGCACCAAGCTGCTGACAATGTCCTGTGATAGCAGAGCCATTTCAGTCCCAGTGAGCAATTATGGTCCGAGGCAGGCAACATGAATAACTGGGATACAAGTTCAGGTGTCTTCAAAATATTGCTGCTTTCATTAAACTATAGACTTGCCAGTAAGCAAATTCTCGTAATTCACCCAATTGTCACCAGGGCAAAATACCGAAGGCAACAAACAACTTCCCAAAGGGAAGCTTTGACAATTTATGCTAAAAATAACACAAAGATAATTTCGAAATCATAAACATGTTTATTAAAAAAACATATCAAATGACAGAAAAGAGATACATCTAAATATGACAGAACATACCAGTTATGTTGAAAAAAGACAAAAGAACAGGTTTACACATTGTTTCTAGATTCTTTTTTCATAACCGTGTGATAATTTCCCCATAAACTACATAAAAAATTGACTTAGTAAAATTTTAAAACTATTTTTGTTTCACCACAGAGGATGTTGCTATATTTGTAGAAAAAAATCCTATGTAAATTTAATGACATTTATTAACTCTTAACCTACTGGCAGGAAGCGAACAGTGCAGATCATGATCATCCTGCACATTTATGCAGCCTGATCATGAGCTTCCCTGTTCGCTATTTAGTCACTAAATTTTCAGTGACCACCCCTATGAACATCTAATGGCACAGTCCAAATTAATAGATGGACAAGTCCATATTAGAAATTTATCAGGGCAAAGGGTATGAGTCAAAAAGGCATGCTAGAGGGATTATGACATAGCATTACTAAATGATGATTTACAAAATGGCAAATACACAGGGTAATATAGAGCTAGGACTTCTATATATGTATGTGTAAATTTGATGAGAAAGCACCATCTTTTAATTAATACTGTTGTATATTTCCCTTCAGAAAAACTCAACATCTACAAAATCAATGTTATTGAAAAATGAGATGTTAACTGCTTCCCGTACTATTAGTTGTTTAACAACATTTACCTCCCTTTGCTTTTACTGAAAAATATCACACAAGACAGTTTTCCATTGAAAGGAAATGTACAACAATCAATTCTTCAATCACAGGTATAATTTACGGTGAGTTTTTCATGTAACAAGTTACAATAAATGATGATTCTGAACCAGTAACAGAATGGATAATATAAATAATATGATTGACTATATGAGAGAAAAAAAAACATTCTTTTACGCATTTTTGACTAGTCAGCATTTATTTAATCGTCAATACTTCTTCATTGATATGTAATTAATTACGGAAACAGAGAATATGCTCAAGTTCACTGGAGAAAAGAAAAATTATTGCTTATTGTATGGTCAATATAAAACTACCATCAAATTTGAAGGTAAAAATTCCTTAACAAAAAACTACAAGGTACAGAAGCAAAATAGAGCTATCTACAACAGAAATAAAATTTGATTTTTAAATATCTTTTTTTCCAGGAAAACCTGTTTTAACTGGTCTTAGTCCACTATTTTTAAATCAGTTAAACTGTTTCAATATACAATTACTATTTTCTGAAGAACTAGATTCAAAATATTATTTAGTCTTTTGAAAACCAATTTTCGATATGTAATTCTTTTTTTTATTACCAGTTTCAATATACTGCATATCAAAAAAAAAATAATACCAAGATGTAATTATTTCTTTAAAACTGGTTCCCATACACAATTATTTTATATAAATGCACAATCTGTAGGTAGCTCTAATTGGCACTGCATCCCTGGTTTCACTATTAACATATCTGAAACATTTGGCACCTTAGGTTAAATACTCGACACAATATTAACACAGGGTATACAAGTAAATCATACAAACTATCTCAGTATGTTCAGCATTGTATATGAGCTTAGGTCCAGTACTTTACATGAGCTGTAAATGAGATTTGGTCAAGCATTGTATATGAGCTTTGGTCCAGCATTGTATATGAGCTTGGGTCTGCGGGAGCAGTCAACGTTTGTAAGGAATAAATTTAGATAGCAGGCTTAGAAGCACGCCTGTCATGTGCTTTTCTTATCAAGAAATAGTATTTGACTGTTGAAGAGCTACCCTGTTGATGATGTTAGAGCATGCATGCCTTGTTTTATAGAGTATTTCACCATTGTTTGTTCTTTCTTTGACTAAACAGACAAAACTGATTGTGCTAGTTTTTCCCTTAAGCTTCACAAGGCTTAGATCCATGACAACAATAGGTGGAAAAAGTTTATCAACTCATTTATGGATAATGTTTAAACACAGGACTATTCATTCAACTGATCCATACTGATACCAAGATTCCCCAAGTCATGACCTTTCCATATAAATGTCTAACATTCCGAGATAGCATACAATACAAAATACAGAATAAACAGTTCACAAGCATATAAAACATATATCTGGTTTGTGTAAAAAATTACTCAAACAGTAATTCTGATATAACAAGAACTTTTAAACATCATTAAATTTATATCCATAATACTTCAATGTGTAGAGTAGAAAATTTTCTTATAAAGAGCAGTAAATGTTTATATATCAGCAGCACATGTCTCGTCAACATACCAGTCCTACTGCCGACCTAGATATTTTATCAAAATTTACTTTAACCATTTTTTGCAAGTAATGGTCAAGCAAAGATGGGACGATCCCAAAAAAGTATTCTTGTATTTATAGATGTACACTAAACCACTGTAGAATAAGGCAGTAACTTAGTAAGTTATCTCCCATCCACACTGTCAGAGGTGCATTATGTATCATCCCCTCGACTATGCCAGTGTATCGACAAATCGGCAAACAATTTGGCAATTTACTACATCTAGGTATTTTGGAAATAATTTGGTCAGAAAAACTATTCAAAAGATATGTGTAATTTATAGAATTTTTAAAGAAATGATTATTATTTTTTTTTTTTTTTTGCCGGTATTTAAGCAACAGGTAAAATTTCTTGCCAAGGTCACTGAGCAGTAGGATGAAACATGTAGGCCTTGATAAATCTAACTTCTTATTTGGAATACTCTGATTTTATCACTATTTTAATGCAGTTTTCACTTCTTGGGATGGATGTTCAAACATGCTTTGTTCAGAGCATTCTTCCACTCAATTTATTTGAAACAGGGGTTTACAACTTGAATTTCAAGCAACAAATTTTCCTACATTCCATAAATAAACCAGTCTTAGTAATTGTTACCTTATCAAGAAACATTCTTACATCAAATTGAAAAATACAGTTGTTAACAAGACAGTTTTGACCTTTCAACCAGAGGGGTCTTAATCTCTCTTATACAAATAATATAACTGCTGTAACACTATGCTCCATCTGCATACCATTCAAGGGAATAAAAATATCTAGTTGTCTAAAAATATATCTGATTAATTGAATGCCAAGATGGAGTCCTGAGATATATATTTCGTTATATATTTTGTATCTCTTACTTTAAAACAGACTAGGAGACCTTCTATATAAGGTACATGTACCGGCAACTTTTCAAAAATTTAATGCAGTACTTTAGCAATAATTACTAATGCAGATTTGCCAATAAAGTTGAAAGTTCAAAGTAATATCCTTTCTCTGCTGAAAATCAAAAGAGGAAGAAATCAGCACCTTGTTATTACATTCATTGTATCTCTTGTGTATGTATGAGCATCAAACAATATTATGCTAAAACACTTTTTCTGTCTTTGAATAAGCTACCCTATAATTTGTGGCACTAATGAAGAAGCAGGCAAGTATATGTATATATACAGACTAAATTCTCTACGTATAAGTGAAACAGTTTCAACAAAAATCTCATCAACTAAATATCTCATTTCATTTTGATTCCGAACACTATGTGACACAAAGTGACACTGCACTGTACAAACTTAAGGCAAACAAAAATGTATATACTGCGCTGATTAAAAATCACAGAGCTAAAAATACATTTACAGGTGGTTATCTTTTACCATAGAAATGGATATATATAACTCAACAGCTACTGCTAAAGTGCAGATATGAATAAGAGTCAAATACACTACTGCTGATGGCACTAAAATATAACAATTGCTAATTGAACCACTTTTACTTTATCCTTTCTATAGCCTGTATCAACCAATTAAACTGACCTATTACTTAAAAGAACCTAAAAATGTTTAATTATTGTCGTTACCACCGCCCCACCCCCATCCCTCCGGACTCTTTATGAAAAAACATCAACTGTAAGTTCATATATGTTGCTAAACCATCTAGCCTTCATTTTCTGTTTTAATAAGCGAGGAAACAATTAAATTGGTTACAAATCATTATCAGCTACTGAAGACTTGTGTGGTTGTATAGTTGCTTTTCTCTAATACACATATCCATCCATCAATATACATTACAAAGTACAAGTATTCCGCATGCATACACACAGATCTCTCCTTCAAATAAATCTGTACTACTCTTCTTAACAGAGCAAAAATCTATTGCATGACACATAGCAAAACCCTAATTCATAAGAGTTAAAAATCTGTTACATATACAGTAAGAACACTGCAACATATATCGTCAAAAATCTGTAACAAACACACCAAAAACATACATTGTATACACTGGTTTATTTTACTGGCAAAATGAACTGCTTAAGTGCCTAAGCATGGACGGCTTTAAAATTCATCATGGCGGGTTAGTGCATCACCGAAGTCTGTGGCTTGGCTACCGACAAAAATATCATACTTGTCCAGGATCTCTTGTTTTGTGAGCTTTCCATCCTGAAAATAAATAAACACATCTTGCTAAATAATGCCATGTTTTATACCAGACAGCTTTCATGCTTCTGGACAGCCAGATGTTCAAGACTATTGTTGCAAGAATTCTGTAATTACTTTTACAACTGTGTGCCTATTTCAAAATTTTGTATGTTGTAAAACTGCAGTTGTACTAATAATTATTTTTAACGTTGAAAGTTAATCATTCATCTCCATTTAGATTCAAATTAAACATCTATTTCTAAAAGAATATATGAAACAGATTTTAGATATCTTTTTCTCAGAAAATCTCTTTCATTAAATAAATGAATATCTTCAACATACTGCCACCAAATGTTTTCCCAACCACTTATTTTGCAGTTAATTTCTGGAGTAAATTTTGCTTATACCACCTTCTTGCGTGCATCAGTCCTTTAAATTCTGCAAATTTGCATATTCAAAGCTGTGTTTAAAACTGCACAATCCTATTTCACATTTTTCAGAACTTTACTTGGCAACTAAAAGCAAATAAACAGTAAATAAATATGAAAATAATTGCAGCTGCAGTTGAAGACTGCTAAACTGAAATTGAACACAAGTTACTTTTATCAATCCTTTGAAGTTTACGTTAACATTGAATCAACCTAATGACACAGGAATTGTAAAAATAAAGAGAAAAAAAGAAAAATCCACCATGATTATGATCATCCAGCGTTCAACATCATTTCTTCATCTCAATTACCTTTTACACACTATTTTAGCTCCTCAAAATATACCTTAATTTCAAAACAGTAGTCTGGGTCTTTTTAAAGTAATATGGGTAAAAAATTATAACAGGCTTATATTGTGTTAAAGTGCAGTGGGTTGGGTAAAAAAGTGTTTTTTACAGTAATCAACATGTATTACAAAAACTGTAATAAGATGTCATCACAATTACTTCATTATACTGTATCTTGTAATTAAAACAGGTTGAAAAATGTTTCAGGGAACACTTTACAGTAATTCAATGTACTAAGAAAAGTATTGTTTTAGCTTTTTCTTCAATATTTTTGGACAAAAAACTAAAGCCAACTACAACATTAAAACCATGCTGTTAGATGTATCGAGCACTAACCTTTGCATGTTAAAAGTCATTTTCGAAGAAAGGTGCACTGCAAGACTGATGAACAAAACAGACTCCACTATAGGTCAAGGTCACACTTAAGAAGTAATTCATTTTTTTGCATTGGTTAATTTCACAAAATTATACGTATGCTGCTTTCACATAGCACTGTTTTGTTCTGTTGTGAATTATTATATGCAGATTTACGGACATTATATTTACCTAAAACAAGAGGGCCAAGATGGCCCTATATCGCTCACCTTGGTACAAGTCCACTTGCCTGGTGGAAGATCACTAGATAATGTTATATACCAAATAAGTTTTCCTATATACGCCTTTGTAAAACAAATGATCCCCCCCGGGCAAGGTCAATTTTGACCCCAGGGGCATAATTTGAACAAACTTTGAAGAGGTCTACTAGGCAATGCTACATGCCAAATATCTAAGCTCTAGGCCTTGCGGTTTCAGAGAAAAAGATTTTTAAAGTTTTCCCTATATAAGCCTATGTAAAACTAAGTGACCCCCAGTGCGGGGTCAATTTTGACCCAGGGGTCATAATTTGAACAATCTTGGTAGAGGTCCACTAGCCAATGCTACATGCCAAATATCTAAGCTCTAGGCCTTGTGGTTTCAAAGAAGAAGATTTTTAAAGTTTTTACTATATAAAGTGACCAGTGCGGGGTCAATTTTGATCCAGGTCATAATTTGAACAATCTTGAAGAGGTTCACTAGCCAAGCACATGCCAAATATCTAAGCTCTAGGCCTTTGGTTTCAGAGAAGAAGATTTTTAAAAGTTTCCACATAAGCCTATATAAAACTAAGTGACCCCCGGTGTGGGGTCAATTTTGATCCGGGGCTCATAATTTGAACAGTCTTGGTAGAGGTCTACTAGCCAATGCTACATGCTAAATATCTTAGCTCTAGGCCTTTTGGTTTCAGAGAAGAAGATTTTAAAAGTTTTTCCTATATATTCCTATGCAAAACTAAGTTACCCCTGGTGTGGGGTCAATTTTGACCCAGGGGTCATAATTTGAACAATCTTGGTAGAGGTCCACTAGACAATGCTACATGCCAAATATCTTAGCTCTAAGCCTTGTGGTTTCAGAGAAAAAGATTTTTGAAGTTTTCCCTTTATAAGCCTATGTAAAACTAAGTGACCCCCGGTGCGGGGTCAATTTTGACCCAGGGGTCATAATTTGAACAATCTTGGTAGAGGTCCACTAGACAATGCTACATGCCAAATATCTTAGCTCTAAGCCTTGTGGTTTCAGAGAAGAAGATTTTTAAAGTTTTTCCTATATATGCCTATGCAAAAACTAAGTGCCCACCCGTGCGGGGTCAATTTTGACCCGGGGGTCATAATTTGAACAATCTTGGTAGAGGTCCACTAGACAATGCTACATGCCAAATATCTAAGCTCTAGGCCTTGTGGTTTCAGAGAAGAAGATTTTTAAAGTTTTTCCTATTTGTTGCCAAAGCAACCAGAGTTCTGCATGGAATGGAATTCTTTTAACAACTTTGATAGAGCTTCATGCAAGGAACATCCCTGCAAAGTCTCATCAACATTGGCCCAGTGGTTTCAGAGGAGATGTCGTTTGAAGGAAATGGTGGACGGACGGACGGACGTACGACGGACGCCGGACAGAATGTGATCCTAACAGCTCACTCTGGCACTTTGTGCCAGGTGAGCTAAAAAATGTATGCCCTTCTTCAAATAAATTTGAATTTCTACAAACACTGAGGTCATAGTACAATCAGTTGCAACATGTCTTTATTATGCTTTCTTCAAAGCAGAAAGAATTAAGTTTATGTCAAGTCCATCTTCTATTCATGATGCGACATTTAGCTTCAAAATTCAAATTTCTATTATTAAAGAAAACAACAATGTTAGTAAAACTAGTAACAGCATAAATTTTCATGCTTTTGGTAAGATTAATTAAGCTTTATCTTATTATATGAACTGATACCTATATAAATATAACATACCAGTATTTAGAATCGTGTACACATACTATTCTTTTATGTTACATATTAAAGTATATGTATATTTACAACAGCTGTATACAGAACATATGTTTCTTACTAGGGAATCTATCTATCGATTTACCGAACAGCAACATGCATGATATTCCGCAGAGATACACATTACACCAATGAAATATTGTGGTCCTCCATTTTGAAAACTGCTCAAAATTATGAATTATTGGAATAAGCCAGGAAAACCCCTGTTTTAATTCATTGATGAGTATGATACTGTATGTAAATTTCTGATAATCTGCTATTGAAAGCTTTCTGGTAAATTAAGTAAGATCAGAAAATGCTCCGTGTAATCTCCAGTTTAGCCTTCAATAATATATATCTATATATATAAAAACTTTCTGTTAAATACATGAAATATAAGCAAACCAGTATATAACCTTTGTTTATCAATACAAATGTTTCCAAGTCCTCTACCAAAAGCAATACCTCTACCCAATATGTTCTGTACATAATACATTGATACATATGTATATATAATTTACATTCCCATCATCTGAGCATGGAACTGATACACATAGCTCTATAAAGCATGCAAGATTCAAGGGTTGACTGCAAAACTGTCATAAGTCCTTCTTTATTTCATATACGTATATATAACTTATGACAGTTTTACAGTCAACCATCAAATTGTTACATAAGGCCTTAACTGACAGAAAAAAATTATAAGCAACTGTGGAGGGAGTTCGAAAAGAAATACAACCAGCATGCAACTGAACAAATTAGTACAACTAATCCTGACACCCTCGTAAGACCATCTTCTCCGAGCAAAACTTAAACAAACCTTATTTTCATCTGTTTCATATATTAAATGTTTAGCTTCGGCCTCGGAATGATCATAATTTGGTGGAATTATCCAGTTTTTCACTTCATCTTTGTCCATGAAACCATCTGCGTTAGTATCGCGGTAACTAGAGAACTGGTCTCTCTCCCCTTTAACCCACTGCGGCTCCTCTTCCTCTTTATTGGGCCACATATCACCTAAAATGTTGGGCATATATGCAACATCTTTTACAATAAATTTAATAAAAGTAGTTACAAATGATATTTCAGAATGAGCGGACTTTGTTTTTTCAAGTTTCTGATTTGCTTGGCTACGAGTTCATAATACTTTTGCCCTTTTTTATGGAAGTAACAACCCTTTTATTAACCCCCTCCACCATAACATTCTCTCAATTCTAGTCTTCGAGATTATGGAAATTGAAACATTTGTGATATAATTGTTTTGACTGTCTCAATCAGCAAAAATAATTCTGTAATTTACTAGCGTGAACTTGAAATGTCAAAGCCAGCTCATCCCGTCATATCTTCATAGCGATAACTTCACCAACCCTATTTTCATCGGACTCGGAAAATAAGTGTTTCATCTCGGCCTCGCTATTATCATAATCATCGGGAATGACCCATGTTTGAACTTCCTCTTTGTCCAGGAAACCATCCTGATCTTTGTCACGGAAGTGTTTAAACTGATCAATTTCCGAGTTTACCCAATCTGGCACACCATCTTTGTCCGTGTCATCATCGTCATCCTCATCTTCGTCAGCTTCTTCGTCATAAATGTCAGCTGTTTTGTAATTAGTGAGCTTTATTTATGAGCTTAAAACATCTTGAAACATCTCTAAAACCAGGTCAATGTTGCTGATTTATGCTAAAGGGTTGTTAACCAAGCTGTACATGTACATGCTTGTAATACAAACTTGCAAGAGGAACAATGTTCAAATGATATTACCCTTCAAATAATTTTAAGGACATAAATCACAGATTTATACTCCTAGAATATTAATGAAATCTGTAAAAATCCATTTTTGAATATACTAGGCAATTTTTTTAAAATCAAACCTTTCTGTTAAATATACATGTATTGTCAATGAGAGAAATCACTCATGCCTTACTTGTTTTCAAAGCATCTACATGTACTGTGTTGTTTTAAGCTTGGTTCTTGATTATAATTCACTATGGCCATTTTAAACGGTAATTATAACTTCAATTGTATCATGGCTACTGCCTATTTATATAGGTAAACACTGCACGGTATTTCTGATAATTTTAACTTTGTGTGCAGGCGAAGCTTAGACTGTGCTCTATCTGTAATAGAGAACTCGGAATAGAGAACACTTTTCAGATTTGTTTTATTGCCTCAGTAGATATAAATGCTGTTTTATTAACAAGAATAATTTGGAAAAGTCTCCATTGGCCAGTCAAAAACAAAATAAATACACTCACTCCGGTATATGAATTGTAGGCTACAGAACACTTTAAAAAGCAAACAAGTATAAACAAATGTACATGTATTGATTTTCTTTCAGTAATAAAGAACGCTACCAAACAATTTTGTTACGTCACATGATATTATGGTACATCACAAAATATTTTAGGGCATGAGAACTGTCAACTGTTAGTTGGGAGTTTAGCTATCTTAAAGTTGCAGGGATTATAAGATATGTTGTCTCGTCCCCCTTTCTTCTATTAAAACCTATCTAATCAGGATGGCCTTTTCCCAGGCGGTCAAGTATATAGTCATTTAACGAACTATTAGCTGTGCATCGTGTAAAGTTAGTACAACAATTGGTCAATAATATAGTTCTAAAAACTAGTATAGCAAAACAAAACATCCCTTTGTTTTCAAATTGGTAGAGTTTATATATCTTGGAAATAAAGTGGGTAATTAATCACAGTTTTCAAAAGGTTTAACTGGAAAATCCAGCTGAAACTCAGTGTGTTGATGGAAAAGGGTAGATAAAAAGTGTAATATCTTTATAACCCAATACAACAAACTTTTAACCTTCCGTATCACTGTATGAAATTTAAATAACTCTCCAGAACATTACTTTTCAGTCCTATTTTGACTGGGGGGGAGTCAATTGTAAGAAATATCTACAAATGTTTTCACTGCATGTGAGATATTTTCCCGAGGTTCATTTCCTTTGTCACAGAAATGCTAAGTTAAGACAAGGGAGATCACTGCCAAGGCCCGCAAAATATTATTTGGCATTAGAACTGTCCATTTTTTAATTTCTAGAGCATACATCTTAAAATATTAATGCGGCATTATCATTACTATTAACACTATCTATAAGGATGCACTGCCAGGCGGAAAATAATGCTTTTATAAAACTGTCACCAAAAATACACTATGTGCAGTAAGATGAGCATAATGTCAAATTTAGAGTTTTTTATCTTCGACTTTAATTACATCTGCACTTGGAAAATAATGTGGTTTTTATTAAGCATTTTTCAGAATGAAACACTTGTTTCAAATGTATAATGTTCTAGATTTACATCCTGGTAGCATCATCGTTTTCTTTCCCTGCGTGAAAAGTAAAGTCTCTTCAGTCTACATTTCTAAATTTTACTCTCCTTGGTATACAGTCATTTAACACCTCTGTTGCTAGTATAAAGTTTAAGATTATTATGCAAGCGGTATCTTCTGCTATGATTTTCTACCTGTAATCTACCAATCAACTAAATCGTGCAGGCGAAAAATTGTATACATCAGAAACTGATACTAAAGAATTGATTATATCTCGGGTCATTCGTTATTTTTCACTTGACCCATTCATTGCCTGCATACACTGAAGACGGTTTAACCTCTCGACCTGACCTTGTTCTTGTTGCGTAATTTGTAGTTTCCGAGTTCGAGGAAAAATTTGAACTTTTCTCAATGTCAATTTCGTGAGGCTCAATACGGGGTAATGTTTGACTGTCACGGTGATGTTTTGCTTGGCTGTGCATTTTTGGTGCCTTGTGTAAGTATTTGCGGTTGCGGCGATATGTTGCGCCATCATGGGTTTCTATGTTATAAGACCTATCTGAGTATTGTGAGCGGACGATTGCTGGTTCCCAGATTTTCCCCATTTGTAAATGTACTGAATCTCCTTTTTTTAACTTAGGCAAAGAATGTGCTGCTTTGTCATAGTAACCTTTTGATTTTGATTGCATTTCATACATTTGTTTTCTTGCTTTCTTGAGATTAATTGTCTTGGGAATAAGTTGCTCATCTGTGCACGGGAGAATAGATTTCATTCTCCTGCTCATGAGTAGTTGTGCAGGAGACCAGCCGCATTTCAAGGGCGTATTTCTGTACTCGAGTAAAGGGAGATAAGGGTCCCTGTTTTCGTCTTTCGCTTTTTGTAAGATGCGTTTAGCAATTTTGACGAAAACTTCGCTTAAGCCGTTTGAACTTGGGTGAGTCGGGCTGGAAGTTTCGTGCTTAAAGTTCCATTCTCGGGCAAATGACTGAAAGGTATCTGAGCTGAACTGAGGGCCGTTGTCTGTTTTTAACTTTTCAGGTATGCCGAAGCGGCTAAAATGTACTTTAAGTTTTTGGACCACGGTGACACTCTTTGTTGTAGGAAGTAGGTCGATTTCAAAATGCCTGCTGAAAGCATCGACCAGAACCATGAACTCTTTATTATCAAACGTGAAAAGGTCACAGGCAAGGTTTTGCCACGGTCTCTGGGGTACCTCATGGGGCTGTAATGGTTCCTTAGTATTGGAATCTCTGTGTTTTATGCAAATTGAACAACTCAGTACATAATCACTTAGCTCTTTCGTCATCCCGGGCCAAAACATGATATCACGAGCCCTACGCGTCGTTTTGTCTACCCCTTGGTGGCCTATGTGCACAGACTGTTTCATTTCTGCGCGCAAGGCCTCTGGGATAATAATCTTTTGACCTTTGAAGATTATGTGATTAAAGCAGGTCAGTTCGTCCCTGTGATTCCAGTAATCCAATATTTCTGTCGGACAGTCTGTCCGTTTGTCAGGCCAGCCTGATAAAATTGTTTGTGTTAGTGTCTGCATTTGTTCGTCCTTATTGGTGGCGCACTGAATTTGTGCAATCTTTTGGTCGCTGACAGGTAGATATTTTGTAACAGCGTGTACATGCGCGTCAAGTCCGTCTGTCAGTGCCGGGTAAGTGTCACTAACAAAATTGCGACTAAGTGCGTCGCCTAGAGGAATGTCAGACCCAGGGACGTGTATGACTTCTATGTCATAATGCTGGAGTTGTAGCAGCATTCTCTGTAACCTTGCTGGAGCGTTAGCGAGAGGTTTTTTCATGATAGACTCAAGGGGCTTGTGATCAGACTCGATTACAGTGTGTCGACCGTAAATTAAATGTTTGAAACGACTGCACCCGAAAAGGATAGCCAACATTTCTTTTTCTATTTGTGCGTAGCCTTGTTCTGTTGTGGTGAGTGTTTTGGATGCATATGCAACAGGTTTCCCCTCCTGCAAACATGCAACACCTAAACCTTTGGATGAAGCATCAACTTGTAATTTGACCGGTTTACTGGGGTCATAGTAGCTGAGGACTGGGGTTTGCGTAATGATCGATTTAACCTTGTTTAAGGACTCTGTTTGCGCATGATTCCAGATAAATTCTGTATCTTTTTTTAGTAAGGCGCGCATGGGGCTTGTAACCTCAGCAAGATTTGGCGCGAACTTTGAGAGATACGTAATCATTCCCAACAGACTTTCTAGCTGGGAGCGATTTTCCGGGACTTTCATGTCAAGGATGGCAGATATTTTGTTTTGGTCTGGCTTTAGCCCGTCTGAGCTTAACACGTGACCGAAATACTTGACCTTGTCTAGACCTATAGTACACTTGTCTGGGTTAAATTTCAGGCCGTTTTCTCGGGCTCTCATGAGAACATTTTTTAAGTTTTGATCATGCTCTTCACGGGTACGTCCATAAACCAAGATGTCGTCCACAATAGAGGCTATGCCCTGTAACCCTTCAAGGGCTTCGTCTAATTTTCTTTGAAATATGTCTTGGCTGACCTTTAATCCCATGGCCATTCTCAAATATCTAAATCTACCGAATGGCGTGCCAAATGTAGTCAAAAAGGAAGACTTCTCGTCTAGCCGAATTGACCAATAACCTTTCGTAGCATCAAGCACACTGAAAAATTTGGCACCTTTGAGTTCTGACGTAACGTCATCAAGCGTGCGCATAGGGTAGTGTGGTCGGCGAAGGTTGTCATTTAAAGACTTGGGATCTAGACATACTCGGAGTTTCCCAGTCGAGGGCTTTTCGATACATACAAGAGCGTTTACCCACTCTGTGGGTTCGCTAACTTTCGTGATAATTTCTTGTTGTACCATCGAATCGAGCTCGTCTCGTAATTTGTCATGCAGGGCGAATGGTATCTTGCGTACTGGACATACAACGGGCAAAGCGTTTTCTTTTACGTGAAGTGTACTTTCACCAGGTAAAAGGCCTATTCCGTGGAATAAGTCTTTATATTCTGATAAGACTTTTTCTGTGTCAAAGGGTGTGTGCGTTTCTAGCGCGTATGTGAGTCTAATTAGTCCGAGGTCAATTGATGTCTGTAGACTTAGTAGCGCAGGGGCATCGGTATCCACGATGTAAAATTCTGCTGTAATTGACCTATCTTTGTAAGTGCATTTGAGGTCAGTTTTGCCTGTTACTGGGAGTGTATTGCCAGTGTATGAGGTCAGCTTTGTGTTTGTTTTGTTCAATGGAAAATTTATGCCTAATGTATTGATGTTGCGTAATGGCAGAATGTTCGACATGGAACCTGTATCGACTTTGACATTGATTTTGGTATTATTTGGACCTAAAGAAAGATTTACAAATGCTTGGTCAGGTGAGGATAAACAGTTTACCGTGTATATGAAGAACTGCTCACTGTCATCTGTGTCCGAAGAACTATTTCCTGACTGAGATACTTCCCTATGCACGTGATACACACTTTTTGAACGGCACACTTTAGCGAAATGGTTAAATTTCTGGCATTTGTTGCATCTTTCCCCGCGAGCGGGACACTCTGTTTTCTTTGAATGTTTGTTTTTACCACAGTTCCCGCATCGTTCATGAGGTTCTTGTCTTGATTCTTGCCTGTTGTTTACGTATTTTCTGGACCTCGTTCGGTTTGATTTCGCACGAACATAGTGCACTTCTTCTGATTGGTGTGAGGCTGCCATTGTTTTCAACTGCTTTTGAGAATATTCGTATGACTGTGCCACTTGAATGGCTTTCTCTAAAGTTAAGTCCTTTCCGACGTCAATTAACTTTTCCCTAACCTTGTGTGACTTGCAACCGAAAACAATTCTGTCCCTAATCATTTCGTCTGTTTTTTCTGCGAAGTCGCATTCTCTCGCGCTCAGTGACAGCCTTGAAACGAATACGTCTATAGACTCCTCATTTTGAACTTCATGATAAAATTTATATCTAGCAAATATTGGGTTTTGTTTCGGTTGGACAAACGCTTTAAACTTTTTGAATATCTCCTTGGAACTTTTTCTCTGATCGTCAGTGACGTCTGTCCATGACGCGAAAACGTCTCTGCCTTTGTCACCTATCCATAACAGAATGTAGGCAACTTGCTCTTTTCCGGTTTTCCCTTTTAGCGGCCCCTCGAACATGAGAGTTGCATGCCGCTCGAACTTGTCCCATGCATTGTTCAGGTTGACCGAGTTCCAGTCCATTGTCGGAGCTGGGAGTCCTGTTAATTCCATTTTTTATGAGTATCGCTGTTTAGTTCATGAATTTATGTAACTAATATCAGTATGTCCGATCAATTTACACGTTAATCCATATAATATAATCCCACACTGTCACCATGTTATGTTGGGCGTTTACTATCTTAAAGTTGCAGGGTTTATATATAACGACACGTCTTTCTATTAATACTATCTATTCAGGACTGCCCTTCCAGGCGGCAATATAATCATTTAACAACATAGCGCATGCGCAGAAATGTAAGTCAACAATTGGTCAATAATATAGTTCTTACAACTAGTGTAGAATACAACATCAACCAACAAAGCAGATAGAATAACTGTTGGCTCAAACAATTACGTCATTTCTTGGAGGCTAAGCCTTCTCTAAATAACATAATTAATCTTGCCAACAGAACTGTATCAAATACATATTCATTTTTGGTCTAGGTACTTTGACACCAATGAACAATCATTCTGGACTTACACATTAAAACTATAAAACCTTCCCCAATAACATACTATAACTAGTGCTATCACTAAATGTGATTAGTACCCCCGAAAGACTGCTTTATAAAATGAAGAAGTTCGTAGTAACAGAATACCTTGCAAAAAAAAACTAAAAAAGAGATATTGTTCTTGGCAATAACTCTGTAATTAGTCAAGATAGAGTGATGGTTCTTGTACACTGCACTTCCTCTCATTGTGCTGGACCATTTTATGAAGTTGTATTGCATTCCAACCAGTAGTTTTCAAGTAATGCTCCGGACAAGGAAAAGTAACAAAGGACAATAACTCTGTAATGAGTCAAGAAAGAGTTATGGTTCTTGTGCACTGCACTTCCTCTCAATGTCCTTGACCATTGTATGAAGTTGTATTGAATTCCAACCAGTAGTTTTCAAGTTATGCTCCGGACAAGGAAAAGTAACAAAGGGCAATAACTCTGTAAATACGCAAGATAGAGTTATGGTTCTTGTACACTGCACTTCCGCTTATTGCGCTTGATCATTGTATGAAGTTGTTTTGAATTCCACTCAGTAGTTTTCAAGTTATGCTCCGGACAAGGAAAAGTAACAAAGGGCAATAACTCTGTAATGAGTCAAGATGGAGTTATGGTTCTTGTGCACTGCACTTCCTCTCAATGTGCTTGACCATTGTATGAAGTTGTATTGAATGCCAACTAGTAGTTTTCAAGTTATGCTCCGGACAAAGCAAATGCAACAGACCGCCTGACCGACAGACCAACCACCGGGTGACTCCTATATACCCCCACAAACTTCGTTTCGGGGGTATAATTATGTTTACTAGATCGCCATTGTATCAAAATTAGAATTTGTGTCCACTTCAGTGAGAACTGATCATTACTTCCATCCATTCCATTGATAGGTAAAGTAATATCTCTGGTTTTTGTACATCTGCGTGACTAGTTTCTTTCAAAAACATGAAAAGTTTACACAGGTTTGACATGCTGTTTAAATTTGGGAGGTGCATGCGATTTTGACTTTTTTGCACCATTTTTACCTTAAATGACCCTAATGAAAATGACTCTTCAGCTATTAATCGAGGGTCAATATGTAAGTTTCGTGGGTCAAATGGAATACCTGGGTTTATGCACCAGTAGAATAATGAACTTTCACCATCAAACAGTATTAAATGGTTCAGTTTATATAGGTGTACATGGATGTGAATACCATAAAAACATAAATCTCTTTATATCAAGCTAAGTAACCGCCATCTTAAACCACATTTTCTATAACGTGGTTAGCCACAGAAATATTTCAGTCATTACTTCCGTGACTTGTGTCTTGAAGGTATTTTACACATATGTATTATTTTATGTATACATACATACATTTGTAGCCTCGAGTTAATATAAAGAAAAACCACACTGTCAACAAAAAATCATGAATAAACCTGACAAGTCATTTATATGGCTTTAGATTAGAAAACTGACGTGTATGTATGTTAATCACTGACGTGTATATGTAAATCAGTCTAGTGTAAAGCCACGTATTAAGACACCCTCAGGTTGTTTATTTCAAAATTATATATTTCATAGTCTTTTTGTTTTGTTTAGTATTTTCCAATATTTTTGTCTGTTTAGGAATAACAACTGCCTTTTGATTTTTCTTTCAACAATATAACTCCTAAAAATGTTTCTCCATTCAAAACAAAATACAAAACTAGATTGAAATGGAAACAGTGGGATGAAAATTAGAATATGTAAACATGGAAGTGTACACTATACTTCTGTGATGTAAACTAATTCTCTCTATAACCAATATAGTCCTACTGGCCTCCTAGAGACTTAGAAATGGATATACTCCAGTCACAGTTTCTACTGAACTGTCACAGGGGAAAAAGGCTATTGGTTATATTTCATATAGTATGAAATAATCTTCATATTATTTAATACTTTTGTTAAATACTAGGCACATACAAGTTTGAAAATGATATATATATTTACTTACCTATATATTCATCTAAACTGATTTTACCATCTTTGTTTTTGTCAATGTCTTCTAAAGTTTCCTGAAAGAAAAACATGTACATTTATATATATGAAGAAACAACACCCACACAGTTTGATGTAGATGAACATTTTAACATCACAAACTTTCAAATTCAATTAAAATTATCTCATTAATATATCTCAGGCCAGTCATAATAATTTTACAGACTACGGCACAATTTTGACCTTCAGCTCTGACTCTGCTTTTAAATTTATACAGTTTTGACAGTACCATTAGTTGTTCAGAGGTCAATTAATTACCCAACAATTTAAAAGAAGACAGAACATACTAGTACTACAACTTCATTCATGTGTTCAAAACCTTCAGGATGAATAAAGGCTATGAACTCCTCCTCACTCAACTTCCCATCGCCGTCCACATCCGCAGCTCTGAATTTCCTCTCATCTTGCTGCAACTCTTCAATATCATCATCACTATCATCACCCTGGTCTAAAAATTTACCAGACCATCAGGTTTGATCAAGAAAAGTTTTATAATTCCTTGAAACGGCACTTTGAGCCATCATGTGTAAAAACCAACATGTTGGTTGTTTGTGCAACTGGTATGAAACTCACCAGTTTGTGTCCTGACTCTTTCTGTCTGTGAGTCAGATCTGAATCTACATTGCTTGATTAACAACCTAACCATACTGACATGCTTTTACCATTCCTGCAGCAAACAATATGACGTCAGTTTTTGCACACCGAGGCTCTTTTGTTACTTTTGATTCATCATGCTTGTGCCATGACAAGGAGAAATATTTGGTTGCTAGCAGGTTAAAGGTGCTGAATAATCACCACCATTCACATTGCAACTAAATATTGTAACTACAATTACAGATAATCTTTCCCCTCATAGACTTACTAAAACAACTATATCTTTCATATGTTCATGTTCCTCTGGATGTAAAAAGGAAGCAAATTCTTCTTTTGAAAGTTTTCCATCATGATCTTCATCTGCCTGGGCAAATTTTCTTTCATCTCTCTTCACCATATCAGAATAGTCTTCAGCTTCTTCTGGGTCTGTATGTACATTTATATGTTGGCTACATATTATCATAAACATGCAATGTGAATGTGTATATATGTATTTACCTGGCTCTAATTTATCTATAACAGATTATAGTTTTGATCTACTCATGGATGCAATATGATGTTGATTTAGTGACATTTTAAAGTTTTTATCAATATTGGCTACTGAACTGTCAGTACTTGTCTTGAACAGGTGACAGTTTCTATTGGTTTACCAAAATATTGCACATCCAAATTAATTTTCCAGCTTCCCTCAGACACTAAAAATTAATTTAGGATTACAAAGTGCCAGGTAAATACTGTCGCACAATGCACAAATTAGGGTTAAATATGCTTAGAGTTGGGTCTGAATAGTCAACGTACAACTCTTAGTCTTGCCCTCCTTCAAGTGTAAGGATGATTCACCCTGATCCTGTTGAATTTTAAGATGGACTTACTCTTCCTTAAACTTGGACTGAGCTATCTATGACTGACAAATTCAACAGTGAACAGAATAGAGAGTGGACCGATTGTATGTATGAGCACTGTAATAATGGTGTACACTGAACAAACATACTGGACTACATTGTTTCAACACATTGAGGGTGACGTTCAAAAGGTGAAATGGACAAATTGTAAACCGTACCCCGTTTTGAGGCTGACACCAACATCTACTTTGCTGCCATGTATGCTGCCATGGCTTTAAACCTTTGTGAAGGAAATGATGACTTACTTTGACAAAAAGTTGAGATCTGTCAGTGACTTTAATATACAGTGAAAAAAAACAAAATGCAGATAAATTGTGTGACCCTATCAATCCATAAAGCAAACTGAGATCTTCAATCCTTGATTTATTCAGCATCGTAAAAATCAACTTTTATTGGGAACTTCAATGTGTATTAAAATGAAGACATAGATGATCAACAAGCAAACTTTACGGCAGTCCCAGCAATACCAAAAAAAAAATCAATTGCAAACACTGCAATTTTTATCGTAACAGATCACTAAAGCAATAAATAAGTTAATAAAAAATATGCTGATCGCTTTAAGAACGATACTTATGCTGGATTTATCAACTAGCCTACTTGAATTTCTAAAATGGACTTGTCCATCTTTCAAGGTGGAGAATACTTTAGTTTGTTTAATCAGGGATATGCATTAAAATGATATGCACTAGATACAAAGACAATAAGCTTTGTAGTAACAAAGACTAGATATAAATTTGTACAGTACATCAGGACCTAATGTTTGAAACTTTAAACGAACAATATTGAAACGGCCTTGTTAACTTTAAGGGACATATTATTACAGCCTCTTAAAAAATTATAGTCAAATATTATTGCACTCTCAAGAACAAAGAGTATCTCGATAACTTCAAGGAGTCATAAATATTCTTCTTGTAATGTATCGTCAATGTTCAACAATAATAAAAAAATGAACATACACATGTAATCAGCCTATTTTAATTTAAAGTTATTTAGTCTATTTCTTTTCATATCATGCTGTTAGCATAGGAAGGAAGGACTTCAGTACTAGACAGCAACTGTATCAATTATAATCATTCCGCCCGATGTTCAGTAAAATAATGTACCCTAAACATGTTAAGTTGCAGTCAAACCTGGATTACATGTAGAACTTGATCAGTTAGTCATGAAATGTAAGCACTTCCTAAGAGATTTAAAGAAGACTTTTCTGATGGCCCAAGCGTGTTCCTTATTACCAGGTTTACTGTACAATAAAAAAAACTTTGACAGTTAAAGGCAGATAAGACTTTACTGGACCCTATCAATCCATAAAGCAAGAATGAGTTATCTTCTTTTTTGATTTATAGCACGTCAGCACTAACCAACTTTCAAAGTAATATTTCAAATGTGTTAAGTTAACAAAGCATGGATCAAGAAGAAAACTTTAACTGAGTTGCAAGTCAAACCAAGGCCAAAAATCAAATAAAATCCTTGACAGAATTACATTCTCCTGCCCATGTCATTGGGCAATCATTAAGGTTAAACAAGTATTCTCAACTGCTTTAAATTAATATCTGAAACAGGTCAATCAAAAAGCGACTGAATTTCTAAAATGAACTTGTCCAAGTTTCTAAGGCGATAAAAGGCCATAATTTGTTCAAAGGAATCCTGACAGGTTTATCATGATCTTGCGACTAGATAGGGTAATGACAAATAGCAGTAAAATGTATCTAAACAATATCTGAACGGGTTAAGTAAAAGTGGATTTTAACAACATATTCAAGGTAACAGTCTGTTAAGTTTAAAAGGGGCATATTACTTCAGTCTTAAAAACTTATTAATCAGATATGTCCTTTGCCTTATGATGAAGGTCGTGATGGTAAACAAGTAAGGTTAATTTCAAAATATTCCTAAGGTTTTGAAATAAAGTGAGGTGGTCAAAAATTTAACCAAGCTCAAACAGTTTCTAAGTAAAAAAGGCCATAATCGTCAAAAACCTTGACAGTTAATTATGGCTATTGTCTTAGCATGGAGGTTATGATGGAAGAAGTATGGAAAGTTTCAGTTAGACAGCACTGTATCAATTTTTACCATCCAGTAGGTCGTATGAGAACATTACCCTAAGGATGTTAAGTTGCAGTCATGCATGAATTACATGTAGCATTGATCAGTTGGTCATGAAATGTAAGCACTTCCTTAGAGATTTAAAAAATGCATTCCATGCGTTATAATGTGGTCAAAGACCACTTCACTGACATATAAAATATAACAATTAACTAATATAAAACTTTTTCATTCAAGTGAAATACCTTAGAAATAAAACTCGCAGAAAACTAAAGACTTTACTTGTCCAAAATCCAAAATAATCATGATAATCCTACTTTCCATTTGACATTTGTCAAAGAAATCCATTCTGTGACAGGGAGTGGATTTCATTTTCTAATACAGATATAAGTAACTATCTGAGCTCAGCTGTGTAAAAACGAACTTTACATACTTTGCAATCATTATGTATCTATACCATTTACATGTATTTTGTATATATAAAAATGTATCATTACATGAAACTGTTGTCTGTAAATATGTGGACAGTATAGCCATGTTGCTAATATGGCAAAGTATGTAAAAGGAATGGATGTGTGAAAACTATTTCTAAGTTAATGGCATAGTTAAATGTGAATAATATGGATTTTTGAACAGCAGGGATAAGTGATAGGAAAGGATTTGTTATCAGAATGGATATGTTGCCAGTATGGCAATATGAATGGAATGGATTTGTAAATGGTGTGGCATGACAGGAAGTATGAGAATAAATCTTGACACCAAGTCTGGCCAAGACCCAAGCTGATAGAAATGCAATTAATGTGGCCCTGTTTTCACTTCACTGGGTTCATTTCAAGCCAACTGAAATAAATTTAAGTAATTTGGGAAAACTATTTTCAAAAACCAATTTTCATCTTTTTTCCACTCAAAAAAACAACATCTAAACACATTTTGTAGTGTACATGTACAAATGTATGTACTTACAAGCACTTTTACTGACAAATAAATATTTACCATATTCGTAGCCATAGGTACGTTTTCTGTATGAGTCCCATGTCAGTTTTCCATCACTTAGATCATGATCCTTCCACATTCTGTCTGTATCTTCAATCACGTATTTCTTTTGTACATACTGTATCCAATGTTGTAATTCTTCCTCAGTAACAAAATTGTCATGATCTCGGTCTATTTTGTCCACGATAAACCTGAAAGTGTCAACATCAATTATTCCATTTTAGTATTTCACTACAAGAGCTGGGACAGCAGCTACACTGTATATACACCCAAAGAAACTGCAGACAGGTAGACAAACAGATAAATGGGACAGACAAGCGCCACAACAGAGTACCAACCTTTGGGGTGTACAACATAAGAAAACTTGAAAATGGAAAAAAATACAATTAGGCATATTAAAAGATTTTAAAAGATGAAAAAAAACTTATGAAAATTGAGGGGGATTGCATTAATTATCAATGTGGTAAATATGGTTCTGGACAGAAAAATATGGCTGTACCTGGTCATGGCAATTTTGCATTCAATTTTCAAGGGCCATGACTCCTGTTTTTCTGTTTAAAGCAGATTCAACTGAAACTTGACAGGCATCAACTCCATATACACGATATAGTAATAAACATTTCTACCAAAAATGGCTTCGGAGAAAAATTGCTTATAGACGGACAACCAGCGCAATAAAATAATACCTCCCTTCAGTCGTATAAAAAGCAACTTAACTTTAAATTAGCAGTGTAACATACTCATGTCACAATATAAAATGTATCACAGTATATTAGACTGTCCTTATACAATTGATACTTTTCAATATGAATGACCAAACCGAACAGATTAGATTCTGCATGAATGATGAATCTCAGTAAAACAGAAAAAAAATGTTTTCAATTATTTCAGTGTCAAAGCCAATAAGCTTTAAGAATAAGATGTTTATGAATTATGTTCGCAGCTTCATAGTTTACTTATTTAAACATATTGAAGTTGCATTTCCTTGTGTTCTTGTCCAAAACTGAATCTGAACTATCAATAATTAAAACAAAAAAATCTGTCAATAATGAGGGCCAAAATTGCCTTCTTCTGTCACTTTGGTACAAGTCCAATTCCTGGTAAGATCACTAGTAATGTGTATAAACTAAGCATAGGTTATCATCAAAAACACATTTTAAAATCAAGTGACACACCAGCAAGGTTATTCTGCTCTCATGGGCGATAGCTTGAACAAATTGTTTAAGAGGTCCCCTAGGAAAGCATCATGCCAAAGAATATCTATGCTCTAGGCCATTTGGTTTCAGAGAAGCTATTTTTACTAAGTTTTCCTTGCCAATAAAAACTAAGTCACCACGTCATAATTATTAGAGTATTGATATGCATCTGAACGCTTTTTTATGTATAGGTCCACAAGGTAATAAATGCTAAACATATTTGTAAACCTACTGTTCTATGAAAACAAGAAACGACCCCTGTGGATGTCAATATCCGGGGAACATAAAACTTTAACAATTCTATTGTAGAATGGTTCACTGATGTCAAAACACTAAAACATTTATGTAGGAAGCTTTATTTGTTGTATACCAACTTATCATGATGAACATGTCCGATGAAAATGACTAATTTTGAACCAAAGGAAAGTGAAATATTCCAGTTTTATTGGATGTCCAATCATGGAGAGGCCATAGACAATGCCACAGGCTAAATAGGGTCTAAGGTCTAGGCCCTGCTGCTTCATAGAAGGAATAGTGGTGAGTTTTTCTATATAAGCCTATGCAAAACTAAGTGATCACCATTCTCTCTTGGGTCAAAGTTGATTCAATCTGGGGTGAGCATGGCATTTTCAGCACTATTTGGAGAAGTCCACAAGACAAGCACATTTTTGGGGAAATATCTGAGTGTTTCCAGGCTTTGTGGTTTAGAGAAAAAGGGGCAAAGTTTTTCTGAATTTGTTAAAATAGAAGCAAATTTTTGAAAGGATGAAATTCTTTAGAAATCATTTTACATGGCAAAGATTCAAGCTAAAAATGAAAATTCCTGCATAAAAAGTTTTGTAATTGGCCTAGCACTTTCAGAGGAGATATCATTTAATCAAACATGTTGAGGGAAAATACCATTAGAAAAGTTTACCCTGGGACAGCCAGGTGAGCTAAAAATCTGTCAATACGATCAAAAATATACTTTAATGCTGTCCTTGTGATTCTCCAAGAGCAGTTCAATTTAGTACAGATCAACTATGCATACCACCATTGACAATACGTTTTGCCAACTCGTAGTTTTTCTTCTGCAAATTGGTTGACAGCTGATCAAATGTTTTGCTCGTTTTACCCAAGGAAAGCATATGGTCGTATATGGATTGTAGAGCATACCTAATTACTTCATGATCAATATTCACTAAGTTAATGCCAAAACAAACAAATTCAAAAATCATTAAGCAGCAAAGTCTTCCAATTAAACATCTTATTCATTTATTTTAAGTTCATTGCAGATATTAGTGTTCATACATGTTTGTAAACTACTGTTCTATGAAAACATGAAAGACTGACAAATGTATCATAAACATTAGACTTTCATTCTATATGTATATAGGAGAGATCGCCTTGACATACACAGCAACAGTTGTGTTTACAATGCTTGTTACATTGCGTTGTTAAATCTTAGTCTATGGGTTTTGAACGTTGCCAATCAATTTCGAAATACCGGTCCATGACCCTACTGGTATTATAATGCGACAAGAAAAATTACCGTAAGCAATTTATCAATCATGCGTACGATTACTTGCATAACGTAAGTATCAATCAACGTTAATCCCAAATGTGGCCTGCAACCGTTGAAGCGTCCAGGAAATGAGAACAGGGGACAATAAATGCTTGCATTTTAAAAACGCTTTAACAGTCAATCAGCACTATTTCGTAGAATACTTGTCAAAGCCTTGATTACGCCGTAAACAATAGGACTGATTGGACATAATGACAAAAGAAATAAATAGCATGTTCGGCATCTATTATGTTACAAGGTGTTGTAACACGCGGCATAAGAATTATGATTCAAAAAAGAAGAATGCAAACAAAAATTTGAAGTAAAAAATGATTGACTTATCTCGAATTAGCCAATTTGAGTTTTTGTTGACACACAATTTGAAATTCGGCGCGAGTTTAAATTATTCGTAAGAGCGTATTTGAGATATTGACTACAGCTGAAAGTTTAATTAACGTTATTCTTACTCCCAAGTATATCATTTACATAGGCTTAAAACTTGATATGGAAAGATAATCAAAATAATGAGCACTTATAAATTCCTGTTAAAACCTGTCGAACCATTTGTTAATTACAATCAAAAATCGCCGGGTTATAAGACGAAAATGTAGTACATTAATCGCCAAAATATGTGACAAAAGGGAATCAACGCATTTTGCCTGGGAAAGGGATTATCAACTAGTTCTATCTAATTTACACAATTTTTGGAAAATATAACTACAGCTTCAGAAACAAACTGAAAGATATGATGTGCCAGCGTAGAGTCAAGGTGGAAACCTATTACACTGGGTCGACCCTAAAAAATCACCTACCTTGAAAAGTTGGTTTTGACCCTTAGGAAATTTAGGCTAAACAATAACCCTTGAGTTAGTGAAGGCCATACCTTCACGCCTGATGTAAATCCAATTTTTTGAATTTTTTATAAGTTTTTGCTATCAGTAAGGATTTTTACCCTTCCAAAAGTTATTAAATGCTATTGATCCCCATTTTTTAGAATTAAAATATCTCTTTTAAAAAATTACGATTTTAAAGACCCTTGATTTATTTAATCAAGGTTTGTTGCCAAACTTGTTATAAAAACCATAAGTTTCGAAATCAAAATGCTTCAGAATCATTTCTTGAAACTTTTTATTTTGATATCTTAACAAAAATGAAATAGACTCTGAAAAAGTAGTATATTTTTTAGCTTGGTCACGTATATAAAACATTTCAAAATATATTTTGTTATTATAGTTACGCCATGAAAAAACAGTATAACAAAGATTACAAAAACACGGAATACTTATACAATGTCTTACCATTGAAAACTTATCAGTAGATAAATATTGTATTATTTACAGGGTTTTTTAAAACACGATGTCTGCTATAGTAATGGTACTGATACATGTCTTTAATACTAAAACATTTTGTTATGTGAAGCTTTATTTGTTGTATAGCTCTCATGATATTTGGAGAAAAGAATAAATTCTTAACCAACGATATAGTTCTGGTTCTTTAGTTACATTGTATTACAATATAAGGATTTGCTAAAAGGCCCTGCTATTCTCCTCAGGCTGAAAAAGCCAAGGTTTTCCCCACTGAACAGACAATTTATAGACATAGTGGTCAAAGTCATTTACACAAGTCATATTAGTCTCGATTGCTTAATCAAATTGATTCAAAGTGGAGTTTCTAAGGATTTTCAGCCAGTTGGGAAGCAACAAGAGCAAAACAAAAGTTTACCTAAAGCTTCGCTGATTTTTTTCAGGGCCTGTTGGAGAAAAAGTTGTATTTATTCCAGAATTTATTAAAAGGAAGCAAATTTTTACCAGTCGTGTTAAAAAAGTCATTATGAACAATTCATGTAACATGAAAAAGTTCAAGGCAAAAATGCTCCCAAATTTGAAAAAACTTTTGATTATCCGTTTTATAAGCCCTTGAGGGCAAATTTACCTAGTTTTGGGGAAGGGCCCAGTACGTGATAGGAGTTAATTATGTGGTGAGTTTCAAGAGCAGTTTGATCTAAGCGTCCCTATATGCACTCATTAAATAAATTGGCAACTGAAGTAAACCATATCTTCTACAAATGATTCAGTACTGATGTTTATCAGCCAATATCCTTAACAAGAGTTTGCGTGTTCTTACATTATGGATTGAAGAGTATACTTCCAAAGTGAATATGAATATTATATTAATGAAAAGATTGCATTTTAAGAAGAATTAAGTAGTGAAACATATTAAACTTCTTTTTTTATATAATGAACTGTTATCTGATCATAAGACATTTTATCAGTATCCAAATGTGTTCAAATCATAGGACAACTCTAATGAAAAATTTGGTCGGCCAAGGAAATAGAACAGTGTACAATGAATGTTTGCTTTTGACGCAAAGCTTGAACAGTAATTATTTCTTAGAATACTTATAAAATCACTTGTTTTACCACTCAGCATAAATAAAGTTAGGCCTGATGCTAGATAAAAGGAATGCAATGTTACCAGTTGGTTTAAAAAAACATTCTTGAACAATTTTTGTCAATTTGAAACTTTGAAATCAAAAAGCGTTATAAAGAAGACATTCTTATATCTGGTCCCACGAGAACAGGGTCAATCCAGATATTATCTGATAATAAGTCTGTCAAAGGCAGCTTTGTGAAGATTATGTCAGACGAAATGCCGGTGCATCGATAACATTAAAAAACCTGACTACACAAGAAATAATTTCTTTGCCCTTGTCTTACTGTAATGGATTTACCTGTTCATGTACTCTATCCTTGCGTTCAGGGGGAAGTGCTGAGCAGTAACTGGTGGTGATCAATGCTATTGCGAGACCGGCTGAGCACAACTTCATCTTTCTGCAAAATAAAAATAAATTTTTCCGCTCTAAATTTGTATAAGCGTTTGATAACTCTGATCAAATATTTTGACAGCTCTAGCTTTCAGACCAATAGTTAAAATATTCAAATATTTTGCGATTAAAAATGTATAAAGAAATAAAACAATATACCTTTTCTTCTATAATTTATTCCTGAGAATTTCGTGAGACGATTAGCTTCTTAGAAAACACTTAAAGTTTCTGATGTAACTTCTTAACCCAGGATTATATGTTTGCCTTGCACGGACGCTGATCAAATGTTGTCCAATCAAAGGTACTTTTAGCGTCCATGTGATTGTACGAACCAATCAAAAAATGTCAACGTGGAAACGGAAATGAGTTGGAGAACTTGCGCGATACACGGCGCAGAAATGTGATTGGTTCTCGTGCAAACTGTATTCGTGGCACGAAATTTGATACTTGATAGATGATGAAACAGTAATTCGGATTTCGGTTGTTTTGATTAACTTATGAGATCTCTGTATTTTATATATTTGAAGTTTATGAAAACTGATTAACTGTAACTTATTTCACATTGTTTATAAGTTCAGCCACGGACCTAGATCTATCAGGAACCAAGGTCTTTCAAATGTTGGTCCGGAAAGCCCTCTATAAACTATCACTGATAATCATTCTCGGAGAAGCGTTTATCACGCCGTGAATCACGCCGAGCGAGAAAGCAGGATATTTGTAAGTTGTATTCAAAACTGCCCGTCATTATGTCAGTTAAATACCACATTTAATTTAACAATGGTTATAATTGGAAAGCTGATAAATTTTCAGCCAAAACTGTGAACTTAGACCTCTATATAGTTCTTGAACTTATATTATGCGAATTAAACACGGTCCGTGCTGTTCCGCTTGGGTGGTAGCTTTACTCCCGATACTGGTCTTACAAAACTGTACGTTACTATGTTATCCAAAAAAAAAACGGAAATCTAATTCATACGTTCAAAAATAACTCTTAATGTACACTCTTTGCAATGTTTCATTTCCCTAAATATATAGTTAAAACCTTGAAATAGATCACCGTCTCGAAAAAATTACCATTGCGCCATTTTTAGATTTTGAACCTATCTAACCGTCCAGAAAATTAAAATACGGGTGAAATTCGAAATTCTAAGAATGTCAGACGCATATTAACTTAAATCTATGAGAAAAAGGTTACCATCTTCCCATGTACACCATGGAAGTAGGAAACGGACTCTACAATTAGGTCGGTTATCTCTAAGATGATTTGTGAATAATCGTTCATATGGGTGCAACTTTCCAACGACCTAAAGAAACATCGGTAAAAAAGTAATGCTAAGGGACATGTCAGATATATTACGGATCTACTGTGTTGGTCAAATTATTGGTAAAATCGAGACAAACGTAGATATAAAGTATGAACGGTTGTTTTTTTTTCCAAAATGGCGGGTACACGGATTTATTTCGCGTGATTCTAGGAAGTTATTTAAAGTAATAATTTGCCGGGCCGTACGTATTTGAAAACCTTGCAGGAACGTTGAATCTACCGAAAAATTTCACATCCTGATATTATGTTAAGAAGGTGTATATTCCGTTGCTCAAAAGTGAAACTCTCTTCCGTGTTTACACCTTACCATTTATCCCGGAAAGGTTTAAAAATATATGACTATTCTGTGTATCATCCAACGTTAACTAAATGGATGTATCTCATTTCCAACTGCTAAATGTAAAAAAAACGCACTAGATTTAGGTGATTTGTTGAATATTCCAGAACTTTAACTGGTTACCTACTTCGTGAATCGGCAACCAACGCTTATTTATTTTTAATTAGACTAATTGTAATAATGTCAATGGTGCATAACGCTAAGATAATCTAGAGTGCTAACTACATGCCAGAAATTAGATCACTGTGTCAAAGAACAACTAAATTTTGGTCGAATGCGTGTTCAATTTTTCGTTTGTTCTACATTTTTTTGCAAAATTGGCGGCGTACGTATTATAACCAACTTTACACCTAAAAATTCACAGATATGATGTTAAGGGTTTTGCTCAAATGAAAATTTTGTACGATAAGATTTACTGTAAATAAGCTATGTATGTGATCATCCGCGGCAAATTTCTACATTTATGACCCCTGATTAAACAAAAATTGCAATATTTAACTATTTTTACACTCTATCTCCAGCACCTTCATTGCTTCACTAATCTGAATCATGTATACACAGAATGTGTACCAAATGGGTTAGATTATGGGCATGATTTGATTCATAGGTCCTGATTCAGCAAAAAAATGAGATGTTAAACTCTGTTTACACTCTAGCCTACATTCCCTCACAAGTCTGATTCATTTGCACAAAATGTCTATAAGATACCGGATGGGTTTGATTTTAGACTTACAATAATAATAATAATAATATTCTTCATTTAAAGAAGGTAACTCAATAAGTCCGAGGACTTATCTTTCTCGAGGTCTTCCTATAAACATTGCATTCATAATACAAAACAGTTAAACATACAAAATCATGATCACTAAAACACATACATGCAGTTACGAGCAATTGCACCTGAGTTACAATAATGAGAAATAGCATATGAATTACAATAATGAGCAACAATATATTGAGTTCAGTTACCGATTAAGAAGATATTGTCTATACTTGATACGATAGGAGGCAATAGTAGATGCGTTTCTAATATCTAAAGGAATGTAATTCCATACTACCTAGCTCAACTAATTGTGCGCCAGGGCTTTTTGCTATATATGATGGCCGCCCTATAGACAGACATCTATGTTATATCAGTTCGTAAAATTGGTCGGTCTTGCAGTCGAAATATTGCTACATACTACACACCAGCATGTTGAAAAAAGTTAATTTAGTATATTTCGATTTGTATATTGGGTGCCGAATATCTTTTTTATTTCTTGACCTGAGTTAGTCTGTATGTTATCCTGAGATAATAAATTACGCATGTATGGTGGTGTAAAATTGTTAATCGTTTTGTAAACTAAAATACCGATCAACATATATTACTTAATGAGTTTTGTATACTAAAATACTTGATCGACATAATACTTAATGCGTTCTAGGTCCTGATTTTGATAAAGATAAAAGTTTATTTTACGTCGGATACAATATAAGAATACAACATTATACAGCTGTTTTAAAAGCTATTTTCCGACAAACAAAAGTATTATGTATAACATTAAAAGACAGCTGTAAGTGATACACGACATTGTATGTAAAAATATTCGATACAGAAAATATATTAAACATAAGCAGTATCAAATACTAATTTGGCTGATTTACTGATACATTACATAAAACAGCACAGTAGTTCATTAATAGTACAAGCACGAAAGTATACATACATTTAGTGTATACTTTCGTGGTAGTAACTTAAAGCATGCCAACATGCAGGTGTTTTGGTTTAAAGGTGAACTACAAGAACGATTAAAAATAAGCAATATTTATAGTAATCTGTCAACACTATTACATGTACAGATTGTACAGGACATACATCTACATGTATGCTATAAACTAAGGGAAACTACTGCGATGCCTCAAAATAGTTCAGTGTCTTGCTGTTATTTCCCTTACTACGTGCATAAGTTTAGACTATGAGATGAAATACTAAACTGTATTTGTATCTAGGTACTGGGCACCAAAATGAGTAACGGAGTAAGAAAGCAACGAAATATATAAATGAAAAACAATAAACTGGACTGCATAGTAATGTTGATTATCCTATAATCAACTCGTTCCAAGTAATATTTCACCATACAAGTTCAATAACCTCTATTATTCACGTTTTGTAAAAGAATATTGTCTCAACTAACCCATTCTATTTTGTTTTGACTGATGAGTGGTTGAAAATAACTTGATACATATACACCTTTATCCTTAAAGTGACATTATGCACATTTTCTTAAGTAAAATTCCAGCTGAAATAGGTGTGTGTGAAAAGGGTAGAGGAAATAATAACTTTTGACCCAATACAACAAACTTTTCCTGCTACCAGTACGAAATAATAACTTTCCAAATATTACTTTTCCTATTTTGACTGGGAGAGTCAATTTAAGAAATAAACAAATGCATGTCGAAGTTGCTTCCCTTCCACTGCATCACAAGGGAGACCACTACCATGGAAGGAATTATTATTTTATTAGTCCATTTCTTTAGCTGCCCTAAATGCAACAGCAGTGTCAGCACTGACTACATAGACCGACAGAGAGTTCCATTTAACTATTGTACGTGGGAAAAAAGAGAACTTCATATGGTGTATGTTGGATTTGATAAGCTAGATGATGGTAATGTCTTGAGTGTCTAGTGTAAGGAGTCACTATGTATTGCGACGGTTTTATAATAATGGATCTTATAGAAAAGAGTGAGACGGCTGTTCTGTCTTCTTCTCTCTAGGGATTCCCACTGTAACAGGTTAAAGCTGTCTGTTACTGTTCCAGGAGCATTGGAGTAGTTGTTTGTTGCAAAACGTGCAGCTCTTCTTTGAACGTTGTTAAGTTTCTGAATATCATTCTCATAGCAAGGGTTCCAAACTGATGAACTGTATTCTAGGGTTGGTTGGTTTTCTTTAAAATCATAAAACAGAGTCCGGGGTCAGAGCTGTTAAACTTCAATTTTTCAATATCTGTAATTAAATGTGCTGAAATTGTTATCACATGATAGGGCCTTGCTCGACAAATATTTTCTAATAGACGAATACTGTTGACAATATAAAAGAACATGTATTTCATCCTCTACAATACTAGTACTTGAACGAAATGGGGAAATCGAAGACTTCTAAAATTACTCTGCGTGTAGCATGCAAGACCCACTTCCCTACCTCAAAGGTCAAGGTCACACTTAGAGTTCATAAGTAATGGAATCCTGTATATATGCATACATTCGTGTCCGGACTGTATCTTTGTCATGTATTGAAGGATTTTAAAATAATTTGGCACAGATGTTCAGCATATCAAGATGCTGTGTCACCTGCAAGGCCCATGAACCTTCCTCAAAGGTCAAGGTCACACTTACAATTTAAAAGTAATGTAGTCCTGTATACATGGTAACTTTGTCATGCATTGATGGATTTTGAATTACATGGCACAATTGTTGAGCACATGGAGAGGACACAGACTGTGAGATACCTCTTTTGGGGGCATTCGTCACTTATGAGGGACAGCTCTTGCTTATCATGTAATATATCCAGTAGGTTTGCTGAGCTCCCATATTTCACAACCATATAATACAATTGGTTTTACGTTTTTGTTAAACATTTCTATACGTAAGTCATATGGCATTTCTAAAATTCTAATTTTCTTTAACAAAGAAACCATGGCTTTATTTGCTTGTTCGGCAATGTGCTATTTGGCTTGTGAGTATGTTCCAGTGTGGGATATAACTATTCCTGAATACTTTTATTCTTTTACAATTTCAAATTTATAAAATTTAAAACTAAATCTTGAATTGTAATTGGTAAAACATTAATCAGTTTAAAAGGGTACGCAAGTCAAAATATAACTGAGCATGAAATCGAAGAGCTTGTTAACACAAACTCACCGTTGAAAGGCTTTTTGAAATTGGAAAATAATTAGACTAAATATGATAAATCTAAGATTTAGTAAATATGCAAATACATGCACATGCAAATTAGACACAGCATTAGACACTCCCCTTTTTCAAAACATAATTTTGAACACTATTTACTCATTTTTTCATGATTGTTTTCACATGAAATCGATTACATTGATTAAGTGATTTGTAGGTTATCATGCCTTGATATACTTTAGAAGCTGCTGTATTTAACTTTGTAGTAATACCTGCACAGCACTATGACGTCACAAATTCAAAATGGCCGCCTCCATGATCCTCCATTTTGGAAAATTTCAGTTTTCAATAATATCATATTTAATACTCCAATTTTAGAAATTCTTTCAGCAGTGTGTTCCTCTTTACAAGCTTTTCAATATAAAGCCAAATTATTTTCTGACTTGCCTTTCCCTTTAAGGGTGATAATTCCGGAGTGCTTCAATCAATCTAACTTGTTATAAAACATGGCGCAGCTATTATGCCCAGAAGACTTATGACCAAGTTTGGTAATACTTCGATGGAACTATTTTTAGTTCTCAATCAAACCATGCGTTCAAGTACAAACACTAAGGTCTTAATAATGAAAGGCCTAAATTGATGTGTCTACTTATCGAAGCTTACGGACATCATTCAAAAGTGCACTGTGACAAGGTTTGGTCAAGAAACTGTTCCAGTTAGAGCGAGTGGAAAGTACCAATTTCGAAAAGTTTTAGCCAAGGGCTATACTTACCGAGTCAATGGACGATAATGCTAGATAAGGTCGGAAAGTGACCGAATTATTCCGCCCATACACAAGCTGACTTGGTTTGGTGACAACCTGATAAAAATGGTATTTAGGACAGTGCTTAGCTGGTGGAATATATTTGCAGATCAATGACAATAACATCAGAGTGACTGCGGCGATCAAACTGGTTATTGTTATTGACAGAGGTAAAATGCCTAAACACAGTGTGCATCGTTCTCGTACATCCAGAGCATTCATTACATAGTTTGTCTGAAAGGTTGGCAAACCACTGATGCATGAGGATGAGTGTACATAGGCTTGGCGATGATTCTGTCTGTTAAAATAATCAAGTGAGAGAGTTGAAAATATGTGTAGACGCTACCCGACGCTTAACCTCGCTGGTTTATAGACTTACCTACCGCCTGCCGCAGGTCATCTCATTCTACGTCACGTATTACACAAAAAAGATCATTCATTTTGCTTTTATACATGTACGCACGTCTCTAAATTTTCATCAGTACAAAAATGATTTTTTTTCAGTGGGTATTGTTTTTGTTCGAGGAATTTTGAATGTATATTTTATAGTTTATGTGACGACTTTAAAAATAAGATTTTTCTCAAATTGTGGCAAAACTATGGCTAAAATCTGGTGATAAAATATTAGAAATATATGATTTATAACTATTAGATCTTCTACTAGAAATTTAGCTATTTATTTTAAGATAAAATAAGTCAGGTAAAGAAGGAAATATTGCATTACGACTGAAATTTCACTTCTAGTTGTCAATTATCACGTCTTATGTCTTTACATTAATAATGAAATTCAAAGACTCCTCGAGCGCTCCAATAAACACAGAACATTGGAGAGTATGTTAAATACATGAACAGCGAACACACCGAAAAGGACAGGGTGGTTGGGATCATGACAAACTCAGAGGAGTTCCCTGTTTGATATTATTTTTGTTTTAATTGAGACAGACAGAGAGAAAGGAAGACTACGTTGGAAATGCTGTGGTCCGCCAAACAACTTTGGCATCTTGTACAGTTGTTGGAATGGTGGTTGTGGTGTCCCAAAAAGAAACTAAAACAAAGGAAATGAAAACTTTCAGGCTTTTCCTGCCGTTTACACTGTTCATGAAATCGTCATTGACAATAGCTGATTCAAGAATAGCCAATATATTTTCTAATGAAAATTAGGCATAAAGAAAACGTTCGATCGATAAATCAGCTATGTAATTTAAAGCAACCAAGTAAAAACGCTTGAAATGAAGTAGCTTTCTTGTAAAATCTAATGGAGAATATGCAGAAAGAAAGTGGATTAAAATTTTAAGGTCATTGTTAACGTCCGAGGAGAAAGTACATTGTACGGCTTTTCTGAACTAATGTTAACAACAATTTTGAGTTTCTTAAAAATTGATATAACGCCGGATGATGCCTACTAAACGAGAGCGTTTGTACAGTCTATCAAATAAATACTTTTTAAACATTACCGCTGTGGATATTTTGTGTAGAAGAAGTTGCTACAGTATCAAGACTAAATTTTGTGAAAAACTGAAAAGGGAGTTTTATAGTAAGTACATTTGTAGTAATAAATTTTAAAGATGTTTCACATTTGCAGAGAAAAACGATCATAACAATATTAGAAATTGCATATCTATTTGTCAGCAGAAAATGAAATGATTGTCTTACAATAATTTAAAAATTATGATTTTCTATCTACTTTTTTAATATTTGCAGAAACTTAATGAAGAGAATCATGAAGAAAATAGCGGACACAACAACGATTACGACCATGATGCTTTCCTTGGGCAAAACGACGCTAAACAATTTGATCAGCTGTCACCCGAAGAGAGCAAAGAAAAACTTGGGTGTGTAGTTGAGATTAAAATGGGTTTTTAATGATGGTATGCATAGTTGATACCTACAAGTGAATTGTGTTGAAAATAAAAGGACGGCGTAAAGCATGGTTCTGATCAGTTTTGACCAACAGAATTTTTATGCGCCTAAAGATGGGTATATCAAAATAGCACCGTCAGGGGTTTAAGTGGTTATGGCAACACAAATAGGTAACTGTAAATTCTCTTTGACATCATTTATTCCGTTGGGTTATGTTGCGATTTCATGACTTATGTGGGTAAAAAGAACAATAGAGAGAACAAAAGAAAAGCCACAGAACTGCCAATTTTAGTACCTCCTCCCGCCCATGTGTCATGCATTCCATGTTTTCATGTCCGGGCTGTAACTTTGTCATTCATGAAGTGATTTTCAAATCATTTGGGGAACTTATTCAGTTTAACAAAACGATGTGCCGCGTGGAAAACCCACGACCCTTCCTCAAAGGTAAAGGTCATACTTGCAGTTTAAGGGTAATGGAATACTGTTAACATGTACATCAGTTCAAAAATACGGAAAACAAAATGTGTTTTTCAGTGGGTATTGTTTAGATCATGGTATAATTTTGGATATATGTCTTATAGTTTATCTGCAAACTTTTCAACGATAAGAATTTTTCCTTTAAAATATGTGATTAAAATATGGTTAAAACCTCTTCTGATGAAGTAGTACAAATGTATGATTTATGCTTGAAACATTAATTCCCAATTGTTTATTTATATTCGAAAATGGTAGGGACATAATAAGAAGATTAAACAAATCTCGAGTTTAGCTGTTTATTTTAAGATAAAGTATAATACATGTACTTGATAGGTTGAGCAAAGAAAGAGAAAAATATTGCATCACGATTAAAAATCTCACTCCTAATTGTAAACATATATCACCAAAATTCAATTAATAAAAATTAAATACCATTACATTATAAATGAAAAAATCATATGCTCATTGGCTGCTCACATTAACACAAAAGAGTATTTAAAGTACATGTACAGTGAACTCACCGAAAAATACTTCAGACAGACAGAGAGAAAGGGAGACGGGAAGGCTCTGATCATCCAAACTAATTAGGCATCATTGAAAGTGTGCGAGGTTAAAAAATAGTTTCATGGTTTTACTCAGTCAACACCACTTTTCATTAAATCGTCATCAACGGAAGCTAGGTCAGGACTCAGTAATAGCTCAGGTTTTTATACTTATGGAAAATTACGCTTAGAAAAGCGTTTCATCGATACATTAAAGATACAATTGAAACACTTGAAATAAAATACCATTCGTTTAAACGATAAAGTAGAATATGCAATAAAAAACTGGACTGGTTTTGTTTTATTTTATTCATTATTTCTACGACAGAACTCAACTAGAGTCTTCAGCAGTATCTTGTTTACCTTTGACCCCCCGCAAGTCGTAACGGAATCGACCAGTTAGCATGATGAACACTGATAAATGTGTAGACTTTTATGAACAAAGCGAAAACAACAATTTTCAGTTTCTTAAAACGTGATAAAATTGATGCATTGACGGACATGATGGCATTTAATAAATACTTTTCAAGCATTACCATTGTTGATATTAGCAAAACAAGAGTAGTATGTTGCATACCGGTATTTGTTTGTCAGCAGAAAATGCAACTGTTGTCTTTCGAATTTTTTATGAGAATGTTTTGCATCACCAAGCCTTCTATATACATGTATGTAGCCTTTGACAACGGTCTGTTAAAGTGAGCTAAACAAGGGAGTAGTATTTACTGCTGCCTAAACTGGAGGTATTTCCTGTTCCCAGTGGCCTCACCAACTATGACTACGCTGTCATTCAAAAATGATGCACAGTTGACCGGTGCGTAACACGTGCACAGTAAAACCATGTCATTTTTAACATCCCAGACGCGCATACTCAATCCAGCTGACGTTACTAGGAAATTCCCGGATGTTGAAAATTTTATATCTTTAATGTATGAAGCATGTTCTGTGGCGATCCTGAAGAGAGGAATGTTTTTACTCGAGGTATCCCATATATAAAGTTTCCCTGATCCAGTGCCGACGACGAGATACTGACCGTCGGGTGAAAATGCCATTTCTTGAATGTCTGTATCTTGGTCAGTCAATTTTTTCAGAAGTTTGACGCTTTTACCTCTGAAATAATAATGAAAGCACAATTAGTAGATAAAGGCGTTTAGCAAACAGACAACATTTAACATTATGCCTTGCACGTTTTAAATTCACAAACAAAAATATCTTCAATTTGGTCTTTCTCCCGAACAGTACGGACTTTGTTAGCAGGCCATTACTTCACAAGGGATTAATGTCGCCTAGCTGAATTAGCTATGTTTTACGTTGTGAGGTTCTAGATTTACTATATATATATATATATACAAATGTATATTGTTACAGTTCCGCCACAGTGCAGCGTTGGTTTGAATGCTCATGTTTATACCTAGCAGAGCGCCATCTACTTGCTTCTTTCCACAAACAAATGTCGTACTTTTTATAAACTGAAATTAATTTTGTGTTACTGTCATGTGACAAATGCGCAAGGTTGTAAAACATCCTGAAAAATCATCCGTTCATCACAGCTAGCTCTGGTGCATTTTTCTCGTCAAAAAACGAATACTAAAAACTGAATTCGGAACAAAAGGGTCATTTTTCGAAATGTTGACTTACTCCATTTCCCACACTTGACACATGGTTCCAAAGCAAGCCGCCGTGAGACGTCCGTTGGGAGTGGCAGCAACTCGAGTTACTGACCCTTGGCTTTCAGATTTCCAATCCATAATTTCAGACTGATTTTCAATGTCAAACATGTGTAGTTTTCCGGAAAATGTAGCTGAAATGTAAACAAGTATTATAGTAATGATAACACAACTTTGAGCATCTCTTAGCAAAAATCATTTTCTTGACGCTTGCGCTAAAATATGGTTTTAAGATATGTAGCACCGACAAGTAAAGGGTAGCTTAACGGGGCACTCCCTACATCTAGAAGATTATTTTATCGAAACATAATGAACGTAAAGTGATAAATCAATACTTATTTGAAGAACAACGTATATATAAAAATGCTTCATTTTAGCACAAATAATCAAATAGAGGCATTTTGTTAAAAATCACTATCCACCCATTAATTGTACAACAACAACTTTACAGAGTACAGAATGGTTTACGAAACTGCAACAAATTTTAAAACGCCGATTTACCGATAATGACTTGAATGTATAGGTTAAGTAATAGTACTACGTAATCTTGTAAATATTCTATTATCTATACTTTTGAACTTATTTACACCAGTTATAGTTATGATACGACTTCCGTTATTGTAAAATGATAGCGAATACATCTTTAACGAAAGCAATACGAAAGAATACGTCTTACCAACGAAAGCATGATTATTACTCAGAGCAAATGCTGTTGGTGATTGAATATCAAGATATGAACTGGACATACTGGACAGATTCCTCACTTCTACTCTTGCGTTTGCCTCTGAACCAGCCTGTAAGTACATACAAAGTACAGATTTATGCTGAAAATATACGTATACTCGCTAGATATCTAGATATACATGTTGAATTTCCGTAAGTGTCATATAAGGAAATATACCCTACCGCTTGACTGTCACTTCTTTACGAAGTACGAAGATCAGAAGAAAATTTAAAGAGGGTCATCAAAGGACCATTCAAAAACTGACCCGCGGTTTATGACGAGATGAGTTTTGAAATTCTTTTGGTTGCCATAAAAATCAAAATTCTGCATAGATGGCCTTAATTCAATGAAAATCGTACCATATCAATACGCATCAAAATTTAAAAATACAAACTCAAGTAGCTCTACCTCATAAGTTCCTGAATGGCCATGGTCAAGGACAAACAGTTTCGAATTGTCATTTGAGAACTGAACAATCTTAATGAAGCCATGATGTGAGTCTGTATATTCAGAAGGTGAAACAGATTCGTCAAATTGTCTTGCATCCAGTATACCGCATACTTTCATCCATCCTTGAGAAATTGCTAAGTAAGCACCATTTGGTGATGTCAAGCATGCAAGATAATGACCCCCACCAACAGGTGGCACTGCACGACGGAGAAGTGTTGCCGTGTCCCAAACTTTCAACGACCTGAAGTCAAGTATAATAATGTTTAAAATATACACACATGAAAAGCAATCATTTAAGATTTTATTTTTTTTATCAGGTTATCTGCAGAATATTGATTGATCTACCTAGATCTAGATAGGTTCAATGGATTTTCTTTATACCTTGTAAAACCAGTTTAGACAGCTTATAAATAGATACCTGTCGATTGACGACGTAACGAGTTTATTCCCACTTCCAGCCAGGGAAATCATGCTGACCCTGTGTGAATGACCTCCAACGGTTGCAATGTCTTCCCAACTACTTCCTTTCTGTTTCCAAACCTTCATGGTTCTGTCGGAGGAACCAGTAAACATGTGGGTACCATCCTGTGTGAACTGGATTGTCCAGATCCATGCACTGTGTTTTTTCGGTATCTTAGTCTGAAACTCGCCACTGTTTGCGTTCCATATACTAACGCAGCTGTCATCACCCCCTGTCATAATCTTGGTGTGTAGAATAAGAGAACATTTACAATTACAATTTGCAAAGCCATGAAATTTCTTGACAATTCGGAACAAGATTAAATTAAATTATTAATAAACTGATAATTAACCCTAAAACTGAAGGTAAAGTGTTTTCCTTATGCGTGTACATTGTAGTAAGTTTTTGACAAATGCCGCTTTACATGCGTTTTCTCTTCTTTCTGGATATTATCTTGGCTTTGCTCTTATACTTTTAATCATCGATTCTCTTTTATTCTTTCTTCTCAAAATGTGGCCAGCTTTTATGCATGTATGCTATGCATGTATGCTGAATTGAAGCAATCTATATCAATGAAAAACTTACCTGTGCACCGCCTGGATGAAATGTACAACACAGATTGGTGTAACAACTTCCTGTGTTCTGTGACCTGACGACATATCCGTCCGTGTCAAGAAGAATCAATCCTTTAAATTGAAACACATGTTCATATGCTTGAAATGTGCTTTCGCATATATCCAATGCATTCCTATGGCATAAATATATACTAAATATCCTAAACATTTTGGTGAGGATGACCAGCAAGTGTTTACATTTGGTACGTAAAACTAACATGAAACAAACAAAAGTGGTTGGAAATGGATACATATGTTATGTTGCAACTTCGGATCGTGCATTAATAAATAATCAAAAATATAAGCGAAATACTATGGACATATTTTATATTTTAACCTTAACTTTATCTTAATAGGTTGTCCTTGCCGACAGAACCAAAGTAAAAGCGATTACTACATCCCCGAAACGCGTCATTGTGACAGTTATTACTGCAATAGATTACCTCTTAAGGCCATGGCTGCAAGTTTCTGTCCATCCTTTGAGTAATCCAAACAAGTAAACTCGGACGAATCAATATTCACCGTTTTCACGTGGCCTAAATCGTCTGCTGACCAAACTGAAAGGACGCTGTTTTTGAAGGCTGTTGCAATGTGGCGGTTATCAGGCGAGAACGCTATGTATACCACGGCTTTGTTAGATGTCTCCACAGATTGCAGCTTTAAACAAAAATGGCCATAGCTATTCAATACATGCTTAACCAAATTATAATCAATTTTTCGCTTATATCACCACATAAAACAGCTTTGTTATTGATGTGTATAACAGTCGGGGATTGAAACAGTTTTCTGCACTTTTTATTATGAATATACTAATGCCGACGGTTCAGTGTCCGTTCCTTGGATGAACAGATTATACTGGGCAATTTCACCTTTAAATATTTGCCAACCTCACCAATCGGGATCAGATCTTCAGCTTATTCATATACAATATACTGGTCAGTTTGTTAAATAAAAGTCAAAATGACGTGGACCAGTTGTTACTGTGTTACAAACAAGTCAGAATCAATTAAGCAGTATACTAGTTATTTACAATATTGATTCTACAAATAATTAATAGAAATAACATTTAAATATATTCCTAAGTACATGTATATTCCTTTATCTACCGTATCATCTACGTTCAGTTGAAAGTATCTGCTACCGGCCAATTAAATAACTTGAAAGCTAAAACATATGCATACCTGTACACCGTACTTGTCCCATAGCATTACTTCACCAATCTCAGTACCGTTGGCAATTCTTTCTCCCGTGCGTGAGAAACATGAAGGGTTCACAGGATGCAGCATTAATTGCATGCCCTCACTTTTGTCTGGAAAAATTGGTTTTGGAAGTGACGTAATAGTCACTAGCTCAGCTCCTGTCGTTGCATCCCAGATCCGCATGGTACAGTCATCCGCCGATGACAGAATAAGATCTCCTGAAAACAAATAGCATGGGATACATTTTTGTTCCAGGTTTGAAAAGATATAGACATGCTATAATTGTTGTTGTGGATATTTTTGTACAAATACAATGCACATCTATCAGAGGCCGGGTGCAGTTTAGATTGTCGTCATTTTAGATAAAGTTTAGTTCAAAACTGACCTTTAGGAGAGTAATTGCAACATCTCAACGTTTCGGTATGGCCATGCATTGTCATCTCACATGGGTCATCGTAGTCTGATTCGTGTAGATTCTCCATTAAAGGCATTGGTAGACCCTCCTTTGACAATTTACCAAGCAGTTCACGCACGTCACTTCCTCTTGCCTGTTGTAAAGCCATTTGGTAAACACCTGAAGGCTCCCTTATCAAAAATCCCAAATTCGAACCGACAAATCGAGTTAGTTTCTTAATTATTTCACAGTCAGAAAGTTTGGTGGCTTCTATAAGTTCGCTTAAACAGTTGTATCCATCTCCGGCTTCGAACTTTGCCTCGATATATTCCAAGTCAAGCACAAGCGTCCGGAACCTTTTCCAGTCTTTCAACTTCATAAAGTGGTAAGGAAGTTCAGTCAGTTTCCGTCTATTCAGCTGTCTCCTGGTGCTTCGATGACCACCGACAACCAATGGTTGTTTAGGGATCTTTCTGTCCTCTACTTTCGTTTCACCCTTACTGGTGTAGGGTTTGCCGTCGTCCCATTTACCTTCGAAGTAGTCTGCAATGGCTATGTGAGCTTTTCCTAAAAACGGTTCTGCGTCTTTATTGAAAGGTCTTTGAAGGTATCTTTTCTCCGCTGTTTCCCAGAACTGTCGATGATACCATCCGTAAGCACTAACTCCATCCGTACCTTTCTCAGCGAGGTAAATTCCAAGTTCGTTTCTTACTCTTGCCCACAACAAAGGCGGTATACGACGTATTGGAGGAATCCACCACAGAAATATACTGTCCAGTACTTCATCATCGCATGACAGAACATCTTCTAGCTCAGCCAGCGAAAGGCCGTTCTTTGCTGCAGTGATGTAGCCTAAGGCATGATGGACAAACATTTCGCCGTAACGAGATTCTAGCCGATCGAATAACATTGTTATAAGTCCTGGCATATCGTCAGCTAAGGCGCTTGAATCCACTGTGTCAAATGAGTTCCAACGCTGTGCTATGTCAACGACCAGGCGGAGGAACAGCGGTAGAGGACACTTTTTGAAGGCGTCCATGATTAATGCTTTTTGAGATTCTGTTACCCGTCTATGCTTTGCTTCCAGCATCTTTTTTAAGATTTCAGGACCTTCATCAAGGGATAATGGCTTCACTTCAACAAAAGTAGAATCTTTGAGGTGAGACCGAAGTATTTCTAAGGAACGTGTTGGTAGAGATGATGTAATCAACTTCACATTCGGAGGCAGATCATCCGACAATGACAGCCATGCTAGATTTTGCCCGAAGTCCTCGTTATTCAACTGATCTAGAGAATCAAGAAACACTATTAGAGGCTTATTTGATGTAGCAAAACCAAGACAAGTCCTGAAATATTTCACGAGATCCTTGTAGGATGTCGGTATGGCTGACAAGTCTTTATTGTAAACACGTGTTATCTGAGCGCATACATTCAACAGAAGCAATCTAGCAGATGCTGTCTGCCCTGTGGTTCCAAGAAATCGCAGCACTACAACCGCATGTGCGAAAACATCCTTGGATTTTTTTGAAACGACAGCCATCAAAGCTGTTTTACCACAACCAGACTGCCCATGAACAACGAAAGGTTTGACTGAAGTGGACCGTAGATAATCCATTATCGTTTGGATTTCGCGTTCACGACCAACAAACAAACTTGCCTTCTCATTTGCATGATTTCTGTGTTGCAAAGCTTCCTGAAAAACTCTGTCGTCTTCAACGTGTAGTCGATTTTCGTAGTTTTCTAAAATGCCATTGACCATGGTTTCGCAAACGTGTTCGCATAATTCTTTAACGTGTTCCGTAATCTTGCCAGGAACAGCCTCTTCGTATTTCATATCCTTTATAATTTTAGAAGGTACGTTATTTGATATTTTCTTCTCTCTAAGGTCAGTGAGTTTATCTCGAGCATATTCATCAATGTCCGTCCCCACAAGATCAAGTATTTTACGGTCTTTATGAAAATCTGATGCAAATCTCGCGAGATCTCTACGTACAAAAAATGCTTGATTCTCAGAATGCGGATTGTTGAAAACACCAGTATGTATTTCAGTTTCGGTAACTGATATGTGATACTTGTCGCACTTCTGACTTTCCTCACCGAAACAGGCAATCGATGCCTCTCTCGTCTGTTTCTGAATAGCTTCAACGTCATCCCACCATGTTTTATTTTCGTTCGTTCTAGGTTTAAGTACATACTCAGACGGCACGGCGTTGTGGTCCAGGGTATAGTAGTCTTTCATCATGGACGTATCATGCCCTGTCTGTTGTAGATGATTCTGAAGAGATTCGAACTCTGACTGTTCTATTTCGGCCGGTAGCGGTCGGTATCCGTACTTATGTCCAAGAAGGCAAAGAAATGCTGGACCAACACTGTCTTTTATACACCTACAGTAATAATAAAAGGAGTCGTAACTGATAGAAAATTAATGTAATCAAAATGTCGTGGACTTTTTATAAAACTATCAACTACTTAGTGAGTAGATTCTATTTGTTTTCATTTCTTTTGGATGAAAACAGTAATAAAATGCATGGATAGACCAACAAGTTAGAGTTGCCAGAACATTAATGGGTTTGAAGTACTTGCTGTATTGTATTACTATGAAATAAAATCAGATGACATTGATTTGTTAAGTATCATTTTACATGGCACTGTGTTTGCCAATCATAAATCAAGTTGTTTTACTAATATATTTTTTTTATTTTCTGAAGTCTCGTCTGTTTCGTGTACCTGTGGATCTCGTTAACACACATGTCAACAGTGCTGTGGTCTAATGTCGATTCCTGGGTGACACCCCATCTCATGTCAACAGTACCGAAATCCACACCAAGACGTCTGCACAAGGTTCTCAGGTAGGGATATACATCTGAAGGTACAGAGCAGGCAAAAAGTAAATTCAAGTTATATCAACTTTCTAAGCAATCATAAACATGTTTAGTATAGAGTAATTGTACATAAATTAAGTTGATATATATTCATAACCTTATAATTGTTTCTGTGTCAGCAGACTTTGAAAGCTTTAAGATATGGTGCAATTTCGGACCCTAGCTCTTTTTACGAAAGGACCCCTTTGTTGTCTTACGTGTCCGGTGTATAACACCGATACACGCGATACTATCTCTGGGTTTGTAATCTCTAGATGGGTAGGAACACTAAAAAGCGTTTCTTAAATTTCCAGTGCCTCGGTCGGGACTCGAACTGGAGACCTCCGGATTGGTAGTCAAAAGCGAATAACCACCCGAGCACCGTACCTACATGTACCGAAAATAATTACGTGTATGCTTGATTGTACGTAAATTTTTAGTGTATCGATTGAGAAGCAGACACAACCAAACCTTGTCAGTGAGTTTGATCAACGGTCTGGTTAGATATAGCTTTTGACATTCTGATCAATTTTGATTGTATGTCAAACTTTCCGAAATGTTATAACTTAAGTAGATGTTTAATATACGTGTTTGTATATGTAGTCATATAGTGGCTTAGTTGCCCACAAAGAAGAAAATGAAATGATTGACCTTAAGCTGCATGATTCGGTGCCCCATGTGTTGGAACGCTTGATCATATAATCATATCACTGTTAATTGGGTAATATTCGCGATTATTTAAAGTGACATTATGCACATTTTATTAAAGTAAAATTCCAGCTGAAATAGGTGTGTGTGAAAAGGGTAGAGGAAATAATAACTTTTGACCCAATACAACAAACTTTTCCTGCTACCAGTACGAAATAATAACTTTCCAAATATTACTTTTCCTATTTTGACTGGGAGAGTCGATTTAAGAAATAAACAAATACATGTCGGAGTTGCTTCCCTTCCACTGCCGAGCAACACTAATAACACAAGGGAGATCACTGCCAAGGAAGGAATTATTATTTTATTAGTCCATTTCTTTAATTTCTAAAGCACCAACTTCGAATATTAATGAGGCATTATCATTAGTTTAACACATTTAAATGCACAGCTACCGAAAATTGCTTTTATAAAACTGTCACCAAAAATACACTATGTGCAGTAAGATGAGCATAGTGTCACTTTAATTTTCGCTACTTTCGCGAATTATCAACTTCGCTAATTAAAAAGTCTCTCGAAAGATTCATTTCACATATTAAGTATAAGGGAATTCTGCTTTCGCCAATTCAAAACTCGCGAATAAGTCTGTCCGCTTAGTTTCGTCAGTAAAAGTTCATACAAAACCAGGATATCGTTAAAATTCTATTGACCACCTTCAAAGTTTCATTATTACTCTTTTGAAATAAGATTCATAAAAAACACAATAAATGAGCTGGCATTAAGAAGTTTAAACTGACATTTCTAAAACATTGTACGCTTTCAATGCCGCTGTCATTGTCATTTCCAGCTCTTATCTACATTTGTATTTTTAAATGTTCTCTTTCATGTTCTTTCCTGTCAAATAGTTCCTAATTACCAGTAACTGACAGCAACTATCATTAGTTGCTATGTACAATAAACAGAGCTATGGATATATTTTTATCTTAGCCACATAGTATCAATTGACCAAGGCAGTTTGTCCCTGAATCACATATATAACAATTTTATAAAATGACACAAGACAAGGTAGTCGCTGAATTAAATTTTAGAGGTGAACAAATTTTCAAATAACAAATATTTTAATGATTTACATATATATTATTAGTGTTCTCTCCCAGTGAAAAAAGAATGAAAATACAAGAAGTTAAAGAACCTGCACTCAATGAGTCGATTGATTTCAAAGGAATGAGTAGGGTTCTCGTAAAGGAATACGGGACATTATAGTTAACAGTTTGCCATATACTTTCTTATCCTATACATGTATATAATATCATGTAAAAATAACTGTAGGTGCAGCAAACTGTAAGCCGGTTATAGGTCCATATTACAGAAATAAACAAACAAATAATTGTTACTGTTGAGCGGCACTCCCTTGCAAAAATATGCGTATTCCTGTAATATAGACATATAACATACAACTATTGTCAAATATAGGGTAACTTCATTTTAAACTAGATGTACAGGCCGTATTATCGAAAATGATTAAAATAATTAGCTTTTTACGTATATCTATTTCTAAAATGTCAAAAGTCGTTTCACAAAATTCAATACAAACCCATTATAACATGTTTAAATAGAAGATATTTTATATAAAGTAAATAAAGTACCTTCGTGCCTAGCTATTTGAATTGTGGATACCAAAATGTTATGATTCGGATTTCATGCACTTATTCTCAGTTCATATACTTTGCGTCCGGTTTGGTCAGTGGAGTCCTACGAGGGGACGGTGGAGTGGGTGTAGATTTTTTGCCGGCCATTTTGCGTAAGCCGGATTGTACATGATAATAAATTGAAAATTTTGAAAATATTATTTTTTGTTACCGTACCTTTCATGAGGTGATTTCTTTCTGCCTTCGTATCTGTAAAAGTTGAACTGACAAACACGATCACTTTTGGCTGGGCTGTCGGCACGCTGGTTATATCCACGGCCGTCATGTCTCCTTCGAGGATCTGACTCACAACACTCTGTTCGAAATACAAAATATAAAGCACTGTCAGTGATAACGGCGTCGGCATTTAATCTATGTAGGTCTATGCAACTTGTGGTTCACGCAAATTGTTCTCAACGGTCTTGAATAAAGTTTGAGCCCAATTGGTACATATCAAACTGAATTCTTTGTAACAGAATTCAAAAAGAAGTATGAGTTCTAACGGATTGTCTTTTCTTTTCTGTTTTCGACACGGCAACAAATGTTATTCATTAATACTATACATGTAACTAGTCAACCACTGCACATGTATATATTTAACTTATCCCTATTACTTACATAATTATATAAATATAGCAACATTCCTACCTTAGGAATTGGTTTACGAGGCTTCTTCATAATGTCGTCTGCTTTCTGTAAATATTCTTTCCACGGACTTCTCAGTTCCCGGTTTTTTCCATCCCATATTTCCATCCCTGCCACTTTATCCAAAGCTTGTTTCCACGGTAACTCACTTGCACGTGCAGATTCCTGCATGTCGTCTGCTTTTTTCGTGGCAGACGACGCAGTGGTCTGGTCTGCCTTGTAAGCTTTGAACATTTCCTGTTGCGCAGTTTGTACTGTAGCCGGTCTATTTACTTTCGCACTCACAGATTTTACAGTTTCTGCTTCCTTTGTCTTGGCTTTTGAAGATCCCGATCCCATGATATACACCCGCCTTATAACATGGCTTAAATACTAACGTTATATATAGTAAGCAATACTAAATATGTCCAATATACTTTAACGTGTATTGATCGATATACATGTACATGAAATTTGAGCTCCGTTTTATACCTAATTCTTTAGAAATTGAATATAAATATACATATTTCTAATCCATTATTGAAGGTCTTTTCCATTACTCTCAATACCGGATAGTATGGGGATTTTTTTATCTGAAAGTACGAATCGCAGTTTGGGAAGCTGTATGCATATATCGGGGAAAAATGAATAAGGTTGAATCGATTGCCACCAGTTTCTGGTCCATTTAGCATTTAAATATATAGAAATGCTGACTGTCGACGGACAGGTTTATTGATTAACAGATTTCAGTAGCAACATCAAAATATTTTGTCATCATACATTTTTAACTTTCTGTACACAAACGCTAACTTGGGAGGAGTCCCAGGTCGGATATCGTTAGTGTTAAACTGTTTTGAAATAAAATAAATAGCGGCGATGATTTGGCACAATTAAGGCTTTAGCACCACTTAAATCCGATTCTGAATACATAATGAAACATAACCTGTAAAATTCCCAATGATGCTGGGGTTTCAGAACCTTTGCCCTAGACCTAGCTCCACCTGTAGAGAAAATTACTATACAAAAAAGGTTATTAATAAAATTATATTATATAATAATGGATGATAAAGCTCAAAACAGGAAGCGGTGTTTGCGCGTTTCTCAAAAACCTACGTGCTCGTGTTTAAGATCAATGGAAACTATTGATGAGCCTGTACACATCGATCTCATTGTCTATTATTTTAAGTAGTCAGCTGGTATACAGCTGGTATATATCTATAGATTCAAATAATAGTCGGATAAAGAGAACTGAAGCTATACCTGTAAATTTATACACAGATGCTTGGGGTATGGACTCGCAACCTAATCTATACTTGTCCCATGTTGCACTGAACGTATATAAATACAAGATTTGAAACAACTTAAAACTCCAATCGCATATTTAAGGCAAGTGTAAGTAAGAAATAACTAACCGGTTTTTCCAACGCAAAACAATTTTCTGAATAAAATCCCACTCAATTACATTGTCACCATAAACATGTGATCAGTAAGCAAGTAGAATAAGGAATTGCATCTGTAATTGGTTAGCTTACACGCAGTTGTAGGATGTATTTAAAGATATTGCAGTGAGCTGGTGCCATGGTCAGGCTTAAGGGGGTGAGGTCAAGAGCCCAAGCATCTGTGAATTTATATTCCGCCTTGTCATGTTTAATTCATGCTCAGCACACGTCACTTTGTCGCGTTTGTAAGTGTTACGGTTTTTATCATGCTCAGCATTATGTACTTCATTGTCACGTTTTATCCAAGTTCAACACTTGTTTCTTTGGTAAATGTATATATCGCCTGCGTGCGCTTCACTTATTGTAAATGTATTTACCGTCTTCTCACGTTTTATGCCTGCTCAGCACTTATTGTAAATGTATTCACTGCCTTGTCACGCTTTAGTACTTGTTCCTGTAAATGTATATATATATGTAACATATATTTTATTTAACATAAAATTATATACATACAATTTATAGTCAAACATAGTTCAATTTATGTAAAGCATAATACATGACAGTTGTTTCAATAATTTAACTGAGAGGATTCAGTAGATTAAATCATTTAACACTACTATACAATAATTCCTGACAAAAGGGTATGAAAAGGACTTGATAAAATTAGTAATTCATACCTATCTTTTTTCCATGACACATCTAATTGTAATGTAAGTACCAGTAACTCTAGGCTATAATACAAAACAAGTTTCAGAGTTTGTTTCCCTTGCATTGATCAGAGTACAGAGGTATTGATCCGTGAGTTAACATTGTGTGATACCGAGGAGTATGAGTAATTCACGACTCAATGTTTGAAATTCAACAATATATAAATCAAATAAGTGTTAGCGAAGTTACCTCCTCATAACTCATCGGCATATAATAGGAAATTAGGAACGCTATTGATGAATTATACGAGATCATCTACAAATATGAGATTTGCGCTAGCAGCGGTAGTCGGGGTTTAGATACGATACCTAAGTACTAGTTCCCTTGACGAAAATGTTCGAAAGTCAAGGTATGTTGATGTTATGAAAAAATCGTATATCATTTTCGACGATGGACGTATATACTACCTTTTCAAATTTATGCCTGCTCAGCACTTATTGTAAATGTGTTTACCGCCTTGTCACGTTTTATCCCTGTTCAGCACTTATTATAGGAAATGTATTGTCCACTTAGTCAAGTTTTAGCACTTGTTCTTGGAAATGTTTATAACACCTTGTCACATTTTATGCGTGCTCATCACCCGTATCATTTTACACAATACATTCAGATGTCGCTTTCGAACTGTTTGAAACTTCTTATTCCATGTAAGATGGACCACTTTCAGGATTTCACAGATATTCTAATATGCCTATGGTATATTTCTATAGTCAATTCGATTAAAGCGCTCTGAAAAGTAGGCTGAGTTTCGGACATGGAAGTAGCTGCTTCCGACTTGCACAGAAAAATAAAATATAGAAATAGAAATAATATCTGTATAAATTCATCAGTCGGCATGAAATAGTTGTGATTAAGAACATATATCATATTAAGAACCTAAATATTATTTTTATTTGCGACAGTTGAGCATTAGAATACCTTCACCTTGTTTTCCTTGAAAAAGGCCAAGAAAAATCAGAATTAACTGTCACGCAGTGTTTTGATTCCTGGTGACAAAACAATGAATGAAAACGTTTACGTCATCACACTGACGACGTTAGGCCTACTCCACGTTAAGGTAGTGGATGTGTAATGAGTACTTCTTGTTTAAGGATCATTTGGAATACTTTTGATTTTATAGCAGTACCTATTTTGTACTGTGGTGCAGTGGTTAGAGCGTCTGCTTTGAGATCAAAGAGGTCCTGAGTTCAATCCCCGAAGGAGCCAAAACTTTTTCCGTTATTTTTTCTTTTTAGTTATCAAACTGAATAACATGAAAAATTAAGCCATTTTACAAGATTTGAAAACTGTATCTTAATTTTCCTTGATTTTATCAAGCTGTACAGTTACCTGAAAATACAAAAATTGACCGTGCTCATTTTTAAAAAGTTGAATATCTCAAAAAGTAGACGGTAAAACATTTTTTTTCTTATATTTCAATTCAAATACTACTTATAAAAAGTTTTATAATCAATAGTGATGGCCCTACTCCGAATCTTTTGCTAAAGCCGTGTATATGTACATGTGTGATATGTCTCGTCGCAAAATTAGGTAAATTGTATACCCTCGTTTTTGGCATTATTGCAGATTTTTTGTTACACATGTTAAGCTTGTAGAATTATAATTCATGTTTTGTAATTCTACATTGCTTGTAGTACTTTTTGAACCTGGAATTTTTTTTAAATGTAAATAGATACTTGCAAACATACCTATTTTAACTTTTATGGTACTTTTAATATGGTCAGTATTTCTAAAAGTGAGGGTAGGGGCAACAAAAAACGGAATTAATTTTTAATTAAACGGTGAAATGTCTTTAAATTTTGCACACTAGTCGGTTAACAGATGTAGATCATATAAATGTTAAGTTTAATGTGTTTTGGAATAGTGTCCATTAGACCCCCACTTCCTTAAAACGCTGTACAGCTCAGTTTAGCGATACACATTGTCTGCTTTGTTAGGTTCTAAAATCTGACGTCTTCTGCATACAGTAGTGTCACAATCAGGTATTTTATTATATTCTATGTATTAGATGATTAGACTATACTAATTTTGTATTATAGAGCTATGTATGGTATATTGAACGGTTGCCCGAATAGGGGAGTGAATTCCAACAGTCACTATTTGTGCCATTTTACACATTACCGGCGAACTGAAAAAAGGTATGTAGTAGGCCTACTTACGATAGTTTTCATATATTCGGCTTATAAGAATAGAAATAATCTATGGCTTGGAGTGATTTATCGAAATTGAAGCATTCTCCAGAGGTGATGTGCCTGGCGGAATAATCCAAGGCATAGATTATTTCTTAAATAATGATAAAATAATTAACCGATAATGATTATATCAATGCATAATTTAATAGCTGTTTATACAGCCATTTTTATTTAAGAACAGCTGTATTGTTTTAAATTTTATCTCGGGACGTGATAGGAAACGACCACTAGATCTAACCATATTCTATTCAAAATCAAATTTAGTAACGAACAACGGCTTTTCGCAACGGTATACCGGTAATTTTTTCCACATCGAGAAACAGCAAGCTTGTACCAGGTAAAAACTGTGTTTCCGGTTATATAAATGTTTGTATTTATGTTCCTCATGTATTCATGTACACCATGAAGCGAATGAATAAAAGGATTTTGACTTGACTTGACTTGGCCTCCCGACCCAGCAAGCATGTGCATATTGGACCAATATCAGTTTTAAGTAGGCTGACTGATATCTGTTTTTGATATTGGTACGATATTCGGCCGATATCAACCGTTTACCGAGAACAACGTGTTGTGTATAATAAGATGAAATATGTTTAAATTAGTTCATAAATCATTAAAGATTTAACGAATTTACGTTAAATTCTTCTCTAAATAGGTACAAACCTTATTTAACACAGTGGATGTTTCGATATCGGTCCAACCTCGGTTTGATATCAGAAATAGAGAAATGAGGCACGTTTAATGAACAGATAAGCAGGACAAAAATAACTTTGAATATAAGTTAGTTATTTTCATATTTTTGCTTAGCGAAGTGCAACGCTTAAAGTCTTAAAACAATAAAGAGAACTTGTTTATATGTTCGGCTTTAATTTATACTTCATTCAGCCCGGGATATACCGCCATTTTGGATCATATTTGAAATGGACACTTTGTGCAAATTGTCCTCAATTGGGTTATCTTTAGGAAAGGTAAATCATATTTTACTTAATTCAATTCAAACTGAAATACTGTTGAAGTTTACTATGTGTTTTTGTATTGTTTAACTCCCATATGTAGTTAAGGAACAGTAGTAAGCTATTATCACAGGTTTTAGCAATTTAAAATGTTGTCTGTGGAGCAGATGATAAATAAAAACTACTCTGATCCCTATAGCAGGTCATGGTAATACTCAGTACCTTCATACATCGGACGTTTTCAGTATATGGTGCGTAAGTTTCTTTATTTACAAGAATATATGTATATTTGTACTGCACAATTACGACAGTTTTTCATATCGGTCCGATAGAGAGTCAATATAGGTCCAATATGGTTTTTAAGCCGGTCCAATATTGGGTTGATATCAGAAATGACATCGGCCCGATATTACGTCAACTTTGCAAAACCGAGGTCGGTCCGATATAAAAATCTGGTATTGGGGGCCGATATTGGAAGCGATATCGGACCAATGTCGGCGTGATGTATTATGCTTGCTGGGGACCTACCTCTATAACTTTTTACTACCAGCCTCGAAGAAAATGATCAAAATGACAGATATGTTTAGAGCAAAATAAATCTGCCAACCGACCGCCTTAACATTTTGACAAGAAGACCGGCTGCACACATTTTTTTGCCTCACAGACTTGTGCGATACTTTATTTTCAAGAATACACCCGGATCTCTCTTCTAAAATGACCCACTTTCCCCCTCCATTCTCGTATTCATGCAGTACATGCCACAATATATTATTTTGCCGGGTAATACAAACCAAAATTGGTCAACAGCATGATGGTTTTTCACTATGTAAGAATTATGTTCCACCATACATACGATAAGCTCGATTATACTTCGTAGTTGTCAGTTCTTTGGATCACGTTTATATATTTTCTGACTGAAATGTATATAAACAGTTAATAAAGTTTAATGTTCGACCGGGCAGTTGTGGAAAAGTATTCTAAAAGGCGAAAGCTTTAATACATTCTCGGTTAATCATCGACGGCAAGTGACGTACGACCCATACACCAGTGACAGCAAGATGGATTACCTCTACAGCTCCGTAAAATGTAATGATGAAAACAAGTATCAGAAATAAATTAATCATAAACATATCACGTTATAATCATCTTTTGCCCAAAAAAGGCTAGGCACAAGATTGAATCACTTGTATTGTCAACTACCACACGTTCGTTTCACAGGGATTTTACAACAGAAGGTAATTTATATCAATTTCCTCTTTTCTGAATTTTGGAGAAAATATTCTTAATTCTAAAGTCTCTGTCATAATTTGGATTTACTACATGTACTAAAGTATATATATAATTAAATGAAAATTTTATATGGCTTTTAAATTAAGATGTAATTAATAAAATGAACTGCCCTTCACGTTTCATGAAAATCTGATCAAGTTTGAATAATGATTAACATTTTGCAAAAAACAAAAATTACCCTTGAATTTGTACTAAACGGATTCATTAAATTGCCGTTTCTTGTTGACAGTAGCAAAACCGTGCAACAAAATCACTTGACCTATATTTTCTTCAGACGCACGCACGATTCAATTAACTGCCTTTTTCTTATGTGTCAACTTAACCAATTACTTTACTTGACTATTACAGTGTTTCCATCATCATGGCATACAATACAACACAAAACTTCACTCTGGAGACTACTGATACCCAGCTCTGGATTATAACGACATTCTCTCTTACCATTGCCACCTTGGGAACGCTTGGCAACACCCTCATGATATCCGGTATAATATTCGGCAAACTGTACAAATATTCCTGCTATGTGAAAATTCTAAATCTACTCGTGTGTAATCTTGTCCATTGTGCTATTTTTCTGCCACTTATTGCAGTGCAAGCGTTCACGGGATTTTGGACAAATCACAGTGTCGTCTGCAACCTTATTTCATACGGACTTTTCTGTAACCTTGGAACCGAGCTATTAGGATATGTTTGCATTTCATTGAACAGGTATTTCTGCATAGTGAATCAAAAGGTGTATAACATTTTATATGGAAACAGTGGCTTGTTGGCGCTAGAGTGGATTATATCCTGGCTAATTTACCCCATAATTCTAGTTTTTCCGCTGTTTGGAATATTCAGCCATTACGAATATGCGCCAAAGAAACTTGTGTGCCACCCTTTCTTGGGTATGGATTGTACTGGATACTGCCTGTTTGTGTTCTTATTTGCTATTTTTACCACCGCTCCTGTGATTGGATTTTGTTACCTAAGAATAATTATGGTGTACATTAAGATTCAACACAAGATTTCAGCAAGTCGAGATTCGTCTAAAAACAGTTCTCAGAATTCCGTGGACACAAACAGTAAACACGAACACAAGCATTTGACACTCCGGAAAAAATCCGAACTGAAAATGGCTTTCACAATTTTAGCAATCATTCTATTCTTTGGCACGTGTCGTCTGCCTTTTATTGCTTTGTACATCTACGATCCGTCCATGTCAAAAGTAGATCCGTTGATTCATACGCTGTTCATATACGCTGGCTCAAACCTAAGTTGGATAAATCCAATTATCTATGCCCTCACAAACAAGCAGATCAGATCTGCCTTGCAAAGAATGGTTTCAACATGGAAACACAAAATCTGCAAATAATTTCTTTAAACTGAAGGTTTCTGCTGAACATTGCAGAGATATTTTCAAATATGGGTGTTAAGCGAGAATTTTTCCAAATACTATGCATGCATGCAGGCATCGTGTGCGCGCACGCACGGGCAACTTAATGAAGATAACGCTTCTAAAATATGAGTAACTTAATGTAGTGTCAGCAAAGAAGCTGTTTCTTTTTAAATGACAATTGTTTTCAGTGAAATTCAATATGGAAATAAAGTGATATACAACATAATAACATAAATATTTATTTCAAGACCATTTCATGTTCTACATCTTCTCATATTTTTCATTGATACATATATATGCCTTACACATAATTCATATATTATGACAATCAATACAGACATGACCGCTATATACAATGCATACACAACAAGATGCCATCAAATTAACACATAAATAATTTTATGAAATAACATTTCTCCACCAAGTTATGGAATGCTACCCAAATGAAAACTTATTGCTAGAAACATATTGTGTTTATCATATCATATTTATGTTTATCATGATATATTTATGTTTATCGTAATATTTAAATTTGTTCATTATATTCGGAGTTTGTTATATCCACAATACAATTTCATATAAAATAACAAAAGAAAAAAAATCGGGTTGAGAAAATTTGTTCCTTATATCCAGAATTTCGCTATATCCAGAGTTGTTATATGCAGAGTTTATTGTACATTCCTATTTCTGAAAAATTGTAATGATAACAATGATGATACTAATGATAGGCATGAAAATGATGACTATGATGATGAAACAGAAAAATTTACTAAAAATAAAATGTCAGTGATGGCAATGATGACGATGCCAAAAACATGTACCACCTATTGATTATTTAAAAGCTACACAAGAAATGCCATCACATGCAATTTAACTTGCTTTCTCATTTGCTGCTTGATCTGTTTTGCACTCATGATAGTTATAACCACTTCTATGTTTGAGTTTATTATAAATATTTCAATATTTAATGAAACATTAGCGTTTCTCAAATTCCTTAGAACTTTGTAACACTGCTTTGGTCAGTTCATATATACAATACATATACATTCAGTTTTTTAAAATCTTTTCCGATGTTCATTTAAGCTTGCATTGCTGCCCCTTCCTTTTTGACCTCTAATGACAGCCCAGATCCTGAAAACCCAGATGCTCCCTGAAACACAAAAGTGGACATTGTTTTACAAAACAACATGTACCAGCAGTAGCAGCTATGATTCTACATATTAGTTTGAAGCAACTTACAAGTCACCCAAAGCAAAACACTTATTTTGAACTTTCCCTACAACAAGTAAGTACATGTAGAAAAAAGTTTGAATTGTTTTTTGTTACAGTATACTCTGCCATCAGACTGCCTCTATGGTTGAGTTGTTAACGTCACCAACTTGTAATCACAAAACCTCTCACTAATTGAGGGCCATGGGTTCAAGCCCTGCTACCAACTGAGAAAGTTGGCAGGTCAAGTACTAAGTAGATAGGGTTTAAGTACTGGTCCTTCCCAGGAACGATGGTTAGGTAAACTACCCGTCTATATAAGACTGAAATACTGTTGAAAAATGGGTGTTAAACTCAAAACCAAACCAAACTCTGCTGTCAATAAAAGGGTAAGGCTAGCATTATGATCAAGTTAATATTCTTGAAATAAACTATGTTATGTTTCTGAAAACTAAAAAAGGCCTAAATGATAAAAATGACTAATTCTAAAACTCTCACAGAATAAACAACTTATTGTTATCATCTGTCAATCAGTTCACCTAAGGTCATAAGTCATTACACATGAATCACACATACTAATAGAGTGTACATCACCTGAGACGTGAGTGACAGCAGGCACAGCATAGTGTTTACAGAATAATAAACGATACACTGCAATTTCATTGACATTCACGATTGATATGCATATTAAAATGTCATCATACATACAAAATATGTGAACAGTAAATGAAATAAATGATCTGATCTGACCAATAATTGATAAAACATCATTTGATCCTGTACAATGTGATAACTATTAGACACCATAATTTTATTTCTACTTCAAATAAAATGGTATTTCTGTCCTGACATACAAGATATATTTTCTGTGGAAACCAGTCTTCCATTGGCATTAAGTATCTGTATAACTCTATTTAAAGCAGTTTTTCAGTTTTGGTGTACTTGACACAGTAAGTACATGTTTTTGGTGTAATTCTGTTGTTAACAGTATTTCAAATTGGGCTAACTGGGATAAAAGTTTCTATTCACTATGTAGTATGTGTCCCATTTGTTAAAAGGTGTAAAAGGTAACGAGGGGACAATGCAAATCTATTCTAAGTATTTATAGAAATAGGAGTGGATACAATAGCTCCTTGTTCAGTCCTTGCTATATAATTAATGTTCATAGGTATGAAACATATAAAAGTGGAGGCACTAAGCCTGGGTTTAAAATCTTCAATAAAATTTTTCTCTAAATTTGCAATCTATAATTCAAAGAGACTTAAAACATTCTAAGCCAGACAATTTATACTCTTTCTTTTTAAGCTTCTAAATATAAAATGTTGCCAAGGTAACTCACCCTTTGTAGTGGTATAATATCTTTCTCTGTCATTTTTTTACTATTTATAGGATCCAACATGTCTTTCTTTATCAGCTTCTCAATACATTCCATAGTCACAACACATCCACTGAAAAATGGAACCAGTCATCAAATGTATTAAAAGCAAAAAATAAAGCCCTCTTTAACCTTTACCCATTACATTTCTCAAAATGGAATTGTCTCCCTTCCAATATAGGCAGTTCCAGTGTTTAAAAAAAGGGTGCTCCATGAAAAGTGACTGACATAGTGAAAAGAAAACTGCAGACCTTGATGATCAGATTATGTTGATGCACAGGCTGATCATGATCTGCACTCATCACAAATACAGAATCACTTGCTGATACCAGCAATGACACTGGGATGACTGCAATATGCCCTGCAATTACAGGTTGTTTCACATAGAAATTCTACAAGTGTAGTGTTTTCAGTTCAAATGAAACACAGCAATATCCTTGTCCAAGGTAGAAGACCAATACAACCTGAATCCTGAATGATATCATCTACAGAATGAACAGAGACTCAGTAATACATACAGCTGGATTACAACATAGCCAGATTTATTTTTACTTCTTATTTTCTACTGATGTCACATGAAGCTGTGAAGTGTTTAATTCTCTCCTATACTAGAATATTTTTTACTAATTGTGAAATATGTTCTTATAATGCGGAATAAAGTAAGTGTCTTAAATTAGGCCACTATGATCATCATTGCACTGGTGGAGATTTGAACCCTAGACCTTGGGATCCTGAGGCAAACATGTTACCACTGCACTATGTATTTAAATACTTACGAGGTCTTTAAAACAGCTGCTGGGACTGAGTTGCCAAGGACATCATTGGTTACAGCACAAACAAACCTCGCCTGTAACACACAGATAATACAGTCAAACATGTCTTCAGAAACCAGCCAAGGATTTTGTCAAAAAAGGGCCATTTAAAGTAGGTGCCTACATAATACATGTACAGGTGTACTAGAATAGAAATGACTGACTGCTTAAAGTCCCAGGAGCCCAATTACAAGTAGCTCTTATTTTACCAAGAAAGATGTTTTACTGGCGGAAATGACCTTTATTTGTAACAATAACATTCCCAATCTGACTACAGTTCACGATCTGATGAGCGTTTTTGAGGAGATGATTTTAATCAGATTGAAACATTCCTAACCTTGCTTTTTAAATTGGTAAGTACATGTTATAAGTATAGAGCTGTATTTTTTTCAATTATATTGCAAAAAACTAGAAAGGCTTCCTGGCAACACTTTTTCATGAACAAACAACTTGAATATGAAAGAAAGGCACATGTCAACATTGTTTTAGAGTGAATACAACATGGTTCTATCATTATCTTATCATTAAATTCATTTTTCTATATTAGTAAATTCAAAGTGATCCTGGGACTTTAAGGTATGTGGCTAATTGAGGTGACTACTAACACAGGATCAACTGTTGTTACACATTTACCTATTGGATGTTATATTATCATTTCGAACACCTAAAATGTACAGAGAGTATAGTAGACATTCTACAAAATGTTTACAATATTGCTGTTTATATAAATTTGCTTTACCAGATAAAATGCAATACTAGAAAGTTGTAAAAAACTGTACAATCTTGAACAAATGACAGAACCTGTGTATTATATTTGCCATACTTCATCAAATTAATGTTATTTAGTTAGATATATAGCTTTAGAAATTTTCTCGGTTGTAACCTGTTTGTTTATGAGAGCCGTTTTTGAATCTCTGTCCTTGATATCCGTGAAATGTACGTCAATCAGATCTTTCAACTTGATAGGTTTACCACTCATTGGACAACGTACTTTCTCATCCTGAAATAAAAACATAACAAATGCATTTCTGTATTTTACCACTCATTGGACACCCTACTATCCCAACCTGTAATAAAACCTAATAATACCTCGATGAAATGCAGAAAAAACACATTCAATTCTTTAAGTGGAATTATGCGCATTTTTTTCAAGTAAGAATCCAGCTGAAATAGGTGTGTGTAGAGGAAATAATAGCTTTTAACCCAATACACCAAACTCTTTCTGCTACCAGTACGAAATAATAACTTTCCAAATATCACTTTTCCTATTTTGACTGGGAGAGTCTTTTTAATAAACAAGAGCTGTCCCTAACAAGTGACGAATGCCCCCGAAAGAGGTGCCTCACAGTCTGTGTCCTCTCCATGTGCTCAATAAATGTGCTATGTAATTTTAAAATCCTGCAATACACAGTTACCATGCATACAGTATTCTATTACTTTTAAACACTAAGTGTGACCTTGACCTTTGAGGTAGCGACGTGCGTCTTGCATGCGACACATCGGTGTTTGATGTGCTGAACATTTGTGCCAAAGTATTTTTAAAACATTGCATGACAAAGTTAAAGTCCAGACACAAATGTACGCATATATACAGGATTCCATTACCTAAAGTGTGACCTTGACCTTTGAGGTAGCGACGTGGGTCTTGCACGCAACACATCATCTTGATTTGCTAGACGTTTGTGCCAAGTTATTTTAAAATCCTTCAATGCATGACAAAGTTACAGTCCAGACACGAATGTGTGCATATAATATATGCATATATAGAGGAATCAATAACCTTCAAACTCTAAGTGTGACCTTGACCTTTAAGGTAGGGACGTGGGTCTTGCACGCGACATGTTTTCTTGATGTGCTAGACATTTGTGCCAAGTTATTTTAAAATCCTTCAATGCATGACAAAGTAACAGTCCGGACACGAATGTGTGCATATATGCATATATAGAAGAATCCATTACCATCTAAGTTACAGTCCGGACACGAATGTGTAAGTGGGGACGCACAGACGGACGGACAGACAGACGGACGGTGCGATTTTAATATGCTACCCTTCGGGAGCATAAAAACAACTGCATGCAGGAGTTGCCCCCCTTCCACTGCCGAAACCTCTACCACAAACAACAAAAACACAAGGGAGATCACTGCGAAGAAAGGAACTATCATTTGATTATTCCAATTTTTTTATTTCTAAAGCACCAACTTCAAATACTAATGCGGTATTATCATTAATTTAACACATTTAAATGCACAGCAACCGAAAATTGCTTTTATTAAACTGTCACCAAAAATACACTATGTGCAGTACAATGCGCATAATGTCACTTTAAATATGAATGTATTTTTGTCATTCAATGGACCCCATACTTTTTAATCCTTTAAAGCTGCTCGCTCTCAGATTTTGGAGCAAAAACACAATTCTTCTGTCTGAAATTAACATATTTTAGAACAAATCATAAAATAAAAAGGTTCTAGTATAAATTCCTGTATTTCTGTATTTTGAAAGTATACGTTATCAAATTATAAAGTGTTGCAAACACTTTTGAAATTCCAATATAAGCATATAGTGTAGTGGTGCTGTAAAACCAGCTAGTTTACACAATTTGGCTAAGTAATCATTATCTTTGGACAAAACTGACTAGTTTAACTTGCAGTCTGGTAAAACAAAACTCCCTAGATTTTCAAATTTTGTTAGGTACCAGTATGCATGGGAGTCATACTGAGGTCTTGGCAAGTTCACCACGGGAAAAATCCCGTCAGCCGGGACTATAAACAATCTAAACAACAAGAAACATAATAAACATCTGTATTTTATCACTTTTTGGACACCTGTACATCTGTCACTTCTTCTTCTTAATTGACAAACTGGCAGATCGTTCATTCACAAAAATTAGTGCAAGATAAACAACTCTCAAATAAAATGCTATTACAGAATAAATGAATTTTTGAAAATCTCACAGGCTTTTCCTCTACTTTTGGTGCCGCAGATGGTGTGAGGCAGGGAACCCAGAAACTTGGTAGCTCTTTCTTCTTGGCATCCTTCATGTTTGATACGGACCCTTGTCTGCTTGTACCTACAGTTAGAACATTCATACATGACTGTTACATAAGGATAGACTGTCTATATAGCAAAAATGAATAATTTACCAGACATGCAATTATGTGACATATTCAACATGAATCAGACTATATTGCAAATTTGACAATTAAAGTCTATGAAATAGTAGGTCCAGCATAAAAGAGCCAATACAAAATTACTATTTTTTCTTAGATCGTAACTCTTACCCTCTTGGTGGGCCTGGCACATGATTCTGCTTTGCAACAAAATTAATGCAGATCATGCCATCATCATCATGATCAGCCTGCATATCTGTGCACTGAATAAAGTGATGAAAGGCTGGACAAAGTCAGAATTGTACATCTCTGTCTTTGGCAGTGAATTAAAATCATAAGCCCATAATACAAAAAAGAAACACAATTGACAAAGGAATCATTATTTACCTGGTTTGTCAGTATTAAGAGAGGGAGCCTCAAGTGTACGGCTAGAAAACTTCTTCACTTTTGCATCTTCCTCTAACTTCTGAATCTCCTGTGCTTCTGCCTGTAGTTTCAATAATGTATGCAAATTGAACATGTTAGGCAGTTCATGGAAAAAAATGTTCAAAGTCACAAAAAACAACCCTGACATTTACTCTTAATTAATTTACAAACGTACCTTAGCTTTATCTTTCTGTTTCTGATATTCTTTCAGTTTTCTTGCTATTTCTTTCTTTTTCTGTAGTATATAACTGATAATGGCCTCTTTGTCATACAGATATCCATCTTTCCTGCAAAATAAGCATACAGTCACTCCTTATTATGGGTAATCGATAAAACCAGTATACTGGTTTGAGAAGCGATATGTCCGATATGGTTTCACCAGTATCCAGATATTTTATAAGTAATTTAAAACCTGCAATTTCTCCACCAGTCGTTATGTTAAACTTAAATTTAATCAAAATCTGACTACTTTGATCAAATACAAGCTTTGTTGTGGGTTTCCCAATAATTTCACATTTATAAGTATAGTGAAAATATTTCTGAATCCACATGTGATGACTTCCTGTTGAATTCAACGTATCAGAACAATTGTTTGAAAGTCAAAGTTACTGATTAAAAGACTATACTATCCTACTTATTCTCTTACTCAAAACAAGTTCTTACAACTTTACTTGCTCGTGAGATAGAGTCACTCTAGATTGAATCAATCTGGAATAGAGAGTGGCAATGTGGAAATTTCTGTGTCTTGTCCAAGGAAACTACTTCCATAGCATGGGAATCAAACCGGGACCCTCCAATCCTTAGACGGAAGTGTTACCACTCCGCATACAGGCACAGGATAATGGTATAGTGTAGCATTGTTTTACACAGACAATAAGTAGGTATGTTTAAGATACAAGTTAAAGTTATCATGACACATGCAAAACCGCAGTTGCACAGTGGTAGTCTGTCTATCACTACCAGTGCCATGTTGGTAGTATCCATAGGCATGACATTTACTCCCCGCTGCCTTCATCAGGAGTGAGTCTCGAGAGTAATTAATCAAGGTAGTAAGAACATTTTTGCTATCAAGAATTTATGAATTTAAGTGTAGAATATGTAACATAAAACACACATAGATATGAAGTGAAGTATAAGTCACACCCAGAGTGCTACTGGAATAATTTCAAAGTAATACTTACATGTCTGAATACAATTAAGTCTTTGATTTTCAAGATCTAATTCTGCCAACTTATTGTTTGCAAAAATTACATTACACGTTTCTTGATTTTATCAAAAGATGTATGAACATTGTTCTAAAATGACCTTCAACAGCTTATTAGATTTTCCTGCCAAGATAATGGAAGATTTGCATACATTTGCATATTTAATGGTATTTCCTTTACAAGCAACTCTAACTCTTAGAACAAAAAGCTTTATCAATTTAACTGACACGGTAGGACCTTTTTTTATATTTACACTAAACTGCTATGTTTTGTTATACTCACGTCACTACAGGATTTCTACAAGGCTGCAGGGTAAGACAACAACAGTCAAACTCCTGAAAAGGAACAACAAAGACATGTACTGTTACTCTGAAAATGGTTTCAACTATTTGATGATTTTTCTTCGATTTTATTTATTATTATATGATGGAGCTGGATATTTCCAATTTTCCTTTGTAAACCTCATTTCCCTTTTACAAGTTCTCATGTATATAATAAATGTAACTGTAGTATAGTATTTTACAGGCTCTCTTTACACATAATATATCATTTCCATTTTTGACACTGTTTAACATTTCAACACACTACCATAACAATTATCCTGCTGATAGCATTTTACTGCAAATTTGGTAATTTTTGTTACATAATTTCTTGAGTAGTGAGCTGACAGACTTATTCGTGAATTTCGATTTGTGAAAAGGAGAATTCCCTAATAGTAAATCTATGTGAATTGAATCTTTCATGAGATTTTTTAATTAGCATTGAAAGTGGAAAATTCGCGAAAATAAACTCTTCAAGGTTTATTCCATCTGCAGGGAGTCTCGTGAGCGATTAACTAAGTTGAGAGAACTTTGAGAATAAAAAAATTAGTATAAATTAACTTACCTTCACGGAATCTTTGCCGAGTCGCAGTTGTTTACTGCCATATCCCGACTGAGACTGATCTTTATTTCTCTCGTGATACGAGTAAACTGTACCTGCTGTGCAGTTGCGGGAATGCCGTGTCATGTTGAATGGTCTTAGTCACTGGAAAATATTAATTGTAAAGTTTTGTTTTCATATGTGTTTTTTGGGTCCACCATCCTCGCTGGAGGCTTAAAGTGACATTATGCGCATCTTACTGCACATAGTGTATTTTTGGTGAAAGTTTTATAAAAGCAATTTTTGGTTGATGTGCATTGAAATGTGTTGAATTAATGATAATGCTGCATTAGTATTTGAAGTTGGTGCTTTAGAAATAAAAAAATCGGACTGATAAAATGATAGTTGATTGTGTCGTTGTTGTTGGTACCACGGGAAAAATATCAGTTGTCAAGTTAAGACATAGGGTCATTTAAAGTGACAAAAGATTTGCTTACAAAGGGATTAATTCATGTTTGTCTTCCAATGTTGTTGGTTACCTACCAAGTTAAGCCAACTGAATCAGAATAAAATTCTTGTAATTTACTGTAAATGAATAAAAAGTAAAATAAGTCATTACAGTAACACCTACAGTAAGTTACGTCGCATGATGTATGTGAGTCTGCCTTTGAGATCAGTGTACACCCTTACACTCTGATCATGATCTGTACTGTTTATGACTAAATAAAAACAAATTTGTAAGAGCAACCCTTTGAACAATTAATAGGTCTGGCCATAATAAACAAGAGCTGTCAGTAGACAGTGTGCTCGACTATTCTCAGTGATTGACAATATAAAATAATATCCATCCTGGAACTTTAACGTAAATTCTAAGTCGAAAAAGGGGCATAATTCTGTCAAAAGGCTTGATAGAGTTATCTCCTCCTGTGCACAGGTTGGAGGCATGATGGTGAACAAGTGTGCAAAGTTTCAAAGCCAGATGACAATTGAATTGGAAAATATTTGAGGTGGTACGCAAACTTTAACTTAAATTCTAAGTCAAAAAAGGGGCATAATTCTGTCAAAATGCTTGATACAGTGACCTCCTCCTGTGTACAGGTTGGGGGCATGATGGTGAACAAGTGTGCAAAGTTTCAAAGCCATATGTCAATGGACTTTGAAAATATTTGAGGTGGTACGCAAACTTTAACTTAAATTCTAAGTCGAAAAAGGGGCATAATTCTGTCAAAATGCTTGATACAGTGACCTCCTCCTGTGTACAGGTTGGGGGCATGATGGTGAACAAGCGTGCAAAGTTTCAAAGCCATATGTCAATGGACTTTGAAAATATTTGAGGTGGTACACAAACTTTAACGTAAACTCTAAGTAGAAAAAGGGGCATAATTTTGTCAAAATGCTTGACAGAGTTACCTCCTCCTGTGTACACGTTGGGGGCATGATGGTGAACAAGTGTACAAAGTTTCAAAGCCATATGTCAATGGACTTTGAAAATATTTGAGGTGGTACGCAAACTTTAACGTAAACTCCAAGTAGAAAAAGGGGCATAATTTTGTCAAAATGCTTGATAGACTTACCTCCTCCTGTGAACAGGTTGGGGGCATGATGGTGAACAAGTGTGCAAAGTTTCAAAGCCATATGTCAATGGACTTTGAAAATATTTGAGGTGGTACGCAAACTTTAACATAAGTGGTTACGCCGACGCCGACGCTCGGGTGACTAGGATAGCTCTCCTTATTCTTCGAATAGTCAAGCTAAAAATTGAATAGTTAGACTGTCTTTATAGAAATTCAGCAGGAACAGGGTTTAAGCCATGTAATGTTTTCCAAGCTTCTCAGTCTGCCTGGTACTGTTATCAGGTTAATGTGTAATAAACAACTCTTTGTTATTTTGATGTGCAGTTATAAACCACTCAGTTCTCCTGCCTTCATGAATAATAACTACGCATTAGAACTCCAAATCATTATTTATTATAGCATGTATAGGGTTAACGAACATTTATTCATGTTATAACATCTCAAAAATCCCTTAGAATGGATGGTGCCCAAGCCCGATCTGCAGGTGTTATAAAACATGCGTAAACACTATTGTAGCATAAAATATCACAAAAAAATATGAAACGCTTTTACTTATACGACGCTCAATAATGCGCGGGACAAAGTCTGTGTTGTACTGTTATTTATGTCATACTATTGACATCACTGGCACTGTTAACGCTGTGCTTCATAAGAAAGACTTGAGAACAGGTCCATTGTTTACAATGGCCCTGTAATGCGCATAAATAAAAACAGGTTAGTAACAGTGCGTGAATCTCCCTGTTAACACAAGTTCTTCCTCCTGTTAAAGCACCGGCAAAATGAGCCAAAAAAAGCACATTTTATGCTAGAATAGATGATTTACACCACTGGGACTGAATTTATTTCATAAATAAATTATAAACAGGCTGGTAACATCGCCCAATTGGGCTTTTATTGCACAATTGGGCTTAAATTCATGTAAAGAAACTAAGAATAATTTGTTCCTTAGACTTCTGGTAAATAATAATCAATAAATAATTCTCCTTGTTGCTATGCGGAAGGCACTTTGCTTTATCTACACATTCTACTGTATAGGTGGGACACAATAAGATTGATAATTGATATAGATATAATGTTCGTGACCAGACCCATTATATCACGGACCTATATACACATACAACTTGGATTGGCAACTTCTATAAATCGTTAAAACGATATCTGGAAAGAAGTTATCCATGCCTTGCGCTAAAAGCTCTGAAATGTCTGATAATGCACACTTGTTGTTCAACATTGCTTAGAAAAAGAAGGGGGAAATGGGGAAAAGGCATCCATTGTGATAAAATGTATCTGAAAAGCATTTCAATTTCGTTCGTTGGTGACTAATTCCCATTTACTGACAAATTTTCAACACCTAATATTGATAAAGGTTTTGTATTACGCAAATTGAAATTGATTTGATTACGACAACAATTACAGAAAGAAAGAAAAATACATGCCATTGAGCAAAAACATTGCGAAAAACACTATTAAAACTGATCTCTTTTAAGCAATTTTCCTCGATTCATTTCAAATTTTTTATATGGCCAACAACAGTCGGTAGCGATTCGGATATTCGTATATCCACAGATATTTTCCTCGGATGCAAAATCTCACCAAAGGTCTCGTAGCTCTCAACAAAAAGGTTAAGCGGTGTAGGAAAACAAGCGAGATGCCAGTCCGTTTGTATATAGGTCCGTGGTTATATAATTTAGGATCCAGGGCAATGTGGTCAGCTGGTTATCTGATACTCATCTGTTGTCAGAGAAACAGGAGATCCACTGTCACTCGGGTTTTTGGTTTATTTCAAGGTTCAACGGAAAATAAATTAATGTTTCAAGTTTACAAAGAAGTCATATGAACTAAAAATTTATACAGAAAGGAGAAAACAACTAATATCATCATTTAAGCCAAACATTTATACCTGTGAAATTGTCAGTCAGTAAACACTTACAAATGGCGGATATTACAAAAAGGGAGAAAACTTGTGTATCATTCTAAATTCTGCATGCGATAAAACCTGTCTATGTACCGTAACTCATAATGCTGATACTCCGCCGGTACAAAAATTGGATCGTATATATGTGTACAGTATCTTAAAGATTTTTATTTAATCTTCATGAAACAGACATGACCTCTGGTTTTAGGTTTTTGCACGTCTTTACACAGGCAGATTTTCCTTTAGGGCCGAGTAGCTGTCATATAGAGTAGAGTTCATAGAGTTAGTAAAGGCCAGATATGGATTTCCATATAAACTATTTTGTTTCTTTAGGCCCTATTTTAGTTTTGTAATTATATAATTATTGGCTTCGGTTGGTTCTCTTGGTTTCACATATCACTTTTCTCCACCTTTTTCTTAATTTCAATAATTATCTGATAATAATGACTATGTTTAAACGTAATCACATTCAATACAAAAACATATACAAATACTAAGTTTATTTTCAGTCGGTACATTCAACATAAATAAACAAAAGCTATGTATAGTAATTGACCGAACAATGCAGAGCTAAAATTGTATGAATCAAGTATCGCTGTGTATCTAAGTACCTTTTAAAAGACATTTCCATACTGTATCTGCGTTCTCGATATCATGAAAACCTTAGAATGGTTGTGTTCATTAATAAGTACAAGTACGAGTTTGTGGAGGAGTTTCTGATAGTCGACTATCTTAAAGGGTCCTTTATAGGCTTCACCAACTAAACCCTGTAACATGACCTGTGTAAGGTCATGAATGAAACAAACAAGTTGTGATTCTAAAGATATTCGCACACTTGGGCGTTTTGGGTTTTTCAACAAACATCGAATGATGTTATGAACTTATGAGTATCAAGCTTCTCTATGGTGTCACTTACCACTACGTTCTCATGTGGTGTGACACGACCAGGGGTCAAACCCAGGAACTCCGGCACAGTGCAGGCTAAGGTGAACGGGTGATAATTGCTTGGATTGGCTACTTGTATGACGCGACCGGAACGAACCCAGGACCTACGACACAGTACATGTTAAGAATGCTAGCTTTTAAGTTGTTAACTCTTCTTAAAACAGATAGATAGATAGATTTATTCGGCAAAATAATCCATCATTACAATACAGTACATTTAAAACAAGAGAGACTAGCACATAAAATAGACTATCATTACAATACAGTACATTTAAAACAAGTAATACTAGCACATACATAAATCAAAGCGCTGTGAGCGCTGAAGGCCTGGGGGCTATAGATTAACTCCCCTAAAACAACTTTTGACCTTCGTGATTTACGCTGAACCTTATCTAAAGCGCGGGTCGAAATGTGCATAGGGCAAAATTTAGTATATGACACAAATATATGGGTGGCAGGGAAGTTTGTTTTATTATAAAACGTACGTTAAATGAAAAATAATTACATGGTCAACAGAATCAATTGTTTGAGAGAACAAAAATAGTTCAATCTGCGCTTTGTTCAACTTCTAGCGATATCTGATGATGTGGATCGAAAATTATTGTGTACCAAGGACAAGACCTTGAAACAGAAATAAACAAAGCAATACCAACAATACTGTACAATGTGTATAACAGGGAAAACCAAAATTGATTCTTGGTTACCTTGTAGTTGTAATCGGTGAAACCGCTCACTGGGCCTTGACATGCAACGTCCTCGATAAATGGCGGGTGATTTTGATCACTTGAGTTCCTTCTCGGGAATGTACGTAAATCGTATCTTTTATTTTAAAGAAATTTATTTTTAGGTAAATATATATGTAATCGTTCGTAAATAAGAAAGTTGTCAATGAAATAACATCAGAAATTTGAAAATCAAACTACAAACTCTTATATCGAATTCCGTATGTTTCCGTAAATTTCCGTAAATATCCGTACTTTTCCGTGATATGCATATGATTATCTTCCGTAATCAGCTAACAGCGCAGTAATTTCTAAAACAGAAAAAAATGTGTAATGCAGCCCGTAAGCTATAGACCTTTCTGCAATCGTTTGAAGTTGTACGTACTGTTTTTATTTGTAATATGTTCTTTTCGTATGCGACATTCAAACAAAAGATTGATCTGGTCTGTCTTGCACTACTTTCCCAAAGCGCATGTTTACAGTTGTTATTCGCACATAGCACAGTTAAAAACTCAGCAGTGTTTGAAATGTGGTATGCTAACTTAGGCCTAGGGGACTTTCAGTCCCCAGGCCAAAAATATCACAGAACCCCAAATCTTAATCTAAAAAAGAATGAAAATCACCAAAACAGATTAAGGCCATAAAAAATTGGTACTTATTTACCATATCAGTCCAACACCAAATAAGTTTTTTTTCATTTACTAGATTCCTCAATATTATTTGGAAACCACTCTGTAGACTGTAAGTATTGACTAGACTTTATGCCTGGAAAGCCCATGAAAGTCATCACGACTTATTTCCAATGGGGTCCATGACTAGAACATGTTTACTTTTACATCAACACATACAAACAGACATTTACAGAGAATATATATATAAAAAAAATGAAGAGCAAGGCCAAGACGGCAGCATATTGTAATTAGTATAGAAACTCAAGGCTAATAAACTAGACAGGAAGCTAAACCAGACTATCAGGTTCATAATCCTGTCAAAAGTATTAGACTGAAATGGTTGAAGTACCACATTAAAAACAATTAATACTTATCAGTATAGATCAGTATCTACTAAGCAAATACCTTTTCACACACCTTTTAAAACTGTAGTGTCCTTTTATAGACTGTATTTTCTCAGGAAGTGAATTCCATACTAAAATACTATTATAATAAAAAGTATTGGCTGTTATCGAATTTACATATGGAACATAAAAATTAAAACTATTTTTCCTTGTACCGTATGCATGGATGTCTGATTTCTTAATAAAATGCTCATTTAAATATTTTGGACATTTACCATAATATACCTTATGTACATGGTTAAGGCTCAGCTGTTTGACTCGATCTTCAATTCTTAAGATACCAAGTTTTTGAAAATCCGTATCTGTAAGAGAAGTCCTAGCAGACACATTCATTATAAATCTGACAACTTTGTTTTGTGTTATCTGAAGCCTTGTTTTAATGGTTTTACTCAAACCATTATACCATGCAGAACAGGCATAGTCAAATAAGCACTGCACAAGAGAGTTGCATAGATTTTTCCTCATGTTTAAATCTAAGATATTATTTTGTCTATATAAGAACTTAAGTCTTGAATTAACTTTCTTTATAATATCATTTGCACATGTGCTACCAGACAGAGTATTGTCTAAAACATGACCCAAGTATTTAACAGATTTCTGTGACTTAATAATACTATTACTACACTTAATAGAGAATTCCTCTACTTGTTTTAACCTTCTCTTACTACTAAAAAGAATGCATTCTGTTTTACCCAAATGTAAAGAAAGTTTATTATCAATAAGCCAACTGTTACAATTTTCAAGTTCCATACCTAGCTTTTCACTGATTACATTCAACTTACTATGTGAAAAAATGATTGCACTGTCATCAGCATATAGTAATAGTTTACACTCACTACCAATACTGATTGACATATCATTTACATAACATAAAAATAACAGGGGGCCAAGGATACTTCCCTGGGGCACCCCACATGTAATATTTTCTGAATTTGAAAAAATACCATTTATATGAACCTGTTGTTTTCTACCAGTTAAATATGAATTAAACCAATCCACAGATTCCACTCCCATAGCTTCTAGTTTGTTACATAGAATATAATGATTTACCGTGTCAAAGGCTTTTTGCAAATCAAGCAATACCATTCCGGTATATAGGCCTTTGGCAGTCTGGGTCCTTATGTAATCTGTGAGATGTATCAGGCAGGAATCTGTAGAATAGTTTGTTCTGAACCCTGATTGAAATTCAAACAATAATTTATTTGACACTAAATAAGATTCTAACTGATTATAAATGGCTCTTTCCAAAAGTTTTGATACAATACATAAAATACTAACCGGTCTGTAATTTCCAACATCAGTTTGACTATTTTTCTTATGCAAAGGTTTTACACGGGCAGACTTTAGCTCATCAGGCACTTGATTATCAACAAATGATTTATTAACAATAAAAGAAATGGGTATTTTAAGAAAACATGCACCGTCCCTTAAGAATCGTGCAGGAATCTCATCAAGTCCTGTGCTTTTGGCAGGATTCAAAGAACATAATTCTTTATAAACAAAATTTTCACTGACAGTGTTTAGGTTAAACCTAGAAATAGGTACATTACATTTATAAAATTGTTTAAAAATACTAGACTGTATCTTAAAAATATTGGGGCATGGGGGAAGCTTCCCTACTAAAATAGACGCTACTGTAGTAAAAAAAACTATTAAAATAGTTTGCAATCTTTTTGTTGTCAAAACATATTTCTTTCTCAATTTCAAGTACAACATTTGGACTATTTTTAGTTTTATTACTGTATCCTAAATTTTTTAGCTGTTTCCACAGTGCTTTTGGGTCATTTTTGTTTTCTTCAATTTTGTTTATCAGAAAATCAGACTTAGCCTTTTTTATTTCTCTTTGGACCAGATTTCTACATTTACTATACAAACAATAGTCAGTTTTATTCTTATATTTACGAAATTTATATAAGTAAGTATCTCTTTCTTTGATAAGTGCTAAAATTTCAGATGTAAGCCATGGTTCAGACCTCTGTTTAAGTCTTACACTTTTAATTGGAGCTACTGTATCCAAAACATTATGAAAAATCTGTTTAAAACTCTGCCATGCAGAATCCAAACTATCAGACAAAATATACTATCCCAGTTTGCAGTTCTAAGATGTTGTACAAAAAGTTCTTTAGAATAATTTTTCAAAGATCTTATAGTTACATATTTATTACTCTTACTAGATGTTACATTTTGTCCGCATTCCACTCAGATGAAACGTTTCCTGATAGCAGTGACTTATGACAAGGTAAAATGGTACAGTAATATAGCAATAAAGCTCTTTTATGACAAGCAAGAGTATCCAGTGACAAGTATTTACCAGCGTTGCCTTTTTTCTAGAGGCAACACGTTTCTCTTTGACATTGTCCTTTCTTATGCTCAGCGTCAAGCCAGAAACAATTTTTCACGTCAATGGTCGGCTTAGATCTAAGATATTTAGTATATAGCATTGTCTAATGGACCTCTACTTAATTTGTTCAAATCATGCACATGGGGTCAATATTGGCCCTGCCTAGGGGGTCACTTGTTTTACACAGACATATATAGGAAAACCTTTAAAAATCTTCTCCGAACCCACCGTTGAAGGTCTAAAGCATAGATATTTAGTGTGTAACAGGCTTTAGTGGTCCTCTTTAAAGTGTGTTCAAATCATGCCCCCAGGGTAAAAATTTACCCTGCCCGGGGATTTATTTGGTATAGGGAAAACTTTAAAAGAAATCTTCTTCTCCAAAACCACAAGGCCTAGAGCTTAGATATTTGGTGAGTAACATTGTCTAGTGGTCCTCTACTAAGTTTGTTCAAAGCATGCCCCTGGGGTTAAATGTGTTTCCGCCCGCAGGGTCCCTTTGTCTGTATATAGGTATTAGAGAAACCTAGCTTCCATTGAGTTCCTATAGCAACCACTGACTTACCAAGCAACCACTGAATTCTTTAAGAATCTGTAAGTGACTTTCCTAGCAACCAGTGACTTCTACTTGCAGCAACTGACTTCCTTAGCAACCAGTGACTTCCCCTAGCAACCAGTGACTTCCTTATGTAAGTGCACTGGTACTCAGGTGAGCGATACAGGACCACATGACCCTATTGTTTTAATCCCTTGATATTCGAAGTTTGAAATTAAAGTGACATTGTGCGCATCTTACTGCACTTAGTGTAATTTTGGTGACAGTTAAATAGAAGCAATTTTCGGTTGCTGTTCATTTAAATGTGATGCATTAATGATAATACCGCATTAGTATGTGAAGTTGGTGTTTTATAAATAAAAGAATCGGACTAATCAAATGATAGTTCCTTTCTCCGCAGTGATCTCCTCCTGTTTATGTTGTTGTTGGTAGAGATTTCGGCAGTGGAAGGGAAGCAACTCCTGCATGCAGTTGTTTTTTTTATTAAAAAGACTCTCCCAGTCAAAATAGGAAAAGTGATATTTGGAAAGTTATTATTTCGCACTGGTAGCAGGAAGAGTTTGATGTATTGGGTTAAAAGCTATTATTTCCTCTACCCTTTGTACACACCTATTTCAGCTGGATTTTTACTTGAAAAAAAAAATGCGCATAATTCCACTTTAAAAAGCTATATACTGGAGGGGAAAACCAACATAATTTTTATACAGTGAAGTTCCGCTTTTAAGACCACCCGATGATAACCTCGATATTAAGACCAACCTGCACATTTCATAATACAAAGGTCTCGCTATAAAGACCGACTCATTAACCAGACCGCTTTTTACTGGTCCTATAAGCGTGGTCTTTCAAGGTATCCAAAAAGTGTAAGAAACTATTTCGAAACGTTTTATTAAAATTTTGGCTAGCACATTATTACATAAATCAAACAGTTTTGTCAACGTTTTGAGGGGAATGCTTTTTGTCAAAAAATGTGGAAAATATATATTATGTTAGAAGGGGAATGGGGCCAAATCGACGTGAAAAAAATCACGGGACGAATGTGGATTCTATTTACACCGACTTTCGTTTTCGCGATTATATTTTTTTTCAAGCGTGAACAAAATAATTCAAATACGAAAAAATAGGGTCGGCGGGTTCGAATAACTACAGATAAAAACACTGATCCTAGTAAATGAAAAAGTCTGTAAACTTTCGGGTTTATCTGGATTATTTTTACATGCCGTTCAATATCTAGGTCAATTGCGAAACGTAACAATAAAAGGTATTGACTACCTTATCGGAAACAGTTAATCTCTAACATTTCAGTGAATATTGATCTAAAGAAAAATCTTGAATGTTGTTAAGAATTCATTAATTTTTACAGTGAAAAATGGTATCTATGAGTCATTCAACGTTTATTCATGCCTCTAAATTTAAAGAAGAGAATTTTGGCCAGTGCACGTGTATCAATAACTTTCATGGGGTACACACCGAAATTTCATTGACTGAATAACGTGTATATCATAATGCACAGGATGTGCAAACTGATGAGGATTATTATTATTATTATTATTATCATTATTATCATATATTCAAGTACTGCAGAACGATGACATTTTTTTCGAATTAACTCGAGTTTCGAGTTTTAAAACTAAACTGAAGTTGTAATTTTAACCTCGTATCAACTTCCGGCCCTACGTATGACGCAATGGTATTCCATACTTAAAAACGACAAATAAACAATGTCTGGTCACACTAACAAATGTAGAATGTTAATTATAACTGAAAGGGGTCTATGTGTCTTCAACACGGTCTCTTCTCGACCAACTCGTTTGCTTTTAGCTGTGTATATGGAGGCAAACCGGTCTTCTTTCCAAACAGTAGCATAAGCGTAATCAGCACCGCCATAACGGCACTCAGTGATCCTCCGACGCCTGAAAGAAATGAACCTTTAAACATTTAGCTAATTATCATCAATTTTAGCAAAGCCCTAAAATACCAAAACTGGTATTGTATGTCATTGGTTCCGGGATACTAGTTGCGGGTCGCAGCAGCGGCCCGCTATATTTAATACGTGGTTGGAAAATGTAACATGTAGGTGAAGTAGTGTATAGTTCTTTGAACAAAGTGTTATGGAAATCGCCTAGGAAGTTACGATAAAGAATGGGTTAAACCACTGTTCATTGTGTAGCTTTAAAATTGTCAAATAATTGATATTTCTATCTTTTATCCATGTAAAACGACACATTATTTTATATGCTTATGTAACGTCTTATAAGTAGTGAAAAGTTTTTATTGTTCGGCCAGTATAAAAACCGATATCGGTCAAACATGCCGGTATCTTCCGGTATCGGGTAAAGTGGGTCCATTACGTGACTCGATTTTTATGGTTTAAAATTTACAATCACACTTCATTTGTTTTTGAATGGTCTCATTGTACAGTCACTGACAGTCTATTTAAATCAGACATGTCATGTTAGAGCAATAAAGTGAAAGGTAGCCAAAGTTTACTAGCTGGTCGGGATGCACTTTCTATTTTTATCAGACTGGTTTACATTTCGTGTTTAGACTGGTCTACAGCAATAAACTGACAGGTAGCCAAAGTTAACTAACTGGTCGGTAACGATACTTTTAGTAATCCTAAAAATGTGCGTTGTTTTGTTTCAAACATTTTGACTGCAAACGATTTTGTGAGGATAGAGGCAGGAATAGTACTGTATATTCTGATAATCACCTTAATGGAACATAGAGTAAAACATATTATAATATTGCTGCATTAACTTTGTTTTAATCAACGCTGAATGAAAATAGGGCTCGTATATACAATCTAATGAAAAAACGGAAAGAGCATAAAGACTATTTAAAGGTTTTTTTAATCATAAATGATACACCGGAAATGAGAAAGAATTACTAAACTGTAAATGCACAAACCAGATAGTCAAGTATTTGCTTTACATGAACCTAGAATATAAATTTATTCTGTCTCTGTTATAAAGTCTGTAAAGTTTATTTGCATCTCAAATTTCAAAATGTTTACATGAAAGCTTTGTTTCTACATGTCTAGGCCAGCTGTGATACGTAGTATCACCGTTTTTCTTGTTTCTAATTGTGCCCACCACAGTTTCGGACAGACAGATTCATAAGAAAAAAATTGATGCCTAAAATTGTATGTGTTGTTCTTTCTGGTAGTATACATGGTACTTGGAAATGATTACATCACATTAATTGGTCTTGCGACATAATAAACAGTAGCAATACGTACCGGACATGATGGCTGCTGTCGGAGAGTTCAGTGAGAATGTAACGCTGTCTTTTACTCCAAGCACTGAAATTTGTGCGTCCGTTGTCTTTTCAAATTCGGCATTTCGGTCTAACTGGATTTTAACCGCTGTGATCACAACGGCGGCTGAAATTGAACAGTTGTTCTATCAGTTCTGCAAGACCTGTTTTCGTACATAAATTTATCTGCTTTCTTTAAATTGTTTTCATATTGTACGTATTTTTTCGTGTCATAATTAAAATAAAACGGATGAGTACAAGGATGAATTGCACAGTGAAGACAATTCTTTATCCTGAAGCCTTTTTTGTAGTAAAAAATGATATTGAAATAGACCCAGACATTTGACAGCATCACAAACAAATATATTCATACCTACGCATATTATATAGTTCTAGAACTCAATAAATTAGCAAAAGAGCATGAAGGGCATCCCAACAGTTATTTACTAAACTTCATCAAAGAGGCAGCTTTCAGTATATATATGCACTGGTAATATTTGCTGTTACTGCAAATGTGTTTTGTTAGTTTTGCATTTAAAAGCTATCCCTAAAACAAAATACTTTAATTAGCTTATTTCTGCGCCAAATGACAGTTGAAAGAAATGACGTTAATTACATCATTTGTTATGATTTGCCGTTGTACATGAAGCAGACAACAATCGGACGCAGACGAGAAGGCCAGTTGAAATGTTTGGATAAATTTTGAGAAAAAATCATGTTCTTGTAGAAGAAAATATCGGGCCAATTGGTGATAATCAAGGTAGCTGTAATGGTCAAAGCAAAAGAGTGACAGGTTAGTTTATATTTGACATATGGTACTTTTATATTTTCCCGATAATCGATTACACGAGGTTTTTACACTAATTAAACAAAGAAGGGAAATATTGGTTTAATCCATATATATCAAAACGCGTTTAATTAATCATTAATCGTTTTTGCTTCGGTCAGACAAATAAATATTATTTTTTCTCTTGAAAATGGTGTAAATTTTAAAAAGATTAATTTGGTCTTTCGCCTACCTTTTTTAATTCAAAAAAGTAACACCGCATTGTCCGTATGAAATGTTAAGGCTTGCATGACTTTTAGTCAATTTGTTGGGTCATTTGTCTCAATAGTTTGACCCATATAAAGAACATCGTTTAAAAGATCGTTTTTGCTTCAGTGATATCAGCAAGGGAATTATATCAACTACAAATTGGTGTAAAAAGAAATAAAATATTTATAGGATTTCGCTTATCTTTACACTATTTTTGATAAGCACAGTCACTAAAAAGTGTAATCGTAATATAAATCGGGTGCGTCCGTAGTTTTCACGGAAGTTGTCGAATTATATCGTATTAAAATCGTGGTGATTTTGTATGTCTTGTTGCTTTAAAACGTAAGGATGGCATAATGATATAAAGAGGAAAAAAGTGAAGGATGATTGTACCGATTTAAATGTTAGCTCGGTACCCTTTATCCATGACATGAGTAAATTGAATGAGTACATTAAAAGGACTGCATTTGGTTAAAGTTAGATATGTATGGTAGCAAATTGACTTATTTTGAAACTTGTTTTAACTCAACGTAAACAGGCAGATGTAACACCTGTGAAAACAATAGAATTTGTGAATAATTTTGACACATTTTCACGGGAAATAGTTTTACATTTTAAATCATAGACTGGTGTAATGTCACACAAACACACATGCGTATGTCACTTTCAAATTGTGACGCTTATTTTATACAAAAAAAATATTTTCAGAGTCTTTACGTCCGGGTAGATCTCACCTGTCATAAATGTGATGTTGTTTTTTTTTCGCTATTTGTGCACATTTTGACAATTGCCGACAATAAATGTATGCGCTTGTAGTCGGTTTTGCAGACATTAAATTGTAATCTAATATGCAGTCTGCACAATGAGGGATTTAAAAGGTTGGGATGGTTTTAGATATTTATCTTCATGCAGAAAAAACCTCAAACAATCATCAGGATTAAATAACTGTATTTAATATGAAGAAACCGCCATACGCTAATGTGAAAGAAACCTGACCAAACTTTAAATTGATGAAAGTTTAAAATCTATCACGACATTTATTTGTGCATGATGATAAACTTTCAATAGAAAAAGCTGGGACAAATTATTGCTCCAGGAAAAAGGCAACTCGACACTTTAGTAGCATAGTTGAATTAAAAGCAGTTTTGTCCGCTCTAAATACTAGTAAATACGAGTACATGTAACATCTTATCTTACTTTGTATTCACTTCTTATGAGCTTACCTAATACTTTAACACATTGACTTCTGTCAACGTTTCTTATAATTATTTACATTTACTCCATCATGTCACAGGTAGTCATTTAATCTTGTAACAGTTTAACTTTATTCACTTTATTCACTGTGTCTTGGCAAGTGCCATATCAGATGAAACGAACAAACAAGAGGGCCAAGATGGCCCTATATTGCTCTCCATGCTACCATTGGCTATAATACAAGGTCATCAATAGCAGAAAGGGTCAATTTTGACGTAGGGGTCATGATTTGAACATTCTTGGTAGAGGTGATTTCAGAAATTTTCCTGTATAAGCCTATGAAAAATCAAGAGACTCCCTAGATGATTAAACTAAAATAATTTTGTATAATATAGCTATGTATTGATATCTTAAATGGTGGCCCGAAATAGGGGAGTGAATTCCAACAGTCACTATTTATGCCATTTTTACACATTACCGTCGAACTGAAAAAAGGTCCGTAGTAGTTACGATAGTTTTCATAAATTCGGCGAATAAGAATCGAAATAATCTATGATTTGGAGTGTTTAATCGAAATTGAAGCATTTCTGGTTGGTAATGTGCCTGCGTAATAATTCACTCGGACTTTGCCCTTGTGAATTATTCTACCCGGCACATCACCTCCGGGGAATGCTTCAATTTCGATAAAACACTCCAAACCATAGATTATTTCTTAATTAGAATTCTCCTTGTTTAATACTTTTGCAGTTTAAGCATTCCAAAAAGGTTTCCGATTGCACAATGTTTGTATTATTGTTGGTAATTTTGTTGTTTTGCTGAACATGTTTATGGGCATACTGTCTATGCTTAATACGATAACCAGCCAAATCTGGTCCTTGAATTATCAAAAATTGGCCAAATTAGCCTTGTCAGCTCTCTAAGTCAAAGAGTTTTTATCCGATCTTCACCAAACTTTGTAAACATATTTGTGGGCATAATGTCTAGACCAAGTTCGATGATCAGCCAAATCACCTGAGGTACCTTTGGATTATGGCCCTTGAATTATAAAAAAAGAATTGCCAAATTAGCATTGTCCGCTTTCTAAGTCGAACAGTTTTCATCCGATCTTCACCAAACTTGACATTATTTCTGGACATAATGCAAAGGCCAAGTTCGATCACAAGCAAAATCACCAAAGGCACTTTTGGATTATGGCCCTTGAATTATCGAAAATTGGCCAAATGAACCTTGTCAGTTCTGTGAATAAGCCTTGTCTGCTCTATAGTTCAAACCTATGAACTGCTAGATACTGAGTCATGCCTACTTGACGGGCGCATTTTGTGACAGATTGACACTAAATAGTGCCATTTTTGATAAAGTCCAATATCTCCCTTACACTCAAAGGTATTGACTTAAAATAGTTATATACTATCAAAATTATCCTGTGTATAGGGAAATAATACCCATAACCATGTTTCGTTTTGACAAACTTTGATTACGCTTTCTTTTTACTCAGATTTTTTTTTTGTTTAAAGTGTTTAAGTACAATATCCTATTTACTTCACGAGAGGAAACACTCCCCATAAGTCTGTAAAAAGATTTATTTTAGTTTATGAACTGTAATGTGACTAATGTATTTGATAAAAATGTCATTAATTTTAGTATAAAAGCAGTGCAAATAGTCGAGGGCGCTGTCACTGGACAGGTCTTGTTTACCCGGTTTGTTTGTTCAGTTGATAGAAGTGCTTTATTACAGCTCCTGCACAGAAAAGTCGGGAAAAATCCATAACACGCAAGATTAGCTTTTGCTTTATAATATCCGTAATCATCGCATACCTAACTATAAATTGTAATAAAATAAATAGAGAAAAAAATGATATACATGTATCTTCGCCCTGGGCAATAACTTTGAACTGGGTGCACCAGTATCCTTATACTGACACATCCACGTGGTGTGCCAAACAATCGTATATTGGGCTGCTTTCACATTTCACATTTAAAGTTCTCTTTCTTAGGGACGCGGTCTTAAGGTAGGTCAGTACCTTTGGTCGGTAAAATTAAAAGTTGTCACATTTATTTGAAAGTCGGTACATGCGTATATCGTGACCATCTGCATCGCATGGTTACGTTGTTACTTTCATGACGTCACATGGCGACATTTAACAACGCCCTCTAGTGGCAGCGTACCGGAACAATTCCGTCATGAAGTTTTCTCAAATAGATTTATTGATATTTAACCGATTTTCTTTCTGTAAATTCTGTCAAAGTCATTAGAAAATGAACTATACATACGAGTAAAATACATTTTCCTTCTTTCACAAAGCATGTCATGATTCTGCTTTAAGCAACTGAAATAACGTTTGAAACGTCATCGTTTTTCAACGCTTTTTTGTCGTTTTTACAAAAAAAAATCAAAATCGGGACGGTAAATGTTAATGTAATTTTGACAGTGTTCATTTGATGATATTTGAACACAATTAATGAAATAAAAATGGGATGTCTTCGACTTAGTTTTTTCACAAATAACGCGTGAATAACATCACTTGAACGCCAAAAGAACGACGTTTGAGACACGTATAGACAATTGGGTTCCGTATCTCGCTATTCTGGCCCAACAGTGTCTCTCTTGTATTTTTTTGCATATTCACATACTATAACAACCCAGTATACACACTGAACAGGTTAATTCAATTAACGAACAGAATATCGAGATACGGAACCCAAGTGTCTGTGGTTTGAGAGAGGACGTTCAGTTCGTGACAATTCATGTATGTCACTGATCATTTAATTCTCTGTACATGTATTATTTTAACACGGAAGTGCCATACTCCCCGTTGCGATGTAAATATGATCAAATAATTGATTTTCTCCAGGTCTATATAAACAAGGATTCATCTTTTTACGACGTAGAAGGCCAGTATAGTCCTGAAAAGTCAACAAATAATGACACAACACAACAAAACAGAATGGAATGACCTTCTAAACTTTTAATAATATTCGTAACGTTTTATCTATCTTCTTAAGATAGTATCATTTGTTTTATTATTTCACAGTGCTATTTATATAAATAATTTTACAGCCGTTGTGAGATGACCTGGAGTATACATGTATATACAAAATATTACAACGGCCCAAACGGAAGACATGATTATATCGATGCTGGTTGGCAAAGTTGGTGAAGCAGCCGAACATCATTCGGAATGTTTTCCATGGTTTAGAACTATCGAAATAACTTCTTTTTTAAAACTTGAAACTGTAAGATATAAAACTTCGAATAATCTAGATAATGTTTGACATTATCGTGATAGCTATTTCGCCATCTCGTGACAGAAATATGCAACCACATTATTACACAAATATTCCAAAACGTGAAATTGCTGATTTCCAATCAAGGCACGGAAACGTCCTGCTAATTTGTGATCAGCGGCCGGTAAATGGAAAATTCGTAAGTCGTTCCTTATGAATGTTACGATTGACTTATAGACACCATATTTCACTAGCTCTAAGGTGCCCGTTATGTCTTATTATTCGTAAATAGCGCACTCGTAAGTTATATATAGGTGTATCATTGGTTTTCGCGAGTTAGCAGTGAATTCTTTCTTTCGCATAAATTGCCTTTCTCCTGTATTTTAGTTAACCCTGAAGGTATGAGACGCCTAAATACATTTCCATTGACTTACAATATAAGGTTTTCTTCCGGTGCGACTACCCGAAATCTCACCGACTGCTGAAATGAACTTTATTTTGTAGAATCATCCTAGTCCCACATAAAAATAACAAAATTTATACATGTGATCCAATACTTTATGCCAGTAATTTGGAGCTGAATGACACCACCCCCATTTTTGTGGCAGTTTTAGTGGTCACCGACCAAATATGTCAGAATTTTCAAATACCAACTATTTTGATTATAACTTATATCCAGATTTTTCTCTTCATATTTCATTTATGATCTGTCAACCAGCGATTAATTCAAAATAATTTTTCTTGTATGAATCCACTTATTTTCAGACAATCAGCAATCAAACACATAGTGTAGGTCCGCATGTTCCCTAGACAAAATAACCTGCTTCCGGTTTTCACCGATTTAGGCTTCTCATACCTGAACACGCCGTGACCTCTCCCATCATTCGCCGTCCATCGTGCGCTGTCATCCGTCCGTCAGTCAAATATTTCGTCTCACTTTCGCGGCATCTCCTATTAACTAAATGATAAATTTTGTTCAAACTTTACAGGGATGTTTTGGGTGTTTGTATTTGATATTTGTTATAAGTATACATTCCATCGTGGCATTTTTTTTTGTTACGGCAAGAAAAGAAAAACATTCTAATCATCTTGTCCGAAAGTCGTATACTTTGACAGTTTTTTAACTGCACAAACTTGATAGTATTTCTCTTTCAAAAACATTTGATGATACATGAAGATATATGAACAGAGATAATCCCAGAAACTTAAAGCAGTTCCTTAACTCAAGTAACATCCTTCTTGCTGGTGACTTTGAATTTTCAATTCCTCAGTTTTGTATTACATATACAGTTACGACTCAAAGTATTATTTCCTGAAACTTGTCAAAATACCACTTTTTTGTGGAAAGAATGCAAGTCGGCCTTTTATTTTATTTTATTACTTTTCTTTAAGCAAAATAAACTCAATTTCTCTGATTTCATAGAGATATCTCCTAAGACAGGGGAGATATCTCGTAAATTCAAAGATATCTCTGTAAATTAGGAGATATCTTTCTTTCAATAGAGATATCTCACCTGTTTAGAAATATATCTCCTAATACTAAAGAGATATATCTCAATGTTATAGAAATATCTCTCTGTCGTTCATAGATATCTCTCCTTCTTAAAAAGATAACTCTGTAAATTTGAGAAATATCTATTGAAAATAGAAGGATATCTCTCAAATGATGTTTAACAGATATTTCTGTAAGTAGAAGTGATATTTCTTAAAGTTCAGGAGATATATTTCTGTGATACAAAGATATATCTCAGTGTTAAAGAGATATCTTTATTAAAATGAAAGATATCTCCTAGAAATAAGAGCGATATCTCTTCTACTATTCAACCCAAAAGGAGATATCTCTCTGATTGCATAGAGGTATCTCCTAAAATAGGGAAGATATATCTTAAACGTAGATATCTCTGTAAATGAGGAGATATCTTTTTTTAAGTAGAAATATCTTTCGTCTTTTGAAACATATTTCTTAATACTAAAGAGATATATTTGAGTGTAATAAAGTTCTCTCCTACTTCAAATGATATCTATGAAAAAGAGATATCTGTTCAAAATTGAGAGATAACTCTCAAAAGTCGAAAAATATCTCTCTAATGATGTTAAACAGATATCTCTGTAAGTAAAAGAGGTATCTTTTAATATTCAGTCGATATCTTTCTGTGATACAAAGATATCTCTCGGCGTGAAAGAGATATTTGTATGGAACGAACTATACCTCTTTGAAATTGGAGAGATTAGTAAAATGGCTTACAAAAATAGTGTTTTAATATACATGCACGGGAAAGTCGACTCTCTCTTGTGATTAAGTTTTTAATCAAGAGATTGCCAAGCTGGCCCCAATTTCACGAAAATACCTAAGTAATTACTTAGTAACATGCTTAACTTATTTCAACACTTATATCAGATTACATGTTTAATCATTTAAAGAATTCTAGTTTGTCATAATCGTATTTACCCATTTATTACAATTATATACACGTGTTAGTATTTGTGGAGGAAATGTTGTTTTTAGCAAGTAATTTACACTAAGTAAATTCTTAAGATTTTAAAATTCTTAACTTGTACTCAAATGAATTTTTCGCTCAATCTGACTTGCAATTAGTAATTTACAATATTTTTGTTCTTTCAACATGTTGATTTCATTAAAAAATAGACTATCGTTAGAAATGACAACAATAAATATTCTTATTTTTAGAGACAATAAGACTTTAAAATAACGTTCTCAGCTGAGCAATTACTTAAGTATTTTCGTGAAATTGGGGCCTGGTAATCTCACAATTTTTTCGAGATAAGTGTTTGGATCCCAGATACGAACGGACAATATGAAAAAATTCACTTATTATTAACGTTCAACGATTTTTGCAGTCAATATTATATTATACTGCAGACCTAGTTATAACTATGAAATATAGTGTGTCTACAATAAATATTACACGTTATGTCTTTGTCTACACATACTTTTGCGGATTAGTACATGGTTTGTACGACCATATTTTCCCAGTGTGTCGCAGATGTGAAGAATAGGATCTCATTGAAAGTATAAAATTTGAAAACTGTTTCATCATATTTTAATTTATGTATCAAACACGGATCTAATTATGCACGTTCATGTAATAATATATACAAAAGGATGTAGATTTTGTGGTATAAACTTCTGCACCATCTTTAATCTAAAATTATTCTTTATCAAATATATTGAATTTTATTATTTGATAGCTGCACCATTTGTGACCAGAATAGCATCATTATCTGAACGTTCTTATTTGAGCACAAAGCATCCGAAATTTAAGAGATTTTTATTGCGATCAGAGGCAATCTGTATGCAAACATAATTAAAATTCTGATCTTCGAATCTGATATAACAAGTCATCTTTTAAAAGCATCGTAAACCATTGTATTACAATATAAAACTTCACTTGTCATGGTTAAAATGTTTGAAAGGGAATAGGATACTCGTAGTTTATATCCTGAAAAACTGTATATGCTTTAAATACGTATTATACGTTATGGCCATTTTTGCATTCTGTATTAAACCCGATTTTCATACGCGTCCAAAATGGAACATACTTTTGGCGATTCGTCGAACGCAGGAGTTTTGTTTTCATTCCATCAATTGTGGGGTCAATTCGTTTTAACAATGTTTGAAATATCGTTAGGGTCGAATGGCAAAATTAAATTTATGATAAATCTGTTGTACAATTTTTTTTGTTCTTCAAAATTACGGAAAGACGAAGCTAGGCGGGTAAATCAGTGCATAACTTACAAATTGATCTCAGTGACTGTTTAATAGTAGTAAAGACACATTGCAGAACAATAATAGTTTCTGTCATGAGCACGAAGTTCAGAACGAAATATCCGTCACTGAGGGTAACTGTTTTGTGTGAAATTTTGTCTTGCAAAGCGTCTTGCACTTTAAAGAAGATTTCTATATTCAAACTTAGCGAAATGATGCATTTTCATATAAAACAAACAAAATACAGACGTTGTGTTTGGGAAAGTGATGTCACAATGTTTATAATGTTACGTCACAAGAAATTCACGAGAGTCGTCTGGCATAGGAGGGGTGCCAGACCGATTTTTACGGCATTGGTAAATGACCTGAAATGCTGATCCGATATGCAAGAAAATGTTTTCCGATATAATGTCCTTTTATATATCACCTAAAAGTTGTAAGACACAGTGAAAAGGGGACGCTGCATCCACAGAGTAGCTCTTCCCTTAACATAGATGATACAGGGTAATAGTTTATGAAACATGAAACGTTTGTGTCAATGGGATGGCATGCTTGCTATAAAGTAATGCTATGCTATAACTAGAGGGATTATGTACTTAAAAAGTGCAGTTTTTCTTCTTGAAACAATGCACTATCAAAAAATGCAAACCCCCAGAAAACCTCATCTGGCACTGATACATAGACTCTATACGTTTTAATTAGCAGTAAGTTCTAGTCGAATTACAAAGAAGACTTTGTATTTTAAGTTACACAGATAAAGGTGTTTTCTCTTTTGAGTCAAAATATTAACGATTCTTTCTATTTTATAACTGTAAACGCCGGATTGAGTATTGAAATACTCGTTTCGCTATAAATGGCTGATTGTTCTTCTCCCTAGAGTTATCAACGAGAGAGCGTCTGTGGGAGCTACCGCATTTTTTCCACAACCGATAACAATAATACATGTAGGTCTAAGGAAGCGTTCAAAAAATTGCAAACACATATGTATGATCTGTTGATGCTCATTACTTTTCTGCAACAAGTGCAACTGTCAAAGGGGAATTCTTCAAAAAATGTCCGTGAGATTTACCCAGCAAAAAACTTGTCAACATTCGACGAGCCGTTCAGGAATTTTAAGTGTTTGAGATAACTATCGAACATTGAATTGTAAGTAAAGGCTTTTATTTGGAAAAAAATGGAAATGTACCTTTACTTCTTTATAATGCCAGGTTTGATGCACTCATGCAAGTACGTGTATCAAGCATAGGTAACATCATATCTGCCTTTGCTATTACACATGGTCCTTTGAAAAGGACACTTCTTATTCTTGGGTCGGTTGGTTATTATCATTCGGTCTGCTGAGTTGTGAGGATAAATTTTAACTCGCAACTTTTAAGACTTGCATTTTCGAGAACTTGTGAAAACCGTTTAAAACAGCTTCTGTGAGACAACAATCAAGAAATAGTAGGCTGGTAGAGTATTTTGCCATAAATATATAGGTCATTAATAATTGAGTTATTGAGAACTTACTTGTTCCGTCCTTTAAAATATTGGAGTGAAAAATAAGTCCAGTGACTGTTTGATATTTTCACTGCGTGTACGTAAACGATCACTTTACTCAGTAATACCCATGCCTAGAAGCGGCATCACCTTTTCACGTTATAGTGGCATTATTCAAGAGCGCTTACTGAAAAATCTAAGTCGAACACATCCCATTTTTATTCAATTATTCAGTTTCAAATGTCAAAAATAGTAAATTGTCAAAATTTAAAAAACTTTCACCGTCTAGTTTTTTGTGTTATTATCTGAAATGCCAAAATTCATGGAGCAGAAAAATGACGTTTCTGACCTTTTTCTGTACGTTTTCGACGAAAATGTAATATTTTCTTTTAATAAAATGTAATAGTTTGCACATCGATTGATAGAATTGTTTTAAAGTATTATAGCAAAAATTGAAAATTAAAAGTCGGGCCACAAATGACAAAATAACATAACAATAACCACATGACGGTATGCTTCCGGTACGCTGTCGCGAGATGGCGTTGCTAAATGACGTCATGTGATGTCACATGAATAAGAACGTAACCATGCAACGCAGATAGGCACGATATACGCATGTTCCAACTTTCAAACAAATGTGACAACTTTTAATTTTACAGACGAAAGGTACTGACCTACCTTAAGAGCGTAGTAACAGGTTGTGTGTACGAGCCCTACGTAGCAACCAAGTAATCAAATAGATCTATGTTTACCAATACCTTGTATTACGTTCCACTTCTATTTTGCCGAACAGACAATCTTAAACCGACCGTTGGAAAATGAATTGGCAACAAGCCAAGACATTTATAAAGCGCACTTGCAGTCTAGAAGAAGAGGAAGTGCAACGCCCAATCTCATTCAGGTACCCCGACCGACCCCTCTCGCCCCACCTCACCCCTCCCCGTACCCACGAACAGACGTGTGTGTATAAAATTTTCGTTTCAGTACCGTCTATTACCTGAAATTGCCCAGCAGACAATGCATGAGATTTCTGTTATTCTCAGAGATACTGTTGGTTTCTTAGGACTGCTCCTCAGATAGGCGCCAGTGATAAAGAGGCCAAAAAGTGCTGTGACTACACCAACTACTGTCAGAACTTTCTGCCGGAGAAAATCACGTAGAATCTTCAGTTCGCCCTCTGAAAAATACAATAAGCAATTATTGTTTTAAAAGAATATACATGTAAGGTTAGAAAGTAGAAAGGCTACAAAGCTGCTCTAGTTCGGTTTTAATGTTCAGGTGAGGGAAATCGTATATTCACAAAACCAGGAATAAATTTAAAAAAATTCCCTCTCGTTTAAACAATTCATGTTGTGATAATAAAGGTGCCATAATAGAAATTATATCAACATATTAGAAAAAATAAAACTATTCCGAAACTGAAGGAATGGGCAATGGTATTCCGAAATTTAGAAAAGATCAAATCTAACTCGAAATTGCGACGAAATAGTTATTCATATAGCACGGTTGAATATGGTAGAGATTGAGTAATTTAATGATGCAGAAGCGCTTTTAAGTGTTTCCCACCCATCTAGAGATGAACTGGTTAAAAACCCATATGTAGTATCACGTGTATCGGTGCTTCACACCGACATACATGTAAAAGAACTAAGTGTTTTATCTTTCATTTATTTATTCGTAAAAGAGCTAGGGTCTGGTACCCGGATTTCCTTGTATCTGCATACTGCGCCTGTCAGGTGTCTTTGTCGCCCAAACAGAGGTAGAAATAGTGGTGTAGAGGTTAAGGTGTCGGCCTCTCACCCCAAGGTTGCAAATTCGAGCCCCACCAAGGTCACGACCGTACTTCCTCATATGACACCAGTACTGGTTTTTCCAGTGTCATTTATCCGCTCGAATCATAAATGATCGGCTGTGTTACGTACGCCTGTTTACAATCTGGTTATTACATGTTTTTTGAGACTTTTGAACATCGATGTTACGGGCGGTATAGACATATAGATAAATCTTTGTTGTTCGAAATATGAAATACTTATCAATATAATTTGAAAATTCAATAAACTATGACATATCTTTTACGTACATATTTACTTTAAAATGTTGTTGAGTATATAACACCACTCATTTACAGATGCGACACCTTTGAAAAACGCATTTTTAAATGTCTTACCTTTCATGGCTGCCTTTTGGCTGCCCTGTTCTATTTCTTTGATCAAGTCATCAATGGTGACAGTGGTACATTTAGTCTGGGTTATTACGAGGTGGTTATTCTCCGATATGCATGATTTTCTGAACCACAATCCAATGCTTACGGACATCGATGTTACAGTGTCTGGACTATATGCTTGCCGAGTACGTATCTTCGCGTCATACGTAAACCATTCCGGTTCAATGATACCAATTACTTGAAAAGTGACCACGAAGGTACCCAGTAAACACAAAAAAGTTCCAATTATTGTTTTCTTTGAACACTGCATGATAAATGCTCTTCAGTACTTCAAAATGAACCAGATCGTTATGATGGCAATATCTGATGTGAATCAAATATACAACGCGTTGCAGTTGTGCACACTATCTTGGCAATCAATACAGTTGTAATCTTATGTCACTCAAAGCGCGAATTTGAAACTATTATTAGAGCTAGTTTATAGTGTATAGGTTAACTCCTCCCCATTCAAGGACACTCAGGTGCGAGCTCACGTCGTCAATTTGCTCCGCCCAAAAACACCGGACGATCTTCATTTATGTTCTGTTCTGTTCTGATCTTCATTTATGTAATAGCTAGAGGCTAAATAGAGAAATTTATACAATATAGAAACCCAAAGGAGGGAGCGCTAGGAGAGAAATTATATAGATCTAGACTATTTTACTTAAAATTTTGTTTAATATACCTTTAAACGAGATCTCTTTTAATCACAATGATTGAGCTATCAATTAGTATAGTTCTAGGACATATGATTAACTCACATATGCACGCGAGACGGTGAACTCACAAGAAGTTCCGGGAAAGACATTTAATGTATACCTGTAGTAATGTATAGTAATGCACACAGTAATTTGTACGTATACGAGAACTTGTGCATATTACTTATACTTGAAATAAACCAAAACAAATTTTATGTGACGGTGCTGCTGTATATGTCTAACCGATAATAAAGCAGGGGTGTGGAATTCCTATGTCCGACTTGTCTGACACGAGATTTTTTGCCGTCGGACAAGCGGAATTTTCTGTCCCCGTTTGTCCGCAGGCAAGCCGAAATTTTGAGGGGAAAATGAGAAACGAACAAATAATGTACGAAAGTTATGTTTACGCCGAGACCCTCTAGATCTATTTGCAGTATTGGGAAAAAACTTTTAATTTTGAGAGCGCACTGTTTGTGTTTTTGTATGTACATTTACATGTATTTCCTCGTGGATTAGCCTCAATATTTCGACTGCAAAATAGACCCATTTTACAACTGACGTACGTTACATCTAGTCTGTTTTTGCTAAGGGCGGCCATCGTATATAGCAAAAAGCTCTTGCGCACAATTAGTTGGGCTACTCGTAAAGGTACGCAATAAAACTTTCATAGTCTATTTCGAAAAGTTCGGAGAAAGTTCCATCTGGCTACTCCGTTTTAATTAAAGTGCACATTAATAGATTCTCTATCTACAATATCCGATATTGATTCTGTCATGACTTTCTTTTTTTTTTTTCTTTTTTCTTTCCACGTTTTTCGGATCAAATGAGTGCATGAATGCGGTATAGGCAGAACGTGACGTCAGAATCAAATGAAGACTGATCGCATGCTTGCCATTGAAAGAGCGGAGGGGAGGAGTTAACTGATATAGACATGCTCTATTAATAGTTTGAGACACGCCTTTGTGTGACGCAAGATTGTAACTACAGCCAACTGCAACGCGTTGTAACTAGGATTTCAATAAACACAATAAAACCCGGATACGCGTAGTTTTACGACCAAGGGAAAATGTTCTTGTTGTCATCGGTTGTTTTAACGTTAAGAACGAACATAATAAAGGGACTAAAGTATACATTAAGTAGATTGGCTACACTTACGTTTACAACCACTTCATAAAAGGGTTTAGTTAAATCATATTTTATTGCATAGAAGACATGTATACAGTCAAACTTGCTCGAGAGACAATGTGTGTAAAGAGACCCTGTGTATAAAGAGATCACGCGTATTAAGAGACCACACGTATTAAGAGACCACGTGTATTAAGAGACCACCAGTATTAACTGACCACGAGTATTGAGAGACTACGTGTATTAAGAGATCACGTGTATAGAAAGACCATGTGTATTAAGAGATCACTTGAATAGAAAGACCACGTGTATTAAGAGATTACGTGTATGAAGAGAAGTCGTGTGATGAAAGACCATGTGTATTAAAGGACCATGTGTATTAAGAAACCACGAGTTTTAAGAGACCACGTGTATTAAGAGAACACGAGCATTAAGAGACCACGTGTAATTAGAGACCACGTGTAATAAGAGATCACGTGTATTGAAATACCATGCGTATCTAAAGACCATGTGTATTAAGAGATCACGTGTGTGAAGAGAATTCGTGTAATTAAATACCATGTGTATTAAAGGACCATGTGTATTAAGAAACCACGAGTATTAAGAGACCACGTGTATTAAGAGACCACGAGTATTAAGATACCACGAGTATTAAGAGGTCATGTGTATTAAGAGACCACGTGTATTGAAAGACATTATAAGACCACGAGTATTGAGAGACCACGTGTATTAAGCGATCACGCGTATAAAAGGACCACTTGTATTATGAGACCACGTGTATTAAGAGATCACGTGTATTAAGAGATCACGAGTATTAAGATATCACGAGAATTAAGATACTACGAGTATTAATAGATCACGTGTATTAAGGGACCACGTGTATTAAGAGATCATGTGTAATATAAGACCACGTGTATTCAGAGACCATCATGATAGTTTTACCTAATAGTGGTTTTCACTATTCTGTGACCCCAGCGCCAGTTGATTTCATTTGATAGGAAGGTGAAAATGTCATTGTATGAAGTAGTGTAGAAAGGGAATGTCTTGAAGATCTACGTTTGTTTTCACAATACAGATGCAGTAAAAACCAGGTAGTCTAAATTCACGTATGTTTTGTCTTTCAAAGCTTTCCGAAGAAATGCATTTGTTTTTGAATTTTATTTTCTCCTTTAACAGTGTAACTTTTAGTGTGAAAAAAAGGTACATAAGCAAATATTGAAAATAAGGTAATACATAATGTCTTTCATCGTTCAGGTATAATTATAATGGTCAAAGGAAAAACGCAATTTCCCCTTTTACCTAAATTAGTAACAATTCAACATTCACATCTCCCTTAGGCTATAGATGATCTAGGTTTAAAAAAAAACGATATATTGATTTATCCCGTTTGGCAGGCGCAGTTACATGTGACTGGTTTTATGGCCCCATAAATCCAGAAAGAAATATCATCTGGCTCAAAATTACCGAAAAGAATGCACCAACATTATGTACGCTCTACTTTTTAAAGATACAGAATCGGTGTAAAAACTGTATGTTCATGAACACCCAAATTCGCATAGACGTCAACCAACATCTAAATGTCAGTTTATTGTTTTAAGAATGTTTTTAGATGTATTAGATGTACAGTAATATATAACAACTCCGGATAATGAGAAATTCTGCCGGATAAAAGGAATACATTTTCTTGGCCCGGTTTTATTTCTTGTTGTTTTTGTTTTAATAGGAAAATACTATGCGGAAATAACCGTACTCTAGCCATAAGGAACAACTTTAAATGATCCCAAGGAGTTTGTTGTATTTGTTTTAGCAATTAATAATTGTGTCACGGAAAAATGTTTGCACCTTTAATACGAAGAAATAAATGCGTTGGGGCGGGAAAATACACACTGTATTTACCCTGAGATACTGTTGCAACATGCGTTAAATTTTTTAGTAATTGAGATGCGTATTTTACACGTTCATTGCTTTGAGAACACAAAATATTACAGTGTATTTGTTGTTACTGCTCACCAACGCATTCGGGTTTAATCCTCATACTGGGTAGCGTGTGTAATGAGGTTTGTCACCAGATCAGATTAGTTTTCTTTCGTTTCCGGCAACAGTCCGGCCTTTGCGTTCGTTACAAAGTCTCATGTGATATAAACTTTAACCATGCAAGTGGCAAATGGATCTGTCTTTATGACAGGTGCAGATCATGACTACCCTACTTATCTATATAAGTCCGTGTCTATACAATCTAAACATGAACTGCAGTGTTTCCTATACAGTCAACTAATTTGCTATGAGCACCCCTAAAATCAGCTGATGGTACTTACACACAAATTGAAAATGACCATGTCCTTTTAATGAATAAATGTTGAATATTCTTCATATTATTAACCTAACATCACTATTAATATTACTTTTCTACTTCGTTTTTTCTTATTTCTGTTATTATTAGCTCATCTGATCCGAACATGAACCAGATGAACTGTTAGTACGACTTGAATATCAATAATCAAAACTAAAATGTAAATCCTTTATTTAAGTAAATAAGGACTCGAAACAGCCTGTAGTATTCCAGTCATCCTGGAAATATCCGTGATATAAACATTTTTATAACGATCGGAGCCCCTTTTGAGATTTGAAACACCATGAATTAGGCCCCTCGTGCCTCGTGATTTATTTTCATAAAACGTGTTAAAATTCTAAACTAAGTGTCAAACACTTCGCACCTCCGCAAATTATTGTTTCGGAACAAAGCGGGGTCTTATTGCGTGTATCGTATCGTGTGTATCGTATCGTGCGTGTATCGTGTGTATAGTATCGTGCGTAGATGGTGTGTGTATCATGTTAACAGTCACCTGTTACTTTCCGGATACTGTATACTCGCATTCATAACAATTAACAGCTATTTGATATAGAAAATCTATGCAAATAATTATATTGTTGTAATATAGCAAAAGGGTTAGGCCAAAAGTTATTGCACCATTAAAGACGACCATTCCCTGTAGTCAGACATTTTTTGTAGTTTATATTTTACTTCTGGAAAAACTACAACAGCAATACAGTACAGATATAACGAAGACAAAAAAATCACTGTAGCGACTATGTTTTACAAAGGGAGACAAATCTTCAAAATCACCGTGTTTTCTCCCTTTTCACTTAAAAGAGACTGTTGCAGAAAATTTGTGATCTGATTATCAATTGGTCATTTCATCTCGTTACGTATCCCCAATGACAAGGAAATAGCTTCACCTTTCAAAGTCTTGGTGTCATTTGACCTTCTGACCCAAATAAAGCTAGGGGTGTTCTATTAGTCATAACCAACCTGCAACACAAGTTTGACGTCATTATGCTTTTGGAAGTGTTCTCACTCTACAGACAACATTGTATATGTTGTGTACTGACCCCTGTCTGCCCCAACCTAAACGGGCTTAAGACCCATATGAGTCAGACGAAAATTCTAAATAATGTGGTGTACACCTCCAGGATGTCATAGCATTTCAAATTCCCGGTTCCAACAGTGTAGGAGGAGTTAATGTAAGACGGATGATTGGATGGATGATGCGCCCTCGCCATCTTAACTTCTTGATTCTTACGTTTTCGCTCGGCGAGGTCGCTGGGCAAAAGGGCGAAATAGCACAAGTCAGCAACACTATTTCGCAGCCTTTGAACTGTGGAATATGTTTTTGAACCCAACTACATTTTTACGTCATGATATAAATCAATGTTTACGGATAGTTTCGGTGTCGGCCGAGTTGGCACGATCGGGTTAAATACTTCTCGTGACAAACTTGCAACTCGATGGTTTTTTCTCTCCATAACCTGAACCTGTTGCCAATTATTGATAAAGATGTAACCTATATTTATTCATGGAACACCATTCAGTCAGTGTTAAACAAATTTGGCTTTTCTCGTGCGTAAAGATATTTATTTTACTTATTTTTAAAGTAGACTGTCGATTTTAGAAAGACACAGACTCTTCTCCGGAGCTTTCCGATGACTTTTCGCCGAGTCTAAGTGCACTAGGAAGGAAGACCCTTGAACGAAGTGACCGTACTAAATGGCGTTATAAAAACGAACACAGCAGAAGTGAAACTTAAGACAACGAGAAATACATAAACACTAACGAAATATAAAAGTTTTTGCATTTTTTATTATTGAATGCAGCGTTCAAAGCATTTACAAATCAAGAAAGTTCAGCGAGCTGTTCGTGCATTTTTATTTTATTCAAATACAACGATAAAGGCCGAGGAGAACGTGTGAGTCACGCTTCGTTAACTGTTGTTGAACTATACACAGTAAAAGGTTAAGCTATGTGGGCTTTAATGCCATCTATGTGTGAAAATAATGAAATGATTAAAATGTAACAGTCTTCAATGGCTTGCGTCTGTATATCCATGCTTTCTGGAAATAGTAATGAATTAAAAATAAGTTGGATAACAGCTTGTCGTCAACTGTCTATGACAGAAGTACATGTGCATGTACATGATCCATGTATCTTCGTATATCCCTATACATTAATGTGTATATCTTTCTTTCTCTGTCTTGCTTTAAAGGAAAGTCACTCAATGCTTGTTTTTCATCCTTTACTCATACAATCAAAATCCGTATATAGCAATTCCGGATATAGCGAAATTTCGGATATAAGGAACAAAAATTCTAGGCCCGATATTTTTCCTATTTTATTTTATTTGAAAGTGATGTACGGATATAGCATGTCCGGATATAGGGAACAATTTTAAATGGTCCCAAGAACTTTCGTTATATACGGAGTTTACTGTAGAGAAAAGTCACTAAAATCTCTTTCTTCTCTCAAATCGCCTGGTTTGTAAACCTAGCTGGTACACCAGATCCAATTCGGGCGAGCAGGATATGGAGAGTAGTAACTAATGCCAGCAGAATCCCGAACGCTCCTCCCATGCCTGAAAAAGAGTGGGAAATTCACTTACAATTTAGATATAATTATCAATTGTACAGTCCATTTCGGATAATGTGACAGTGACAGTAATGTATTTAGATATATAATTTATGTAGAAGGGTTTATTACCATTGCATAAAAAGTCCCTCCTGTGTTTCCAGTCTGAAATTTAGGGAGGGGCAAGTCTTGCATACTCATAGGGAACTAAAGTAAGTTTGGCGCTCTCTAATAAACCATGGTATAAGACAAATTCCTACAAACGTCATTAGCATTGCCATGAACAAGACAGCCGAGTGCGTTTATCTACAGAAGAATCAGACTCCACTCTTAGCAGCATATATAGTAGACTTAATAATATAAAAGTATATTGAGATTGAGAGGTCTTAAATCTTTTCCTTCAAGTCTTTTTTCTTTCTAAGAAGTATCTCTATCAAAAATTTGTCTCAATCATAGCTCATCTCAACAGTTAGAGTCATTGACAAGGGAAGGAGAAATTGTGAAGAGGTTATAAAAATACCCACTGAAAAGACTTGAGGTAATGACTCTAACGACTGATGCCAGTCTACATATATAGCAAAGCTCTGTGGTAAATGTGCTCGTATGTTACAAATGCGATGAAGAGTGTATGTAAGTAAGTCAAACTTTCCACAGAGCCTTATATATCGAGGGTTAAAGCAGAAAAGGGGTACAAGAAGCCTTTTTATTACATTTGCACTTGTGTTCACGGTCTATATTGCCACCCTGGTCACGACAACGAATGCAGCTGTCTGTTTTGGCTTCTCCTTCCTGTCACACAATTGCTTTTTAAGGGCGGTACAGTCTGGCCACACACTGCTTAACTGTTCATACAGGGGACAAAACTGAAGCAAATGCTCTGCTACTACGTGCATGAGCATTCGGTGATGTCGACAGCTTCAATGTTTCATAGATATGTGCACTGAACCGGTTGAGTCCGGTTTGAAGCCTGAATAGAATGAATTATTACCATCTGTCTAGTAGACGGTAGTCATCTTTCTGCATATTTGCAGTTTTATTATAATAAGTGGCAATACGTACCAGACGTCCGCCTCCGTCGTCGAGTGGTAAGGGTCGCTGACTTGAGATCACTGTAACCTCTCATAGATTGAGGCCATAGGTTCGAGCCCTGCTGCCGACCATGTCTCTTTATTTGAGAAAGTTAGCAGTTTCTTACGGAGGGTAGGATTCTAGTACTTGTTTTTCCCATGAACGATTGTTAGCATAAACTGTTCGCGTGTTAAAACGGCCAAAACTACGGTTTAGAACGGGCGTTAAAACTCCACAAACAACAACAATATTTACCTGACACGACAAAAGCTGATGGAGGGCCAACATGAACTGTAAAAATGTTCCTTAGTTGTGGCGCTGCAGCTATAAGATTTACCTCTTTTACAAATTCAGCATTGCGGTTGACTTGGATGCCAATTGCAGTGAACACAAGAGCGGCTGAAAATATACAATAATGGTTTTCTTTGTTCCAGTAGGCGTATTCGTCTGAACAGACATTTTGATTTTGGCTAAACAGATAACAATTAAATTAAATTACACGAAGAAACTTGCAATCTACAAAAATTACAGGTTCTGACATATTAAGACATAGTCTTACAATGGTCCCATTACTAGTATTACCTTGGATGTTATATTTCTTGTTAGCTTTTCCATTACTAGGAACGATGTCTTATCAGCAAAGCTGACCGTTAATTATACGATAAAATTCGGAAAAATATCCCTAACGTTTTTTTTTCAAATCAAAAGTACATGCTATAAATAGATGTGCAGCGCATCATTTCAAGGTGATTACCTTCCATAGTATTTGAACCATAATTTGATTGTGCCCTACAACAACCATTTGAATTTGTTTACAGCTAATCAATATAGTGCGATAAAATTTTAGTAAAATCTTCCTTACACTCTTTTCATGTACAATCAGTTTGATGTAAAACTTTAGTTTGACACTATTTTAAAACTAAATTAAATTAATTTAACAAACAATAATCATTATTGTACATAAACAAATTGTTCCTTTGTGCGCATTTGCGTAAATTCTTATTTTCGGAAAATCAGCTAGACGGTCATTTACTAAAAACAGAAACTGAAGTTTCCAAATCGGTCCATATTAAAGTGACATTATGCGCATCTGACTGCACATAGTGTATTTTTGGTGACAGTTTTATAAAAGCAATTTTCGGTTGCTGTGCATTTAAATGTGTTAAATGAATGATAATACCGCATTAGTATTGGAAGTTGGTGCTTAAAGTGACATTATGCACAGTTTTTTAAAGTAAAATTCCAGCTGAAATAGGTATGTGTGAAAAGGGTAGAGGAAATAATAACTTTTGACCCGATACAACAAACTTTTCCGGCTGCCAGTACGAAATAATAACTTTCCAAATATTACTTTTCCTATTTTGACTGAGAAAGTCAATTTAAGAAATAAACAAATGCATGTCGGAGTTGCTTCCCTTCCACTGCCGAGCAACACTAATAACACAAGGGAGATCACTGCCAAGGAAGGAATTATTATTTTATTAGTCCATGTCTTTAATTTCTAAAGCACCAACTTCAAATATTAATGCGGCATTATCATTAGTTTAACACATTTAAATGCACAGCTACCGAAAATTGCTTTTATAAAACTGTCACCAAAAATACACTATGTGCAGTAAGATGAGCATAATGTCACTTTAAGAAATAAAAAAATCGGACTAATTAAATAATAGTTCCTTTCTTCGCAGTAACCTCCCTTGTGTTTTTGTTGTTGTTGGTAGAAATTTCGGCAGTTGAAGGGAAGCAACTCCTGCATGCAGTTGTTTTTAAAAAAAGACTCTACCAGTCAAAATAGGAAAAGTGATATTTGGAAAGTTATTATTTCGTACTGGTAGCAGGAAGAGTTTGGTGTATTGGGTTAAAAGCTATTATTTCCTCTACCCTTTTTACACACACCTATTTCAGCTGGATTTTTACTTGAAAAAAATGCGCATACTTTTCCCACAGGTCTTATAAGCAGGGGGCAATACTCTGTTTACAATCGCGTTCCAATTCTGGCCATGATTCCACCTTAAGACATTGATATGATGTAGAGCCAAATTAAATATCAACGATTTAGTACTTGAATTACATTCCTCAATGTATATCGTATGTAAACGACAAGTACACTCAATATTTACAGTATATAAACGAAACTTTAAATTAAATGTATAAAAGCCCAGGTCGTTCCGAATATATCTTGAATAAGGATGGTGGACCTTGAGCACATCTAACAAACAAATGTATAAAATGACGAAACAGTTTTTATATTTCTGTATGCAATTAATTTTACCTAAATATTGAATTAATTAATCAGAGAAGTGTTGGCTATTAAATTGCTTAAATATCGCGTTTTTTTGACAGTTTTCGAAATCACCTTCCATTTAGTATTTCAATGATATTGCAAAAAATAAGAAACGCTTTCTTACAACGCTTTCATATTTATAAAAGAAAGGTGTACGTCAACATAGTCTTAGCAGAAATAGGACACGTATCTGTAAATTCATTACACATACAGTAAATTCCGTATATAACAACTCCAGACATAGCGAAATTCCGGGTATAAGGAACAAAATATTTTGCCCTGATTTATTTCTTCAACATTAAATATGAAAATTCTATTTGGATATAGCGTACTCTGTATATAAGGAACAAATTTAAGGCGTCTCAAGTAGTTCGCTATATACGTAGATTACTGTACGAGTAATTCAAATGATACTGGACCTTTAAAGTGTGATCAGACAGCGACGAGAGGTTCAAATTTCTATGATAAATGACCCTTTCATGATATATCAAGGAGCTCTTGACTGTACTGATAAAACAGAGCTCAGATGACATATTAATCATAATATAGAAGAAAAACGTGATAAAGACGTTGTATACATATAGGTATATTATCAATCAGCGATTCTCTTCCGAAAATATTTCCGGAGATAGTCGATATTCTTACGGATAATGCCGAGGATAACCGAGTTAGCATACCTGAGATTATCCAGCAGATTATACAGGATATTCCATTAATTACGTGCGATCCTGTTGTTTCTTTGGAAGTACTCCTGACGTAAGCGACAGTAAAAACGAGGCCGCAAAAAGCTGCGAACACTCCAAATGCTGTAAGAATTTTCTGCGGGAGAAAATCATTCAGGAATTTCTTTTGACTTTCTGAAACATAATGATAAATCAGTAGTCATTGTTCTTAGATGTTTTACAATCCTAAGATTAGAAAGAAACAGAAATGCTGTGGACGTTTGTATCAAGTAGAGCAATTCTGGACCAAAAGTGTATCTTGTAATTATGTTTGTTTTGCAAAACCTATAACCCTGTATATATGCACGTTGAACAGACTTAATCACTGAACAAGTATCACTCTATACTCAGTTGCAAAAGAAAGTGTGCACGTTTTTATTTTAAATATCTCTATTTTGATAAAACATATCGGTCTCAAATTTCGAACACTACGTTTATACACCATTTGCTATCAATTGAATGTGCTATCAATGCAAATGAAATTGAGCATAAATTACTCTAAATTTTGATACCAAACATTTAAATATTTCTGTTAAAAATAATACATGAAATTAACATGAAATTAACAAAAGCTAAGTGCACACTTTCTTCTGCAACAGAGTATATGTTGATGTGTTTTTTTTAAATTTGTGGAATGTGTCCGTTGAATGACTAAGCCAGTCAAACACAACTGAAAGTAACCTTTACAAGGTTTAGCAATGACTGACAACGGTCAAAGAAAGAATAATTACCTTTCATGGTTGCATTATAACTGGAACGATCTATTGCATTGTTCAGGTCCTCGACGGTTACAGTGGCACATGTTTCCTGTGGATAAAAGCCGCTGTTCTCCGTCACGCAGGCCGAAACTGTCCACAATCCAATCCTTGCCGATTGAGACGTGCTGGTATCCGGACCGAATGTGTTATGGATGTGTATCTCAATATCATATTTCATCCATTCCGCTAGAAAGCATCCAGATCCTTGAAAAATAAGTGCTAAAAAGCCGACTATATCTACGACAACGGCAATTAGCCTTTGCTTTGAACACGACTGCATACCAATGTTTTCTCGCCTTTCAATAACGTACTTGAACACTTGACGATTCCCTTTACTGATTTAACTTTCAACTCGGTTGAGTAATGAAAGAGTTTGAATAGCCATTGGTTAAAGAAACTGAGCAAATACACAGGTTTGGCGAATTAAAGGTCGTATTAAAAAAATCTTTGCTTCTTTTATTTTATGTATTTTCTTTTTTCCAACTGAATATAAAGTTACACCTGTATCGTAAATCCTGTTTTCTACTGTATAAATTTGTCCAACTCTGTGATATTTATGTGGAAATATATCATAGTTTCGATAAGTGAGCAACAGAAATAAGTACATGTCTTTAGAGGGTGGGTCGGAGGGAGAAGCCGAATATAGATAGCGTTTAAAAATTGTCCGGCATCTAGATAGAAGATAAAAAGTAGCGTGGTGGCAAAGGTGGTGGATCCGCAGGCTCGAGTAACGTAATTGCAAGTCCACAACTAATACTGGTTAGATATTGTTAGTTATTAAAAGCAGTCATTGACAAGTTTATTTAGTTTAAAGAAATTGTTTAACCGTCGTTGTAAATTTAAATTGACCAAGTAAAACCATGTACAGTGCATGGCCTTTTGGATTATGTTAGGATAGATAACAAAAATTAGAAACTTTTAAATGTTGGCCTAAGATTGATACGTTATCAAACAACGTTGTATTGTGAATCGGCCATCCCTTTCACGGAAGTTAAAGTGAAAACGTTTTGTTATGTCTTAAACCACGGTATCGAACATGCCCCGTCCGTTATCCGGAAATATCTCGGTCGGCGATGGAACTTTGTTGGCAGTAATTAATTTAGAAATGGTTTAATTTTTAATTTTTTACGCTTTCGGTATTTACTTTTAGAGAGAGGAAAATGTGAAGCGTTTAGAAGTTCTTGTTTTTATGTTGTTGTTGCTGTTGTTGTTGTTGTTTTTGTTGTTGTTGTTGTTCTTCTTCTTCTTCTTCTACTACTACTACTTTTAAAGGGTTGTAGGGTTTAGAATTGCCAGGTTTATGAAGTTTTAATTAGATGAAATATTTTGAAATATTTTTATGTAAACATCTCGATGTAAAAATCAAGCGTGATTTCATAAGTTTGAAGGTGAACTGTTTGGATGCATTTTACATTTCTCTCGTGCCAGGAAAGAACGAAATAAAGTACATAATGAACCTTCAAGAATTATAGCATGAATAAAAAGTTACCATTATATCCAACGTATTATAACCTTTTGATGGAGAATACTTTTGTAATGTAAAAGGTAAATTGTTTTTCTCAAAACATGAACTTATCTGCATGTGTTCATTCAAGTTAAACTTACAACGACGGGTGTGACTACGGAATTACGGAATAGCGTGCTGTAAGTTTTATTACATGAAGGGCTTTGGACACAGTGGATACAAATGTAAGTTTCATCGTTCCTGTGTTGTCAAGCTCTCAAGAATTTGAACTGGTCATAAGTCTGTCTTAATTCAGTTTCGATAAAAGATAAAAATTGTGAGTCAGTCAAAATGTCAGTGAAGTGTCACCTCGACTTCCGATTATGTTGAATTTCAAAAATTTGAAAATAATCAGGGTTAAAATAATTTTGTGAAATTGTTGATATTTTTTTCTTTATACATATTTATTTCCGTGAAACTTGAGACTGCCCCCCCCAAAAAAAAAGAAAAAAGAAAAAAAAGGAAGTAAATGAAAAAAATGGGCTGAGATTGGAAGCAGAAATGGTCAATCTCCTCGAAGCGATTTGATTGGCTGAGCTCCGCTGTATACTGTAAGGGAAAGTAGCGGTTCGAGCAGTTTGAGCCGACACAATTTTGTCAAAACTGTTGATCAACTGCATTTCCGAAAACCAACTTACAGACTTTGAACTGTGTAGTTTCTGCCACATGAGTTTCATAATTTGAGTATAAGTAACAGTTGTTATTAATATACCAAATACTTGTATATCAAAAGGACATTTTGAAATCATTTTAGTCAGAAAATACCCCGTCACCGTATACTAAGTAAAAAAGTAGGAAATCAACGCCGTGCCTCCTGGGATTTGTCCGGGGGTTTAGGGGGCGTGATGAAAAGAAGGCGCTATATGTTACTGTTCATGACCAACTTCCATATCTAAGGCCCAAGCATTTTCGAGTTATTAAGAGGAAACCATTACTCAACTAAAAGTCAGCACAATCTATGGTTAGTTATATTACCCTTCAAAGGCTGTGTCAACTGTGATTACACAGATAACACATAAAAGCAATATGATAACAACAGAAAATGCAGACTTTACTTGTTCAAAGCATTAAAACTAAATCAGTTTGAGCATCTTTCAATGATTTTAGATACAGAAATATTTCTCAAAATTTCCCATAACAAGGACAAGGGTACATAGTGAAATATATTGCAGTTGAGTTGCAACTTGTACTATTAAAAAGTGGGAATGTCCATATGATACGAGCTCGATACAGGATATAAACAAGATAGGTATGCACTAAAGCGCCCTTCACTCGGTGAACTTTCTCATATCAAACAAACACGATGCCGTCCTTGAACGCATCCATATCGGTACACTATTGCAAAATGAGCGTTATTTACGTAGAAAACCCCACATTTGTTTTGCTAAATTTCTGTCGGTAGAGCAAAACTTTTGATTATTTTTTGTACCTAAAAGTCTCAATGTATATGTTTTGTTATAGGAAATAGACTAGAGGAGTTATAAGTATTTAGGTCTAAAAGTGTGCGGTAAAACATGTACATATCAAATCAAAATAAAATGTCTATCAACATTGATAAGACAAAAGTGATGCACTTTAGAAACAAGTCAGTTCACAGGACGGCATTTGTTTTCAAGTGCAGTGAACATCAACTTGAATATGTATCCAAGTATAAATACCTCGGGCTTGTTCTAAACGAGTATTTGGACTATACTGTAACAGCAAAATTTGTATCGCAGTCAGCAACAACGGCACTTGGACTACTTCTATCAAAATTTAAAACTATAGGTGGCATGCCCTACGACGTATATACTAGATTGTATGATACTACGGTCTGGCCTATAATCAGTTATGGGGCTGCCATTTAAATTGGGGCATAAAAGAATTTTCCTCGATTAATGCTGTACAGAACCCGGCCTGCCGTTTTTATCTTGGGCTTGGGAAGTACGCGCCAAATACTGCCGTTAACGGTGATATGGGCTGGATCCCACCAAACATTCGACAGTGGAAAACGGTTACAAGTCATTGGTTCCGTCTTAATACTATGAATGATTCTAGAATAAATAAACATGTTTTCAAATGGTCACATGAAATTCAACGTTCTACGAAGAATTGGAGTTTAAGAGTAATGGATGAGGTTAAAAACGTCGCCAATATAACACTTAACAATGACAAACACTATAGTAAAAGTACATCAGTCCATATCATCGAGTCTTTACAAAATGTCTTAATGGAACGGTTTAAGATCAAATGGCATGAAAGTGTAAATTGTGATATAGGGTCGAGGGATAGACTATCTGGAAACAAATTACGCAAATATAAACTGTTTAAAACAGAGTACAAGTGTGAGCCATATGCAAAATCATGTATTTTACAAAGACAGTATCGAAGTGCTTTAGCTAAGTTCCGCTGTGGGGTAGCCCCCCTTAAAGATCGAGACTGGACGGTACATCTCTTTACCAGTACATGAAAGAACATGCTTTCATTGTCCTGGCGAAGTTGAAGATGAAACTCACGTACTTATTAATTGTCCAGTGTATGATAATACCAGAACATTATTATGTGATAAAATTGTTGAGCAAAATGATATATTCCCAATGTATAGTGAATCTGAGAAGTTTAAATACATTCTATCAAATGAAAATATTGTTAAGTATAGTGCCAAAGCCTGCCATAATATTTTAGTAGAAAGGCGTAAACATTTATATAGCAGTAATACTTGATTCCTGTATACATGTATATTATTTTTAAATTTCTTTTAACGCCTTTTATTCTCACCTTAATTCTATTATGTGGAGTGAAAACTCGCGAAATTATGTTTAATCTTAACATTTGAATGTTTTATAACATGTGTACAGACATGATACTTTTTATGTTGTTCTTAGTCTCTCATAACTCTTTTAGAGCGGTTTTGTACATTTTTACATGATTATATATGTTAATGTTTTATAATATGTATGTACAAAAGTGAGACTTTAATAAAATATCTGTCTGTCTGTCTGTCGAAAGTTACAGGTTTCTAAGATTTTTCAAATTTTGAAAGTTACGCTTGTGTAGTTCTAAACTAACGGCTCCTTTCTAAAATTATCTACTGTAAATGTTCGGTGGGCCCTTTCTCTCATAACACGACTGTAGACGACTTATTACCTATTCAGTTCTGTTTTCAAGGTGCTTGTTTTTCTTTAAATTGACAACCAAATAAAAAAGGTACACGAAGAGAAAAAAATGCAAACACTTTATTTAAGGTGAACAGTTTTGGGTGTTTTGTCATAACAGTCTTAAATAACTTAATTGACTTACCCATTTATAGTCTTAGTTGACAAGTCTTGTTTTCATCATTTATACTGCTATTTGCTCAAACATATAACTCCTCCGGTCTCTTTCATATAGAAAGGCGGTAATTTTTATGGGTGGTGCGGTGGTCTAGTGGTCAACGCTCTGGACTACAAATTCGGAGGTCCCCGGATCGAATCCCGAAAATCAGAAACGCTTTTCAGTGTTTCCCACCCATCTAGAGATCAACTGGTTAGAAACTTGTTCTACAATCAATGTAAAATAAACAAGTTTAAACTTAAACATTATACATTGTACTGCATCAATGTTCGTATATCTCCAACCCATTAGCTCTCTGAGTTAACATGGGTAACTTTCGATATAAATTGAACACTTTTGTTTGCAAAAGTAGTCTCCCTTGAATACGCCTACTGAAAATTGTAATGAACATGTAAAAAAAAAATATTCTCAAAAAAATATATGAAAGTAAGTAAAGAAGTTGTAATGCTAGTGTAAAGCGACCTACATGTATATTTGATTTTCAACAGGAACACTACGACAGCTGTTGGACTACTTCAAAGAAATAGACGTGTGCTTAATTTTATTTTTGGAGAAAATAAGCAATTATATTCAGTCCTCTACCTTACTGTTGCAATTAAAGTTCTACCCGGTAAAGGGGATAAATCTACTGCTTTACCCCTCGATACAGCGGAAACGTGTTGAGTTCGCCGTATGTTTGACCGGAAGTAAGAAGTTATTGAAGCAGATACTAGTACTCACTCTGGGAATGAAGAGATTGTAGCAAGCTTCTGCAGTTTTTTTTTATTTCGTCTGTAAGAATAACTCTTATCTCAGGTTCAATCAGTGATAGAAGCTCTTCATCCAACTACAACGTCAGAAAACAAGCTACAATTCACACAATAATCCGAGCTTAGAAATTGTAGAACACATTTTTATATATATATTATCAGGTAATAGGTTGTATTTGGCACCCACATAGGCTTAGCAACATCGCCTAACCATAATTCATATCCAGTCATGTACGTTTGTCGATACCAAACATAGAATCCATACAGGCTGATTTGGGTTCATATTGGTCGCAAAGGTTTAAAGTTTGCTCTTGTTTGATATTTATAGACATGGCAAAGGAAAAGAGCGCAAGAAAAAGCTTGAAGTTGGTAATGATTTTGATTACTTTTTGTAGGTCATGATATTATAATTTATATTATAATTTGTTCCACGTTTGTGTTGCGTGCAACTGTTCGTTAAAAGCCAACATCCCGTGCCCTTTATGGCTTGTTCAAACTGTGCTCTTAAATACGACAACATATCCTTGCTGAGTGAAGAAAACAGCTGAGACAGACTTTTGCATAAGCATGAACTCCGTTAACAAACTGTGAAAGATTAGTCAAGAAGACATGCCAGACATTCGTCATTTTTTCTTCCCTGACTTTTTTCTCAACCTCGACAAGAGGTTGCAGTCTCTCAAACGCCTGTCTGGATTTTTCTGTGAATATTTTGTACTGATTTGCAGACTGAGTACACTTCTGATGGACATTTAAATCTGTATGTCCAATCTTTATTCGGTCGACATCTGTAGTTCTTCGTAGGCCTTGTCACACTTTCTATTGAGTTCTTGCATGGTAGGTCTAAACAATGTTATAACAATGAGTTAAGGTTAGGGAACATCGTGTTATGAATATAACATTTACAGCTACATATATGCATTCCCTTGGTTATAACTGGTTAATAGAGGTAAGGGGGGAGGGGGGGGGGGCGATTAGCGGCAAATATGTTTAAATCCCTGAAAGTAATGTTAACGAGATTTGTTAAAGGACCATGATCAATTACAAATGTTACATTAGTCGTTTGGCAAACTCCTTGCAAATTACTTGCAAATTATGTACCTCTGCGCATGCTCGATTCATTACGTCTGTCAGCCTCTTTCTGGCAGGATACGTTACATGAGAAACATTTATACTACGACGACTTTCCAAATAATAATGAAATAACGTTTAGCTTTTGAGCTCTTTGAGCTCCCAGAAAAGTTTTTACACACAGACAATGTCTTCCGAGTCAGGAATCTGAAAGAAAATTATGAATTACTCACGACTGTACATTTTCCAAGAAAGATCGTTGGTTTATCAGCAAAATTGGGTAATGATCACGTGACATTATAAGCAAAGAAACTAAGAGGTAACTACTCGCATTTTTGGAATATTGAGCAAGAAAAAAGAATCTATCACTAGTATTTAAGAAAAATCCCATCGCAGAACATCATGATATACAAGCCGGGCTGACCTACAAAAAAAACCCCAAACCAAATAACACCTTATCATAAAAAGGAAAACATTCGACAAACCCCATTTACCTCTATATTATCTATAGAACAGTGATCTGTCAAAATTTACCATTATTAGGGGTTTAGATAAAGAGTATTTAGGTATATTTGGGGGTATTTATTTTGTTAAAATTACATGGCAGTCTAGTACTTGCCAGTGATACAAGCTTATAGCAGCAAGACCAAATATTTTACTGCCACATATAGGACCGCTTAACGAATCCTTTCGTTTTACACCATTGAAGAGACAATTTCTTTACAAATACCTCTTAATCCTCAGGATGGTATGTGTTTCATCATAGTCTTCAAACAAGGATAATTTCCCTCCTTTGTCTCGTCCACAGAAATTGAACATAATTTTCCGAATTCCAATTACTGTCCGATTCTGTAAAGAGAAAACAAACAGCGATATTCTGCAGAGTTATCGCCCCAGCTATGAACGACAAGTCTGGATAGAGATTGATGTCTTGCAATGGACTCCAATGATCAGAAAAAAAGAAACACGAAACTTATACAGACTCCAGCATATAGTATCCGATTCTATTGTATAGGTTAACGAGCCCCGGTAAACTGGACTCCTGAATATCAGAATACAGTAAACTCCGTTTATAACGAACTCATTGGGACCATTTATATTTGTTCCTAATATCCGGAGTTTGTTATATCAATATAACATTTTCATATGAACTAAATAAAGAAAGAACACACGGGCAGAGAATTGTTTCCTTATATCCGGATTTTCGCTATATCCGGAATCGTTATATACGGAGTTTACTGTACAACGATAAATGCCGAGTAGGACGCGTTTGTCACGGGTCATTTACTTTTGTTTAACTTTATCTGGGTTAGAGAATGTTGGGATATGGCTGTAATGAAATAATCTTTATACAGTTAAACTTCGTTCGCTCGAACTTCATTCGCTCGAATACAACCGATCGCTTGAACTCGGCCGGATCAGACATTTAATAGATTGGCGTTGTTAAACGGTGCATGTTTTAAACACAAGAGCAATTAAAGGTTATCTAAATTTCTTTTACAGTGTTGATAAATATTAGTAGTAGTTGGCATAAATTTAAGGTTTTTTCCGCGAAAATCGAATTTTTAATGAGTGACGGATTTTTCAGAACGGCATATTGCCGTTAAAAACATTAAGAACAATAGTGCAAGTTATGCGTTAGAGATTTTATCAATTTTAATTCCTTCTAAACTTGTTCTATGATCTTTCCAATGATATAAAATGTTTTGAAATGTCTTTCGCTTACGAAAGCCAGGTATACCGGAATCGGAAATCGGCTTTTAGACCCACTCGCTTAGAGCTCTTCAAAAAGGTGATTGTCAACACAATTGCAATAATTTAACTGAATTTCGTCGATTTAACCATTTTTTCATGCTGGGACAAATTGTCTTAGGTTAAAGCTTAGTGTATAATACGCACTAATTTCGGGAAACATGGGTTAGACTGCGTATCATATTCAAGTTTCTACATTATAACAACCCATGAATGGTGAACCTCGATGGCTCGAACTACCGATCCCTCGAACTAAAATCGACGGTCCCTTCGAGTTCGAGCGAACGAAGTTTAACTGTATAAACAACGATTATCTTTAGTTTCAAAACATCTAGGTCTACATAAAAGCAAGTTAAAGCTAGGTGACTAAAACTTACTTCTTACTTACATATTTGGACCCTACACACCCTTGTCAAATTTCATTACTCAATTCATGGTATTCAACATTCACCATGGTGACATAAAGAAACGATAAAAACGTTCTTAAAAAACAAAAATAATACGAGAATACCGTAAAGAAATCTTAACCCTAACATAACATTAATTGATCAAAGGAATACGAAAATGGCATGAAACATATATGAGCATGAACGTTGGGAAATTAGCGGAAAATAATGTTTTAAACTTTAAAACATTATTTTCCGCTAATTTCCCAACGTTCATGTTAAAGACAAAAAATAACATTTTGAATGTTTGCTTACATTTGTTCACCGCGGTACGAAACAACAAAGCCTGGAAGGTGTATCGTATCCATGCTTATTCTTTACAGATGAATGTTGTCTGTCTTTGTTGACAAGCGTCGCCTGGTAGCAAAATAAAATCATTGTCGTCTGATACCTGTCGTCACCTACGTTCGGGTTCGAGACAACACGGGGAGCAATTCCCGTAAAATATTGTTTTAAAAAATCTTGGACATAAGAATTGATTTGAACCCGGATGGGCCGCAACTTCACTAAATACAATCGAGTGCGCATTATCAAGCAATAAGTATGCGTAATCTGAGGTTGAAAGCGACTTGGTAAACATGCCACCTTTCTTTCACTGTAATGTTTTTTAAATGTTGAGGGATGAATTGTATTAACCTTTCAATTGAAATAAGTTGCGGCCCGGACAAGAGTCAATTCAGTTGCATTAGTATTCTTTTGTTTCAACAGAAAACTAACTAATATGTTACTAAAATAGTTTTCGTTGGCATTTCTCGTGCTAGAAATGTAAGCACTACCTACACAACAGGAAGTGCTTAGTGGAAAGCATGTTTTGTAATACATATTTCCTACCAGGAAATTTCAAGCCGTCTGATTGGCCAATGATCCGTAAATAGAAATTAATATTAACGGGCAAGCCAATTAGGCTTGGCATACCCCGTCATTGTACACCACGCTAAAATTGTTCGAAATTTTCAGGTACGCATAAACAGCTCTGGTTACCAAAATTAATGGTACGTATATCAACGGAGCATTGATTGAGAAGAAGAATGTTGTTTCGTATGGAGTCATAATAAAGGAAAGGAATGTATATGAAACGATTTATTCACAAACCTGCATGTGAAGGAACAGTTTTGCGTTTTCTCAAAAGAAGATGGTGGACGGAAAGTTCAACAACCTAATATGGTGTTACACCGGTCATTTTTTTGTCCTATTTGATTCTATAATAATAAGAGCACTTTTGCACATGTCCTGTGACTTTCACAACAAAATTCAAGCAATCAACTGTCCATATTTCTGAATAAAAAACAAGCAGACACATAAATGCCCTTTGATAGACACCATTTCCACATGTCACAAACAATTTTATTGCATTCTTTAGTTCTTCCACCCATGTTATTTATATAACTTGCAGCAGTTGTATTATCAACATAAATACGAATGTGAATATCAGTAGCAGATTTTGTAAAAGATTTTATTGTATAGAAAGCTGCTAATAGTTCAAGGACATTGATGTGTAAAGAAAGTTCTAGTTCATTCCAATGTCCTCCAGTTTCCAGACAATCGAACGTCCTTTACGCGTATTGTTTGAGTTATAAACCGGACGACTCTTTACTTGTCACATTTTTGCATTATCAGGGCAATAACTATAGACTGACTTAGACAACTGACGGCTTATCGATCTTGACCGATATATTATGCCGATACATTCACAGCAAGTTTTGTGATGAGAGCGTGGAAGTTAGGAAGCGGACAACTTGCTGACGTCGCCCTGTTACCCGCCGGCCACAGGTGATCCCATATAACAGCTTATGAAATTGATGTAGATACATTTTTTGACTTTCTTATTTTGACACTATATGAATTATATTAGCTGGCACGACTGTTTATACTGAATAAAATACAATTTGCTGTTCCTATATTAATTTCTGTCGCCACTACTAATAGTATAACGGTACATTAGTCTCCTATATTAGGTATTAGATTTGTTTGGGTTTTGACCTTCTGTAAAATTCTTCGTGGTGTAAATGTTTTTGTACGAGTTTATTGCCCGTTTCTACCGAAAGTTAGTCATTTGTACATGCTGGCAGTTCATGAAAGGAGCCATTACTTTAACCTTATTTTCGGTAGCAGAACACAAAAGCATGACCCTCAACCGATGAGGAGTAAGAGTTATTTATTTCAAATCACCAACCACGAAAGCGGACCTGTCAAATTATTTCCCCTGTCAGAAAAGAAGATCATTTACAAAAACGCATGTCGACAATTTATGTAAACATACTGCAGATTTCATAATACCGTGCCGTTTCAGTGTTTGCTTTACACACAGGTAGTAATGACGTCGATGTTACATTCTGTAGTTAGCTCCGCCCAAATCGATACCTTTATCTATCGTACACCTGACACTATACCGACGGTAAAGCTTACACATCTGCGACTTTATGAATCTAGTGCTATGTATTCTTTTTGGATAAAATGGTTTTTTTAAACCTCGAAAGTTTATTTCATGAAACAACTTGTTTCAATTTTTACAAAGAAACCGAACTGTATTGCGTGTTCTACTATCAACACGAAACAAAGATTTTATACTTTTCTGTAATAAAGTCCATATAAGAAAAGTGATGGAGGAAAAGTGTCCTCGGCTAACTCGGGCTAAGTATCTGAAACGTTTGCTGAGCTAAGAAGACACGGTTGTAAAGAGTCTCACTTGTACGACAAACTATTTACAAACATGATTCCAAGAACTTTTCTTGCAGGATGTTTAGAATGAACTGTTTTAGGACATTCACTGTTGAACCTGCAGAGAATATAGCACCCATAATCATCTTTCCTGTATATTTTTTCATACGGGAAATCCTTTCTAAAGCGTGATTAGAAATGTATGATATATATAACGTGTTTTGTTGCATCATCGCCGATTGTATTTTACGAGAAAACAGAAATTCACCTTCGTAAAATTTATGAAAGAAGTCTAGATCATTGAGTGACCACTCTTTAAACTTATGGTAAATTATATACATTATACAGCGCTCTGCATGTAAATATTTGTGCACAGTATACAGGTTAGCAAACTCCGTGTACCATCTACGATTCAGGTAAATGTATCGCTGTACAAACTTGCGAAAAGTCAAATCGTATGTCGATAAAATAAACACGAACTGAAAACACAAAACTTGGCTCGATTGTACATGTAAACGTCACCAATTAAGTGAACGAAACTACTTATAAAACAAAAGTAAATTTCATTTGTACTGGCGATAGGTCAACGTAGCAATGTGAGTACAGGTAGTCCTAGAAAAAAGACCTCGCATTTATTATCTTAAGTTTTCACTTTTATGATATTTTACTTTTATATTCATTGAGGAAAGTCATGCTAACAAAGATGTAAAAAATAAACACCAAAAGTTAGAAAATACAAATCATGAAGAAACAAGCATTATGTCTAGATAGTTGGACTACCGGTAGAGGTTAACGCTCTACATTTTTTGTGAAAGCAACGACTCTGATGACATGTGCGTTGTTGCATTTCTTGCTTTTACAGATTTCAGAGCATCGACAGAAACATTTTAGCACTCTTGTAAGTCAAATACAGTACGTGCAAAGCATGCGCGGTTGTAACAAGATATCAGTATAGTCGTATTTTATAATGCATAATATTAAAGTTTTGCGATCGGATCATTTATAGAAGAGCGAAATAGAATGTATATTTACAATATTTTTATTCATTCTACTTGACATATATTTACACTAAAATTATGTAAGTGAAATGACACTTGTACCGGATTTACACGTACATGTTGTATGCGTATATTCCCTTCTTTGATGGGACTCTAGCACACAAGCAACATGTACGTAACCACCGGCTAAACACTATTGAATGCCGTAAACAAATGACCGATTTATATTTTTCCACTACACTTTATCTGATAGCTCTCCGTATGTGTAAAATGTAGCTCCGCCTACAGACGCTTTAGTCATTCATTACCTGTATTCAATCGATACGCAACAAACACTGAAACGGCGCGCTATTATGAAATCTGCAGTAATGTTCAGACTAAGCTGTGTCAGAAAATGATGAAATAATTAATAATGTAAAAGACTCATTCACTTCAACAATATTACTTGAATGTATGCAGTATAGTTGCGTCCCACCCGGGTACAGATTAACCGCAGTGCCGGAGCCATTGTTTGAACAATATTTTACGGAAATTCCAACCCGTGGCGGAAATCGAAAGTAGGTGAACTTGCAAGAAACTAAAATGACAGTCAGCGATGAAAAGGTTATTTTCTAAAACACGACACACACTATCCGGGTCTAGTAGCAAGCACATCCAGAAAATAAGTCGGCCTCGCTCCGTTTTTTTAGCTCTGTACTGGACGATTCTAGCGGAGCTTATGCCATGGTGGTTTGTCCGTCGTACGTCCGTCCGTCCGTCAACTTTTCCTTGATAACGCTCTACAGGCCGGAATTTTCATTTGACTTTGATGAAACTTGCTGATAAGGATCCCTGCAACTTGTAGATGTTCCCTGTTGTTTTTGGTGTCAGTGAGTCAAAGGTCAAGGTCACAGTGACCCCAGATAGCAATCCCTTGATAACTATCTACATGTCACAACTTTCATTCAACTATCATCAAACTTGCTTAAAAGGTTCCGTGCAATATGTAGACGATCCCTATCGTTTTCTGGGTCAGTATGTCAAGGGTCAAGGTCCTAGTGACATCCGTTAGATTTTCCTTGATAACGCTCTCCGGGTCACAGTTTTCTTTCAACTTATATCAAACTTACTCAGAAGGTTCACCGTAATATGTAGATGTTCCCTATTGATTTTAGGGTCAAAGGTCAAGGTCACAGTGATCACCTTACGATTTTCCTTGATAACGCTCTAAAGGTCAGATTCATTCAACTTCCATCAAACTTACCTAGAAGGTTTCCTGTAACATATAGATGATGCCTATTGTTTTTGGGGTAAGTGGCTCAAAGGTAAAAGTCACAGTGACATCCGTTAGATTTTTCTTGATAACGCTTTACGGGTCACAGTTTTCTTTCAACTTTCAGCAAACTTGTTCAGAAGGTTTCCTGTTACATGTAGATGTTCCCTATAGATTTTTGGGTTAGTGGGTCAAAGTGCAAGGATGATTGGTCTTACTTAGTAGATGATCCTTATCGTATTTTGGAGTCAATTGGTCAAAGGTCAAGGTCACAGTGACCCCAGATAGCAATCCCTTGATAACTATCTACATGTCACAACTTTCATTCAACTGTCATCAAACTTGCTTACAAGGTTCCGTGCAATTTGTAGATGATCCCTATCGTTTTCTGGGTCAGTGTGTCAAGGGTCAAGGTCCTAGTGACATCCGTTAGATTTTCCTTGATAACGCTCTCCGGGTCACAGTTTTCTTTCAACTTATATCAAACTTACTCAGAAGGTTCACTGTAACATGTAGATGTTCCCTATTGATTTTGGGGTCGAAGGTCAAGGTCACAGTGACCACCTTAAGATTTTCCTTGATAACGCTCTAAAGGTCAGTTTCATTCAACTTTCATCAAACTTACCTAGAAGGTTTCCTGTAACATTTACATGATACCTATTGTTTTGGGGTAAGTGGCTCAAAGGTAAAAGTCACAGTGACATCCGTTAGATTTTTCTTGATAACGCTTTACGGGTCACAGTTTTCTTTCAACTTTCAGCAAACTTGTTCAGAAGGTTTCCTGTTACATGTAGATGTTCCCTATAGATTTTTGGGTTAGTGGGTCAAAGTGCAAGGATGATTGGTCTTACTTAGAAGATGATCCTTATCGTATTTTGGAGTCAATTGGTCAAAGGTCAAGGTCACAGTGACTCGAGATTTGAAAAACTTTTCCACTCAATATCTTGAGATCTACATCACCCACAGTCTTCAAACGCCATAGGATGATTAGTCCTACTGAGTAGATGATCCCTACTGTTTTTGGGGTCAGTGGGTCAAGGTCACAGTGAACTCTGTTAGCTTTTCCTTGGCAACATTGCAACAGATTTTCACAAAACTTACTCAGAACAATTCAGTTAGACAGACCAGTAGAGCGATCTTGGTCCTTTTGGACCTCTTGTTTATTTTTGAAAACTGCAAGGTTTACAGGGTTTCTCCATCTTTAGTAACAACCTTAGACATTAAACTGAGTATACCTGTAAAGAGGTTAAAGCCTTTCTGACTGATTTATTAAGTTACTGTTTGCATGCTGTCACTAAAACTGCGCATTAAAGACATCGTCCACTGCGTAACCTATATCAACGCTTGTATTTTCATCATTACTTGAACCAGTAACGGTATCGATTGACAGTTCCTTTGCTGCTACTTTCACAACACTTTCATTTAATTCACTAACAGTTGTGTCAATCTGTTCTTGTCCTCCAAATGCACTATTCTTTTTTCTCTCCTCGCCAACCTGCGATACACTATCACATTCTGAAACACCACTGTCGGTTCGTGGGTCGTTAGTGTCAGTGTAGATGTCACCAGTTGGAATATTCGGTCTCTCATGTGTGTTATTGTCTACAAAGTTAGCATCACTACAGCACGATGAAACTACCATGTTTGCATTTGAAAAGGTTTTGTCTGCATCACCGTTACACATATCCCTTTTCCTTTCTTGTTCAGCTACATTGGTATGGGCACTGCTATCTGGCTCGGGCTTTTTAAAGAGTTCTCTATAGTTTTTGCGCATTTGTTCCCGTTCACTATAGTCCTTGATGGCGTCTATCCAGTGCCTCATACATCCTCCATTAAGGTTAGGGAGCACGCCATATACAATAGATTCTTGCATGAGGAATGTAATCCATGGAACCTGGTACCTCTCATACCCTAGTTCCCCTAGAGATTGTATGATCCTTGTTATTCGACGGTAGTTGTGGATGGAACTAAAATAAAGAGTGTTCAGTGAAAGTAATTATACTTCTTTACTGCTGTAGCGAAATAATTCCTTATTATGTAGGAATACAGTAGAATTCAATTACGATATACAAACTACTGTGTACCTGTTTTGTAATTTGCTTGTGTAACAATTGAACGTTGTCGATTTATCGAACAGCAAGCTTTTAGAAATTTGTCAATCGTTTTCAATTACGAGAATATCAAATTTATAATTTGGAAAATAATATGAACACACCATCACTCTCAAAATATTTGTCGAAATGTAAAACTATACCAAACATTTCACTTGCTTACCTGTTAAGGTGTTGATATCGTGCCTGCCAATTCTTACACCTGGCCACCTCACCTGACATATCACACACCAGTTTCATGCCATAGAAATCCAGCATCATCTTATATGCCGCATGCACACGAGCACTTGCCATTTCGTCGTCTATAATTGCCTTTTCAAAATAATTAAGTTTATATGTAGCTAATTAACATAAATATGGTACATGAGGGGACTGCATTTAGACAAAGTGCGTTCTCATACTTTTCACAATAGTGCCTTGGATAATACACTCGGTTCCAAAAGAAAGTGTGCACTTTGTTTTCTGTGATTTTTCATCGACTACTTTTCTGAAAGCCTATATATTTGGTACCAAAATAAAGATCTGTTTACGTACAATATGGCGAACATTTTAGATTTTGAGTTGCGCTCGTTTTAAGTGGTTGTTTTTAAACGAAAAAGGACGGGGTGTTAAAACATTTAAAATTAAGAAGTGCACACTTTCTTTTGGAACTGAGTATAGTTACAATAATAACATTGTATATGATAAACGGAATTTGATTGGTAAAAACGTCTAGCATTGTGTTGGTACTGATGGAATAATTGGCATGTCATGATTTATAACATACAGTTCATGTCGACCCTTGGGTGTACAAATACCTTACTTTACGAGTCGTGCATAATAACAATCTAGTCACACTAAATGCCGTCGGTCCGTGCCAGGTGACCACTGAATTAGTAGTTTGGTATTGATAAAATTATTTCACTTAATTTTTGTACTGCAACACATTAACTGAAGTCACGAGAACTTCAGAATAAAGTGAACATACCTTGGCTTCATGTTCACGGAGAGGTTGAGCGTAGGGGTTAAAGGCACTTTTCTCAGGAATTGGAAACAACCTGGAAATCGCAAGTTTAATGTTAGCATCGAATGGCACGACGTAATCTTTTATCATCACCATTTTAGCATACACAAAGTACATTTGAATAATTTGACTATCATTTTATAACAAATTCTGGTTGACAGGCATAAATATAAATACATTGATATGTTAATAACGTTACCATTGGATATAGCTATGATTGTTCTCCAATTTGCCGTATTTTCCATACCACCCAAGCATGTCCTCTATCGTGTGACCTAAATACATATAAAATAGCGAATTTCATTTGTTTATAAAAACACCGACATGAGAATATGAGGCCTTGTATATGATAACAAGTATTTTAATAACTAAATAACTTCCCTTGAGAAGAACATGTGGAACATCGAAATTGCAGCGTTATATAATAAAGCTTCTTTTTAAAATTATTTTCACGATGTCAAAGCTGTTTTAACGTATTTTACCTATATATATATATATATATATATATGTGCAATATGAAGCCGTTCTGAGTGGCCTTCTTGAGTATAGGTACTTTCATACAAAATAAATGCTCACCTGGCCATGGACTTGATTTTCTTTCATTTCTGTAGAAACGCAAGTTCTTGTCTTGTTCGCTTGGGTCCAACTGTTAAGTGACACAAGAAAGTGGTTATGTTACATCGCATGCACATTAATATGCACACATTTTCAGATAACTTTATATTTTCCTGCTTTTGATATACTAAGTATGTCTTTCCTGGTGATATCGAGACTGAAGTTGATTTTGTACACCAATCAAGCCCGATCGAGGCTAGGTTTTGTCTGTACTGCCACGCAGAGGGCCAGTGCGGTGGACCAGCATCTGAATATTTTTGTTTCTACCTTGTCTGGCCGCAGCCAGGTTGGTCCGGAATCTCTTATAATTAATTTTGTAATTTATTATGTAAAGGCAACCAAGCTGCATCCGAGCAGTAAATAAAGTAACCATATCACTCTTAGAGAATCAATGTGTTGGATGCCGGCGAATAATAAAGGTCAAAAATGCTTCCCCGAGTTTCAGAAATGCATGAAGTAGAAATCCCACTAGTAGCCAACTTCCGTAACAAAAGAAAATGGATTTATTTTCATATTCGTTTTGAGTCCGTCACAGCAGTTACTTCCGCTTGCAGTAATACTTGCTGCCATATGTACGACTACCCTCCGTGATCTCTGACTATCCTTTGTATTAGATAAAAGCACCGATCACGGCGGATAGTCGGAGATCACGGAGGATAGTAATATATACCACCGAGTGCCTATTTGTAGCTGTTGTGTCGGATGTCTTCTAACAGAAAATCACTAATTCACAATTAAGAAATGCCCGGTTAAAACAAGTCACACCCCTTGAGGTTTCAAAAGTACAAAGTTCACTTAGAATCTATATAGGTTAAAAAAGTTTAACATTTCTCATTATTTGTATTGGTCTACTTGCATCATATGAAACTTATAAATGGCAGATATTGTATTCAATCTAAACATAAGAAAGAGTTAATACCTCTGAACTATTGTTTAATCCCATGTCTTTCTCACATCGTTAAAATTAGCTTCCTTCTTTGTGACTTGATCCTACTTTCGGTTTACATGTAGTTTGTTTACACTGTAGTTACACCATACAGTACTACAACCTGTATGTTTTCCCCGGTGTTTACCGTTTTAAATGTTTTACACTAAGCTAAGCGTATTCAGTATTAAAGTCATTACCGGAAAATAAGTGTTCATTTTACATGGTAAAACAAGTCAATGTTCATGTCCTTGACACGTGGTAACAGTTGATAATTCGTAATCTCATCGTGGCGCATACGACCACCACATACAGTATATAGCTCAAGAATACAATAATATACTATCTTCACACAGTTAACATATAAACACTGCAAAAACATATATTTTAATTTATACGATTTAAACCAAAATTCTTTGAATAAACTGTATACAGCTAGGTCACTTTGAAAGACCATTAGCTATGTTAGTGAAGTAGAGGGGGATCGAAGCTGCGATCACTGGATGATACTTATTTGTATTTTAAGAGTTTTATCGTTGGTACGGGATAATCCATATGACCAACACATCCCAAGAAGAGGTTTCTTATGTTAGGTATTGGGAGATAGTGTAAGGTACAGAACATGATTCCCAGTCCAATGACACGCCTTGATTCCGTGCACAGCATCGATACACATCGGACCTCGGTTTTAGGTCTCATCCAAAAGACCATTATAGTAACGACAGTGGGGGATCAGACATGCGATGCCTGGATTACCAGTCCAACGCGTTAAAACCACTCGACCACTGATCCACTCCCGTGATCGTAACTGCACTGAACTGGGTTTATTATGTCTAGTCCCATCGACCCCAGCATTTCTCCAAAATGCTTTTAAACTGTAAATTTTGATGTAAGAATGATGCCATCCCCCTAACAGCCAATTGTGGTCTGTCCGTCGTCCGTACGTAAAATTTTCCTTGATAACACTTACAGGTCGCAATTTTGATTTAATGAAATTTCATTATTTGCTTAGGATCCCTGCACTTTGTAGATGATCCTAATTGTTTTTGGGGTCAGTGGGTCGGAGATCAAGGTCACAGTGACCTCCAATAGCGTTTCCTTGATAACAGTCTACAGGTCACAACTTTCATCAAACTTGCTCAGAAGGTTCCATGCAACATTTAGATGATCCTTATAGATGTTTGGGTCAATGTGACCTGTTCACTATATTGATATCTTTGTCCCATAGTCTTCAAACTTCATAGGTTGATTGGTCTTAATGAGAAAAGGATTCCTATTGTCTTGGAATTAGTGGGTCAAAGGTCAAGGTCACAGTGACCAGAAATTTGAAAATCCTTCCCACTCAATATCTTGAGATCTACATCAACCACAGTCTTCAAACTTCACAGGATGATTGGTCTTACTGAGATGATCCCTACAGTAGTTTTTGGGAGTCAGTGGGTCAAAGGTCACATAACTTTTGAAATGTTTTCCAATCGATATCTCGAGATCTAGATCTACATCACCAACAGTCTTCAAACTCCATAAGATGATTGGTCTTACTGAGTAGACTACTGTTTTACTCTTATAGCCTTTCCTTGATAACATTCCAAAAGATTTTAACGAAACTTATTCAGAACAGTCCAGTCAAGACTAGTAGTGATACTAGCCCTATTGTTATTTGTGAGTTAATCTGGTGTTGCAAGTCCACCACAAATGTAAAACAGAGGCCTGGAACCATTAGTACCCCTCCATCCCCAAAAGCCACCAAACCAAGGCAACCACCACGGACCCCCCCACCCAACACTTAATAACCATGTCAACCCTGAAGGCCCATGCAACTTCATGTAATCTAATAATCCCCTTCCCTATTCTCTGCATCCCCTTGCACTTTTTTCTCATCCTCTTCTTCATATTCCCTGTATCCCCAAAAAGATTCTCAGTATCCCTTGCTCATTATTCAAATTATCTGCAACATATTGCCAGCACTATCCATCCTTTCCAGAATTCAATTCACGCCTATTCCTTTATTCCAAACCCCCTTCCCCAGTGTGGCTACCAACAAGATAATAATCATTATATATGTTGCACAATTGATAAATTTGAAACTTTATTTTTCAGCAGGGAATTATTCCTAGATGTTAACAGGAATGAAAAGGTAATTCTGTGTTTTGTAATTAAGTCCGAGTCACTGCTTGTGATAAATCTCGGGACTCTTCCCGAACCATGTAGAAGTTTTCTATTTACATTAACTTTAGCTACTTAGACAAAGAATCACTTCCTTTTTAATATTGGATCAAACTAAAAACAACATGGTACAAAAGTTTTGTTTCAACAGAATTATATAATTTTACCAAAATGACAATGCAGAAACAAACAATTCTATTTTCAACTCAACAGATTACATAACAATCAATATGAGACATGTATGCAATAACTTTACAACATTTACTGCCTCCGATACTGCAAAATTATTTTTTGTATTAGCTAATACATAAAAACACTACTTGATTGCAGTAGATCTGAAAAAACATCGGTTTAATTCCTCTGAATGGATTAATCTTACCATATCAAAATGAACAAGCATGCCAAACTGTCACCAGATACACCCATCAAAAGTTAGAGGTAGATTGAGTGGTAACCAAAGTATTTATTTGTTAAAATTGTTACGATTCATGTTGGGAGAAATTATTTGTCAAATTTTAGCAATTGAAGGGCCATAAAACTTGGTAAATACATTTTAGCAATTAAAGGACTGTTACTCCAGAGTGACTGCAGTTATGCAGCTGGTTTTAAACTTGGCTGAGATATTATGCCAATGTGGTCAAATTTAGTGAAGACTGCATGAAAATTGCTAGAGCCAGAGCTTATTTTACCAATTTTGGTTATTTCAAGGGCCACAATCCAGAAGTGCTGGAGGCGATTTTGGCTGGTTGTTGAACTTGGTAATCGAGTGATTATGAAGATTGGATGAAAACTATTCAACTTTATCGGAGAGCTCAGACAAGGCTAATTTGATCAATTTTGAATAATTCTGGGGCTATAATCCAGAAATGTCAGGGGCCATTTTGTCAGTTATTTAAGCTGGCCACAATATCACCCCACAAACATTTTGACAAAGTTTGGTCAAGATTGGATGAAAACTGTTAGATAAGCAGATGAGGTTAATTTGCCCAATTTTTCAAAGGCCATAATCCACAAGTGATTTGGCTTGTTTTCGGGCAATTTGGCTTGTTATCAAACTTGACTGTGATACCATGGCCACACATTTTGACCAAGTTTGGTCCAGATTGGATGAACACTGTTTGACTTAGAGGGCCATCCGCTGCAACAAGTGTTCCTATATTACCTCCTGTCTATGGACAAGAGGGCAAACATGGCCCTATATTGCTCACCTGAGTAACACTGGCTTTAATACCAGGTCAACAATCTTGGTAGAGGTCTACTAGGTAATAATAAGTACTTATTAATAACTAAGCTCTAGGTCGTTCCTGCTTTTTGAGGAGCAGACTTTTTAAAGTTTTTGTTTGCATCAGGGTTCTGTATGGAATTGAATTCTTTCTGTGATAGAGCTTCGTGCAAGGAGCATCCCCACAAAGTTTCATCAACATTAGCTCTTTGGTTTGAGAGAAGATGCTGTTTGAAGGAACTGGTGAAAGGCATAACATATGCATTGCGACAGCTTGTTTTCAAACACAGTTTGCTCTCATTAAATGATGCTGTCATACATGCAAACAAAGTAAAATATTGAGCAAAAATGGAAGACACATTCATAATCATAAATGTAGCTTTTGTCAAAATACAACCACTACTTTGTGGATTTCGTGTGAACACTTTCATGTCAGTAGAGCACAATGTATTAGATAATGATACATCAAACTCATAACACATGCTTGGCAGTGTATATTGCTTTCTTATGTCTGTAACATCTTTAACAATACACAGATCTGAGTTTACTTGAACACATTTCCATGAGGTAAAATTAGCCATACACTTTTGTATGGGTTATGGTTAGACCTATTATACATTTCCATGAGGTAAGATAAGCTCTAAGCGTATGTTGTAAAATTCAAAATGAATCATCCTTAAGCACCAGCTGGCAATCAGAATGTGTCTCAGTAATAGACCATTATAATATAATACTAATTTCATGGTATCTGAGTCCATTTGAACACCTTATACTGTTTATCAGTTAGAGCACCTCTGTAACAATGTATCAGGTCCATTTAAACAGTTTAGTGTTTTTGGGTTAGAGCACCACTACAACATTGAAAACGGTCTGTTTAAAAACCTTGCAGTGTTTATCACAACCAAACCATTGGATCAGGTCCATTTAAACACTTTACACTGTTTATCACTTAGAGCACCACTTTAACATTGTAATATGTTGATTTAAACACTTAAAACTGTTTATAACGGTCCATTTAAACACTTAACACTGTTCATCACTTAGAGCACAACTATTGTGTCAGGTCCACTTAAACACTATACACTGTTTATCACTTAGAGCACAACAATTGTGTCAGGTCCATTTAAACACTATACACTGTTTATCACTTAGAGCACAACTATTGTGTCAGGTCCATTTAAACACTATACACTGTTTATCACTTAGAGCACAACTATTGTGTCAGGTCCACTTAAACACTATACACTGCTCATCACTTAGAGCACAACTATTGTGTCAGGTCCACTTAAACACTTTGCACTGTTTATCAGTTAGAGCAGCAAGGTATGTAGTATTGTTGATATTGAATGAGCACATGTCCACAGTTACTCCCCCTGTAATTAGTCTCTGAGCAAGCTGACCAGTGCCAGAGTCCCACAGATGAACCTGAAAAATACAACACAAAATTCTCACCAATGTCAATTAATACAGACAAATACAAGCACCATCCGTGCAAAAAACAGTATCTCAATATCATGGCAAAAAATATGACTAAACTTATTATAATTTAGTTAAAGTGACACTATGCTCATCTTACTGCACAAAGTGTATTTCTGTTGACAGTTATATAAAAGTAATTTTCTGTGGCTGTGCATTGAAATGTGTTAAATTAATGATAATACTGCATTAGTATTTGAAGTTGGTGCTTTAGAAATAAAAAAATCTGACTAATCAAACAATAGTTCCTTTCTTCACAGTGACCTCGCTTGTGTTTTTGTTTTAGTTGGCAGATATTTCAGCAGTGGAAGGGAAGCAACTCATGCATGCAGTTGTTTTTCAAAAAAAAAAACTCCCAGACTCCCAGTTAAAATAGGAAAAATAGGAAAAGTAATATTTGGAAAGTTATTACTTCATACTGGTAGCAGGAAGAGTTTGATGTATTGGGTTAAAAGCTATTATTTCCTCTACCCTTTTTTACACACACCTATTTCAGCTGGATTTTTACTTGAATAAAAATGCGCATAATTCTACTTTAAACACAAATGAATATACAGGTTCTTTAAAAAGACAGGCGTTGTTTCAATTTTATCACATTTACACTTACGCTGTTATTGGTTTCATCGCCAGCACAGACCAGAAGTCTGCTTGCATCACCTGGATGTTGCTGAACTAGAGTTTTTGACAGGATGGTCTGGGTACGACCCCCGTGGAACGTGTGTATCACATTGCAGCTACACACATTGTTTATCACAGTAGGATCGGTGCTAATGTTCCGGGAGAACAACTCGCACAACTGGTGTCGTATTGTCGGATGTCGACCAGCTGGACGATAACTCGCAAGAACGTGACGGGTATTTGGCTCCACGTGTAAACTTGTAAGACTTCCCTCTAGTGGCAGTAAATGAAGTTTATGTTGGTTGTTTGGCAACCTTTCAAAGAAAGACACTCTATCTAACTGTCCTATCAACAATCCTCCTGATCTGAAAACAAGACATATATTTCAACACTTTATTACTTCTCCAAGCGGCACCATCCTAGAGCAACAACCTCCCTAAAAAGACATACATTTTCTTTTCACTTTGCATCAATTATACAAGGAATCTACCTCTCTAGCACAACACCTCTATACAACAAACACAATACTATTGCCAATAGTGTTTGCTCCCAAGAGGTTGTACTTCTGAAGGCCCCTTCAAACACTAGTTTTTCTAAAAATAGTTTCAGTCTAGGCTTGAGTGAGATTCTGGAGATATTTTTAGCATTCTCAAATACAATTATGTTTGTTTTCACTAAATATATAGACAATTGGCTTTGCCCCCGACCCCTGGTTTTTTAAAACAAACTTCTCAAACTTTTGACAAAATACATGTAGCATGTTACAAACTTCTCAACAGAATACTGTTTCATAAATTTTTTTTTAATTACTGCATATTTGAATGAGACGTGCACAAATGATTTCATACTAAATCCTATTTTCATACTAATTTCACACTAACTTTTCTTCACAACTTACCGAAAATCAGCACTCATGTCCCTACACATAAAGCAAAGTGAGGCAACAGGAGACCGGCTCCCTTCACTGTTGAATGTCTGGACGGCGCTGTCAGTGTTACGTACATCAAACTCAAGAACTAGCCCATTCTGAAGTCCAGCATAGAAATAGTTCCTGTCCTCGGCATTCCATACACAGCTCCATGCTGGCATTGGCGTGTCATATCTATAACAATGATATACATGTAAAGGAAACCCCGTATGTAATGACTCTGGATATAGTGAAAATCCTGAATTAAGGAACAAATTTTCTAGGCTCGATTATTCCCTTCTTTATTAAATATGAAAATACTTTATGGATATAAAATACTCTGGATACAATCCTTTGTACAATACTCTCAAGGAAAAACTGAAATTATTAATGAACAAAGCGCACTAAAAATGCGTTTTAACTGGTAACTAGTCAGTTGGAAACATTTTGTATATTCCCCTTAAAAAAATCTACATGATAAGCAGTAGCAATCATGCTTACCAAGTTATTAACAATGTACTAGTATAATTACTAATTTTGTTTGCTTACAAAACATTGACACATTCAATAAATCTTGTTACCAAGAAATCTCAAAGTTGACACCTTCTCATTGTACACTACTCTTAAATATAGATTGCTTAAAAGACCAGATGAATGAATTTTCCATCCAGTATCTCTATTGTAACAAAAAAAAAAGAAGAAACTACATGCTTATGTTCAGTTAGCTATAAACAGTTCCTGAAATCTCATTCAAATCTCATGTTTTGTGTTTTTTTATTACCTTTTGGAAGTAATTTAACTTATACACAGTCTGGCAAGATATTACAACAATAAAATAAAACAAATGCTGGTGCCAAGGACTGCAACTAGACATGTGTCCATAGAACAAGGATGTTCCAACTTTGGGCAATAACTCTCTCTCACAAACAAAAACTGGACCCCGTTGTTCAAAACTTAATGGACTGCTGACTTCAAGCTAACTGTTGATTGACTTTTGATTGAAAAAAAAAAATTCTTTTAGGGCAACAATAGCGAAAAAATTTGATTTTGCTTTGAAAAGTTTTTAGTTCTCATTCTCTTGAGTTAAAATTGTTTTAATAAGTCTTTTAGACTGTAGAAATGTAACCGTTAAAGTTAATCAACTGTTAGCTTAATAGTCAATTAAAGTTTCGAACAACCGATCCTGATGAACAACATCACATCCTGAATAACATTACTGTAAAGTTTCATGGCTCTTTGTCATATACTTTTGGATCTACATGTACATGCAAGTTCAACAACATCTGTTCACTACATCATAATATACTAAAAGTAACAAAGGGTCACAATTCTGGTTAAACTGGTTGCAGCCACAATTCCCTCCTTTATGGCAATCTTCATATCAAGTTAAATCGTATGTGAAAGTTTGAAGCAAATACTCATAGTAGTATAAACGAGTTGGTCACACAAGATCTGTTCACTATAACGTATTTACTGACATAACTCTGGTAAAACTGGTTGCACAATGCAGACACAGTTTCTTCCTTGACCATTTTCACATAAAGGCAGTTAAACTGTGAAAGTTTATAGCAAACCCTCCCAATAGCATGTGAGGAGTTTGGCACACACAATTTCAGGATGTATGTACTGATGGAATTCAAACATCAGCAACACTATAATGCCTCCCACTTTGAGGGGGCATCACAAGTAAGCCTGTAAAAGTAATGAAATTCTTCACTTATCATCTGTGACTTATTTCTTTTTGTATTGTTAACACCACCATTTGGTCTGTTTCAAATGATTAGACATTTACAAGAACGGCAACAGCTTACTATATCTAGGTTACAAGGTTCTTGGAAACAAGTAAAGCGGCGATTGAACTTCTTGTAGGATTGTACTTACGACTGTACAACAGCATTACTCAGGAGACTGGTCATCTTGACCTTTTTATCGAGCCCACAGGACAGCATCATACCATCTTCCACTGACGGATGAAAGGCTACATCACGAATTGCCTTGGAATGTATCGTGAGATATTGGGACGTCTTGAAGTCTAGTGTGCATATCTATAACCATAACAATCAAACGTTTAATACCTCACAGTCATACATGTACAAAGCTTTCATCTAGCTTGTATATTTAACAAAAAATATCCATTGAAGGTTAACTGAACTTGTGCCTCTATCCTCTATTGCATCAGATTTGACGATGTATTTTGAAAACAAAACACTGTTTTTAATCCAGATGTCAGACTAGTTTTTGACAGAGGAATGTTTGATTTCAGGTAAGAAAAGTTTCTTAAAGTTTAACATTTAACAAAATGTTCTTTCTTACAATACTGAACTGCCTTATAAAGCCAGGAAATCATGAAAATTGTACAAAAGTAGTCAACATAGACAAATAACTCATCAACTATTAAACAACACATGCAAGAAAGTTACCTTTTTGACCCCAAATCCTGGAAACAAAGGACTTGATGAAGGTTGTGAAGCAACAATTGTAGCCAATGAAGGACAATATGCCATCACACGGCAATTACCAGCCTGAAAAACATATAATAGTGATATACAACAATGGTTACAAGGTTACAAGGCTGAAAAACAAAATTATACACAAAAATAAGTGATGTAAAAATAGGGCCATATGGCTCTAAATACTCAACCAAGAATAACCATGTGGTTAAATTGGCTCATCTGACCAGACAATAAAGAATGGAAGAGTTGCCTCCCTTTTTCAGAAATTCAACCAAACTGATTCAAGGGAACATATTTGAAAAAATTTAATAACTTTTCATTATGCAATGAAATATTCAGTGAAAGTGCCAACCATAAATTAGTTAACATACTGATACAAGGGCTGTCCTATAAAAACCAGCTTGATATTGTAATGAAATATATATGTCACATTTTAAAGTTGTTAAGGATTCTTTGTTTGTGTGAAGTTTGGCTGAAATTGACCAAATGATTCAGGAACATATAAAAGATAATTGCTGGTCAACACTCAGAATTCAGTATTGCCCATGCATTTTAATAATGTATGTGTATAACAAGTGACAGGAAATTGTCACAAAACCAGGTTTTCATTTTCCAGTCTGCTGGCCGAGCGCAAATGTGTTTTTAAAGTCAGTAGATATACATAATGTGAAAAAGAAACAAAGGTCTTCTTCTATATATTACATGTGTAAAAAAAGCAAAGGGCCATAATTCAGGCAAAATTGATCCAAACACAAAACCCAGAGAATATGCACGAGGGCACTTGATGACAACAGTTCTGTGAGAGTTTGGTTTAAATATCTTGAGAAATGTAGGAGGAAGTGGGCACGTGACAGTATTCTTCTATATATAACATATGTGGAAAAAAAGCAAAGGGCCATAATTCAGGCAAAAATTATAAAAAACAAAAAAACAAAAACAAACTTGCTCTGTGTGGGGTTTGAACCGCTGGTCTCATGAGAAATTTTGTCATCTTACTGTAACAGACTACTCCAAAGTATACGGGACTGGTAATCTATTCTAACAAGAGCTGTCAGTAGACAGCGCGCTCGACTATTCTCAGTGATTGACAATATAAAATAATATCCATCCTGGAGGATATTGTTAAAGTGTAGTTAATAACAGGAACTTGTAAATAGAAAAGAGTGTAAATAAAATATCTGAGGTAGTACGCAAACTTTAACGTAAGTTCTAAGTAAAAAAAAGGGGCATAATATTGTAAAAAAGCTTGATACAGTGACCTCCTCCTGTACACAGGTTGAGATCATGATGGTGAACAAGTGTGCAAAGTTTCAAAGCCATATGTCGATGGACTTTGAAATTATCTGAGGTGGTACGCAAACTTTAACGTAAATTCTAAGTCGAAAAAGGGGCATAATTCTGTCACCTCCTCTTGTGTACAGGTTGGGGGCATGATGGTGAACAAGTGTGCGAAGTTTCAAAGCCAGATGACAATTGAATTGGAAAATATTTGAGGTGGTACGCAAACTTTAACGTAAGTTCTAAGTCAAAAAAGGGGCATAATTCTGTCAAAATGCTTGATAGAGTTACCTCCTCCTGTGTACAGGTTGGGGGCATGATGGTGAACAAGTGTGCAAAGTTTCAAAGCCAGATGTCAATGGACTTTGAAATATTTGAGGTGGTACGCAAACTTTAACGTAAATTCTAAGTCGAAAAAGGGGCATAATTCTGTCAAAATGCTTGATACAGTGACCTCCTCCTGTGTACAGGTTGGGGGCATGATGGTGAACAAGCGTGCGAAGTTTCAAAGCCAGATGTCAATGGACTTTGAAAATATTTGAGGTGGTACGCAAACTTTAACGTAAATTTTTAGTCGAAAAAGGGGCATAATTTTGTCAAAAGGCTTGATAGAGTTACCTCCTCCTGTGTACAGGTTGGGGGCATGATGGTGAACAAGTGTGCAAAGTTTCAAAGCCATATGTCAATGGACTTTGAAAATATTTGAGGTGGTACGCAAACTTTAACATAAGTGGTTACGCCGACGCCGATGCTCGGGTGACTAGGATAGCTCTCCTTATTCTTCGAATAGTCGAGCTAAAAATAGACAGTAATAACAGAGTATTCTCCCTTTTATAATAACAGAGTATTCTCCCTTTTATATATACTTAAATAAGGAGACACAAAATTGCTAACGGACGGACGGACGACCAGGGGCAGAACATTATATATTCAAAATTCTTTAGTTCACAACTAGAGCTATCACTAAATGTGATTAATACCCCCGAAAGACTGCTTTATAAACTGAGGAAGTTAGTAGTAACAGAATACCTTGCAAACAAACTAAAAAGAGATATTGTTCTTGGCAATAACTCTGTAATTTGTCAAGATGGAGTTATGGTTCTTGTACACTGCACTTCCTCTCATTGTGCTTGACCATTGTATGAAGTTGTATTGAATTCCAACCAATAGTTTTCGAATAATGCTCCGGACAAGTAAAAGTAACAAAGGGCAATAACTCTGAAATGAGTCAAGATAGAGTTATGGTTCTTATACACTGCACTTCCTCTCATTGTGCTTCATCATTGTATGAAATTGTATTGAATTCCAACCAGTAGTTTTCAAGTTATGCTCCGGACAAGGAAAACTAACAAAGGGCAATAACTCTGTAATTAGTCAAGATGGAGTTATAGCTCTTGTGCACTGCACTTCCTCTCAATGTGCTTGATCATTGTATGAAGTTGTATTGAATTCCAACCAGTAGTTTTCAAGTTATGCTCCGGACAAGGAAAAGTAACAAAGGGCAATAACTCTGTAATTAGTCAAGATGGAGTTACAGTTCTTGTGCACTGCACTTCCTCTCAATGTGCTTGATCATTGTATGAAGTTGTATTGAATTCCAACCAGTAGTTTTCAAGTAATGCTCCGGACAAGGAAAACTAACAAAGGGCAATAACTCTGTAATTAGTCAAGATGGAGTTATAGTTCTTGTGCACTGCACTTCCTCTCAATGTGCTTGATCATTGTATGAAGTTGTATTGAATTCCAACAAGTAGTTTTCAAGTTATGCTCCGGACAAGGAAAAGCAACGAAGGGCAATAACTCTGTAATTAGTCAAGATGGAGTTATGGTTCTTCTGCACTGCACTTCCTCTCAATGTGCTTGACCATTGTATGAAGTTGTATTGAATTCCAACCAGTAGTTTTCAAGTTATGCTCCGGACAAGGAAAACTAACAAAGGGCAATAACTCTGTAATTAGTCAAGATGGAGGTATAGTTCTTGTGCACTGCACTTCCTCTCAATGTGCTTGACCATTGTATGAAGTTGTATTGAATTCCAACCAGTAGTTTTCAAGTTATGCTCCGGACAAGGAAAAGTAACAAAGGGCAATAACTCTGTAATTAGTCAAGATGGAGTTATAGTTCTTGTGCACTGCACTTCCTCTCAATGTGCTTGATCATTGTATGAAGCTGTATTGAATTCCAACAAGTTGTTTTCAAGTTATGCTCTGGACAAGGAAAATGCAACAGACTGACCGACCGACCAACCACCGGGTGACTCCTATATACCCCCCTAAACTTCGTTTTGGGGGTATAATTATAGTTCTGTGAAAGTTTGGTTGAAATCCCTTGAGAAATGTAGGAGTTGCACACAGAAGAGTATTTCTCTATATATATTACATTATGTGGAAAAAAACAAAGGCCCATAATTCTGTCAAAAATGATCAAATCACAAAACCCCGACAATATGCGCCAGGGCACTTGATGACAATAATTCTGTGAAAGTTTGGTTGAAATCCCTTGAGAAGTGTAGAAGGAGTTGCGCACAGAAGAATTACATATGTGAAAAAAAAACAAATGGCCATAATTCTGTCAAAAATGACCAAATCACAACACCCCGACAATATGCGCCAGGGCACTTCATGACAATACTTCTGTGAAAGTTTGGTTGAAATCCGTTGAGAAATGTAGGAGGAGTTGCGCACAGAAGAAATTGTTTACGCCCGCCCACCCGCCCGCCGACATACCTCAATCTAATAACCAGGATTTTTCCTTCTGAAAACCTGGTTAATAAAATCAAACTTTGAGTATGTTCATGAAAAATGCCAACAACAATGGGTTAAAGAGGGCAATGGTATGAATGTCTGCTGTTATGTCAAGTGTATAAAATAGTTTATCATGTTTTCTTTTAAAAATTTTCTCAACTGTTTTCTTCAGTTTCCGCCTCATAAGTGTCACACTTCCAAGCACCTGAATATTTGCCATGAAGCTGCATTTCTTTCACAGAATACCGAGTAAAACAAACAACAAAGCTGACTTACATCCCAGATTTTTATTGTCCTGTCCAGTACATATTGTCCAGCAATTTGTGCCTGGTTTATTCTGTGACCGACATCTAATATTCTTCCAACACTTGGGCCTGGTATACCCAGCCCCCTTAAATAGAATACACATTAAGTATCATCATAATTACAAACATCCTGATAAAGTCACTGAGCATAAGATACAAATATTCTCTTATTGTACAACATATTTAGGGAGGTAACAATGTCTAATGATTTGTTTAACACAAAAGTTAAAATGTTCATACATCTGATTTATATTAAAAGGAAAGAAAACAACTTTAGAAAAGGATGTCAGCAACGTGGCAAATACCTCAATTACTTTGGCAGTAAAGTAAAGTGTTGATACAAAAGAACAGAATAATTTTTTCGTAGAACAAGACATCCCTCACAAAATGTCAGGCACGCTTGCACCTCATAGGGATATTATGTGTGAAATATTTTGGAATCCCTTCAACACAGTAGTAGTAGTTTCCTGCTCAAACTTTTGGCAACCAAAGAACCAGCAAATCGCCAAAGTTCCTTATGTACCCGACTCAACTTAGTTTGCTCGGGAAACCAAGACACTGTCTATTTCTAATTATATATTACCATACACTGTCTATTTCTAATTATATATTACCATACCCTGACTTTCTAAACTGTATCTTCAGAGTTTCTAGTTCAAGCTTCAGCTTATTGTTTTCCTCAATAGCCATCTGGTATTGTAACCGGAGTTGTGCCCCTTCCATTTCTGCTCTCCTTTTACATTCCCGCTCCTTTTCCAAGTCTTTTAAAGCTCTATCAAGCCCTGTAGTGTCCAAAGCCTGAAAAAGACAGACAAGTTGGAACTTTATTGTGTCAGTACTAGGTTATACATAGTTTTATTGAAGCAGGGTCAAATCTTGGTTACACTAAGCTTTACTACTTGTTTTACAATAAAAGAAAAAATATATTTTTGGGATGCAAAACACTGAGACCTTGTTTTCGCACCTATGAGATACATATTTCCGTGCATTTATCCATGTGAGATAAGTTTATAAGATAAGATAAACTTATCTCACATGGCTTATCTCACAGCGCTGCCGGACTATTTTTACGTTATACTGAAACCCCACGGTACCGGTGGTCCCAAAGTACCGGTGCAAATGTAATTCTCGCGATGTTTTCATCACAGCGCAATCTGTCGACTGTTTATATATTCACGCTTTATTAACTTCAGTTTCTCTACAGTAAAAATGTATTTTCTGCTAAAATGAAAAATATGCGATGAATATTTTTATGTGTGCCTCTCAAACTACCAACTTTTTGCTCAAATCTACCCTTCCTGGTCCAATCTGGCTGATTTCCTTGCAAAACATATTTTTTATATCCAAAATAAGTTCGGCAGCTTTTACTGACGTCACACATCTTTTCATCAAAAGTCATGTGACACCATGACAACTGATAATGGCGGGAAAAAATAGAAGTATGATTCGCCCAAACTTTCTGGTCTAACAGCTAGAAGTTTTTTATATTACAATAGTTAATTAAGTAAATGTGATGTTGTGGCCACTGAAAACACATCAAAAAATGTTTTTCAAAGAAATGACATGTATTTATAAGTACTTACTCAGTGAATATACATGTTTAAGTGACCACACTGAATAAACATGTTATGTGCTTACACTGTGAACAAAATTAACAGTTTGGTGAAATATGACTTTTTTCAGGGTTGTTACAAGTTTTCTCGATAAATCTAACTTTTCATTGATAAACAAAACCATTTAAATATAAATATGTTACTCGTGTGACAGTAAAGGCATGTTCAATGTAAACTGAAGTTAATGCAGGATATGGCTGCCCACACTTTTACGATTTTTACCATTACACCGGTAGCATGAAGTTGACCTATATTTCAAGATCAAAATGGCGGCTTACATTGACAGTTATCAGACTTTGTATTTCATGACTGATATGATGGTTTTTGTGATTAAATGAAAGATTAGATGTCAATTTATTAGTGAACTTTTTATTAAGTACAGGTGAGTGTTTTTTGTCCTTTAATCTTGGCGTATATATCAAGTACACCGGTACCGTGGGAAACCAGGCTAATTGTAAGCAGACATAAAAATCGAAATATGACTGTAAAATTGTTAGTTTTGAAATAAACATAGGGTTGTTGGTATTCATTTACTTAGTTAGATCATTTTCTATCCATCTATAGCAGTTTTGAAGTAAAATTCTAGAAAAAGTTGATTTTCATTTTTTCATCCCCATCCTGTATTTGCACTTATTCCTTCTTACTTGTGTGAAAATGCGATTTAAACGGTGAGAAAATAAATCTACCATGTCCATTGAGTTGTGGATAAGGAAATCCCACCCTCGGGTTGAGATACGTCCAAAAAAACTTGGCAGAGCCTCGTTTTTGGACGTATCTCAACCCTCGGGTGGGATTTCCTTATCCACAACTCATGAACATGTTAAATTCACTTTACTGTATATCTAGCTACATTGAATAAATATTCATAATTCTCTGATTTCATAAACATGAAATCATCACACATGTTTTTTTATCAGATTGTATTGTTCAATGTTTTTGCCTAACCTGATTTAGGCAGGGTTTCTGAGCACAACTGTTCACAAACTGAAGGAGATATGGTACACAAAACCACATGCAATTGTTTAGAGCAACTAAAAAATAACCCAGCATATTTCAAGCATTGATAAGCAAGAACTATTTTGGATTTCAGGAGATAATTAAGTGATCATTTCAAATGGCATTAATCACCCCTCATGGACATTTATAAATTTAGCCATTTTTAAAAACAGGAAACTTCAGGTTTTTTTGCTCAAAATAACAAGGGGAATTCCATGGTGTAGGAGAAAATCAACAGACTCCTAATTGTCAATTGTCAGAATGAAAACCAACCTTATCAGACTTCCCAAATTCAATTCATCGTAAAGTATAGAACCTACATAGAACAAGTTTAAATTGATTGATTAAGAGGCAATCTTATTTTGGCAATTAGTACTTGTACTTTACCTTAACTGACTTTGCATACAGCACCCTGATGTCCTGCCTTTTAGCCTTTGCATTACAATGAGGGCATTTACCTCCTTGACCTTTTAGCCACTTCTCAATACAACTGAAATATTAAAAGTGACATTATGCGCATCTTACTGCACATAGTGTATTTTTGGTGACAGTTTAATAAAAGCAATTTTCGGTTGCTGTGCATTGAAATGTGTTAAATTAATGATAATGCCGCATTAATATTTGAAGTTGGTGCTTTAGAAATAAAAAAATTGGACTAATAAAATAATCACTCCTTTCTTGACAGTGATCTCCCTTGTGTTATTAGCGTTGTTGCCGGTAGAGATTTCGGCAGTGGAAGGGAAGCAACTCCTGCATGCAGTTGTTTATTTCTTAAATTGACTCTCCCAGTCAAAATAGGAAAAGTAATATTTGGAAAGTTATTATTTCTTACTGGTAGCAGGAAGAGTTTGGTGTATTGGGTTAAAAGCTATTATTTCCTCTACCATTTGTAGACACACCTATTTCAGCTGGATTTTTACTTGAAAAAAATGTGCATAATTCCACTTTAACAGAATGTTTGTATTATAATGCATGTGCAACAGAATGTTTGAATTACGATATATGTGTAACAGAATCTTTGTATTACGATATAATAGAATCTTTGTACAAAATGTATTATGATATTTGTGTAATAGAATCTTTGTATTACAATGTATGTGTAATAGAATCTTTGTATTATGATATATGTGTAAAAGAATCTTTGTATTATGACATATGTTTAACACAATCTTTGTATTATGATATATGTGTAACAGAATCTTTGTATTATGATATATGTGTAACAGAATCTTTGTATTACCATAATATCAAGTCTATACAAATCAATACCAACAACATACTAATCGCACATAGCCATGTCTGAGAACATGTGGCAATACACATTCTAAGTTTGGTGATGACTTTTGAAGAAAAGTGGCCGAAAGTGCTGTGAAGGTCAAATATAGCATTCTGCTGAATCTGAGATATAGTTTTTGCCAGAATGGAGAAAAATAATATTGGCCATTGGCTTTGACCTGCTTGTAAGATGTACGTTGCAAAGCTGATTTTGGTGGCAAAAAGCCTGACTTATATGCTAGTATCAACATTAGTAAAATACTGGTCTGATCTCATCCATTACAGAACTTGTACAATCTTTTGTACTCATACATATTAAACTTGAGTTCTGTTATGACAGATTATGTGTAAATATGATCAACTACAGTTATGACAGATTATCATTTTTTGTGACACTACTTAACAATAAAAGAATTACCTTTGTCCAAACAAATGTCCACATTTCAATGAGCTCAACCTGTGCAGACCAGATGTAGTCCATGTCTCAAAACATATAGGACAACACTGTAATATAAAAAAACCATTATGATACATATTACTTCTGTAAACAAACTCTGGAGAAGAGGTTTTAAAGATAGATGAGAACTTTATTGAAAACATACTTCTATAATGTTACACAAATTAATACATTCTATGCTCAAATCACAAGTAAAAAGAGTACTAAACTGTCACAAAATATATCCATTGGTGGTAAACTCTGAAAAAAATTCAATTTTCACAATTAAAGGGCAATAACTCTGGAGTGACTTGGCCAATTTTGCTTGTTACTGTTCTTGACTGTGAAAGTAGGCCAATAAACATTCACAGAACATTTTGTGAAGATTGGTTAAAATTGATACTTAGGAACTCACTTTGAGAGCATTGAGTACCAATGGTTAACTCCATTACAAAGTACCAATACTTATTTCCTCCCTTTATTTGCTAATTCCCTTAGACTGCATCAATATAATATTAACACCCTAAAATAGCATAAATGTTTCTTTTCTGTTACTAAGAAAAATTTGAAAGACTGAATGAGTAAAAAATAGGTTCGGGTGTCCTGGTCATGACTGCACTTTACTGTTACCAAAAATCCAAGCTGTAAAGCACAGTTCTTTAAAATACAAAATGAGTCAATTGTGATTATTCTAAAAATCTAGTAATTGTACCAAAACCATATCCCCTGTTAGAAACCATACCAATTTTAAGGAACCATACAAACTGTTAGGAACCAGTTAAGTAGATCAAAACCTCAACAGAAACTTGCTGCTTCTATCTAAGAAACTAAAATAGATGACTGCACAGACAAATGTCACAATCCGACCTCTACTTATAGCTTAGCCATACTCGTGTAAGATGTTATATGAGCTCATGGTAGTTATTAGAATATGACACCTACATCACTATCATCTTCTTCATCCTCATCTTTTTTATCTCCACATGCTGAAGATTTTTCAGGGGAGTGAACTCTTTTCCTTTTGGGACTTCTGAAGTCTGCAGGTGACTGTCCTTGTGCTCCAAAAATCTGCACAGTCTGAATTGGATTAACTGAACTAGGTCCAGGGGTCGCAACGGACGGTAGGCTAGCAGATGCTTGCCCTGATGTTTCAGCTGCCGGTTGGTTTGAAGAACCAGCTTGAGGTCCAGCTACATCATGTGCCTCTTGGTCACTTGATACTGAAAAATGACAAAAAAACAATCTAAAAAAAGTGTCTCCCTATATAGGATAGTACCATAAATTGTTATGATTTGAAAAAAAGATCGAAATATCTATGCTCTGTGCATTCCAGTTTTTGAGATGTTTCCTTTTGGTTGCCATGGCAACTAGCTTTCTACATGGAATATAATTATTTATTGGACCAAATTTGGTACTTTTCCCCTTAAGTTTGATCAAAATTGGCCTATTGGTTTAGGAGAAGTCGTCTGAAGCAAAATGTTGACAGACACATGCACGAATGCCGACACCACAATGACTCACCCTGAGCACGTCATTGTGCTGAGGTGAGCTAACAAGAGGACCATAATATCGCCCATCTGAGTGCCACTGCCTTTAACACCAAGGTCACAACAAGACCAACATACCACATAAACATTTAAATATAAACTCAACATTTCTATTGTACCCAAGTTTGTTAAAATACATTGATCAATGTTTTTTACAATAAACTGTTTTTGTATCTTTTATAACAGTGACATTCATGCTAGGTTTGTGAAATTATTTTGAACCAGAGGACAAAGATGGTCCTATATTACTCATCTGATTACCATGATTGGCCATAATACAAGGTCATGATTTGAACAATATCAACGTATTATTATATACTTTCATATTGCCCCGTTCACTTTGCCTTAGAGAGTTTGTTCAGTATTCTACGGTACTGCACGTTGGTAAGGAATGATACTGAACGTTGGCAAGGGAGGGCGGTCCTAGCGATCAGCTGTACGGACTATTTTATTTGTTTGCAAACATCGTTTTAATGAGGTTTCTATGTCGAAGTTCGACAGTTTTTTACAATTAAATAAGCTACGGTCTGAAAATAAAAAAGAAACTTTAATCATTTTCAAGTAGACGTAAAAGAGTTTCGTTTTTAAAAAGGTTCGATTATTTTAGGGCACGCAATACTAGTTCTGGTTACGAAAGTTACTGGTACGTAGTTCAGCCAAGTATTGATAAACAAAAGGAATGATGTTTTGCATGTAGTCATAAGAAAAAACATTTTTAGGAACGTACATCAAGTTGATGTATTCACATTTCAAAGTACAAACCTGCATCCGTAGGAAAAATCTTGCGTTTTTCAAAACAAGATGGCGGACGGCAATTGAAATTTCTTACCGTACAATTGGCGTCAACGTTTCTCCTGATAAATGACGTCACGTATAAACAACAATATTGAATCGAGTCTATTAATACGCAATAAAGAAAATGTACATGGTGAAATAGTACGCTAGTTGTCTGAGAAATTTCAAGATTCATTTATTGTTTTTTGCTAACAGAATGTCTTTTTTGTTCATATTCAATATGAAAGTATATAATAAAAAGGTTATTGAACTTGTATGGCGAAATATTACTTGGAACTCGTTGATTTGGCGGGAATAACTCGCAAGCTCGTTGTTCCCGCCAAATCAACTCGTTCCAAGTAATATATCGCCATACAAGTTCAATAACCTATAATACTTCATGCCAAATAATATCTAAGCTCTAGGCTTTGTGGTTTCAGAGAAGTACGTTTTTTAAAAAAGTTTTCCCTATATAAGCATCAAGTGACCTCAGGGCAGGGTCAATTTGGACTCAGGTGTCATGACTTGAAAGTTTTTCCTATATTGGCCTTTTAACCCCAGGGACATTATTTGAACAAACTTGAGGGACAACCACTAGAAAATGCTACATACCAAATGTCTAAGCTCTGGGCCTTACTGCTTCAGACAAGAAGATAAAGATTACCCCATATTAGTCTATTTTAAACAAGTGACCCCAAGGCGTTGTCAATTTTCCTAGGGCAGGATTTTTACAAACTTGAGACAGTACCACTAGATAATGTTAAATACATGTACAATATATCTAACATCTGGGCCTTGAATTCTTAGACAAGAAGATTTTTAGAGTTTCCAATATTTACACACATGTATATGTAACCTCTAGGATGGGGCCAATTAAGACACCACAGGCATAATTTTAACAAACTTGGTATAGATCTACTACACCATTTTACACACCAAATATCTAAGCTCTTGGACTTTCAAATTGAGACAAAAATATCTTTTAAAAATTTCCTATTTACTTGTTTTGAAAAACAAGTGGTCCCCTGGGTGGGGTAAATTTTCACCGATGGGGCATGATTTTAAAACTTGAGAGGACCACTAGACAATGCTGCATACCAAATATCTATGCTATGGCCTTTCTGGTTTTAGACAAGAAGTATTCCCTATATAACTATATGTAAAACAAGTGACCCCCACCCCAATCAGACAGGGCCTTTTTATTTTTACCCCATGGTCCAGATTTGAAAAATCTTTTCAGAAGACGCTAGACAGTGCTACATACCAAATACCTAAGCTCTAACACTATGCTAGATAAACTTAAAATTAAATCCTTATTAAAGCTCTAGGCCTTGTGGTTACAGAGAAGATTTTTAAAGTTTTTCCTATATAAGCCTATGTAAAACTAAGTGACCCCCGGGCAAGGTCAATTTTGATCCAGGAGTCATAATTTGAACAGTCTTGGCAGAGGTCCACTTGACAATGCTACATGCCAAATATCTAAGCTCTAGGCCAAGTGGTTTCAGAGAAGAAGATTATTAAAGTTATTCCTATATAAGCCTATGTATAACTAAGTGACCCCGAACAAGGTAAATTTTGACCGGGGGTCATAACAATCTTGGTAGAGGTCCACTAGACAATGATTCATGCCAAATATCTAAGCTCTAGGCCTTGTGGATTCAGAGAAGAAGATTTTTAAAGTTTTTCCTATTTTATCAACTAAGAGTTCTGCATGGAATTGAATTCTTTGAACAATTTTGGTAGAGCTTCATGCAAGGAACATCCCTGCATAGTTTACAGTTATTTTTCATTCAATCTGGCTTATTGAACAATATATACCTTGTTCTCTAGCATCTGTTAGATCAACAGGAGGTACTGGGTTTGCAGGTCTGTTAACTATCGTATCATCATTAGCGTCATCATCATCATCAACAGCTACATCATTGTCTGAATCACTCTATGGAAAAAAACTTTACAAGTGAAATTTTGATACTGTTTTTCTTAACTTATCATGGATAATATAGGTATAAAAGAATTGGTATAGAATTCCTTGAATGAATGCAAGAATCATTCAATTAACTCATTATAAATGCAAGTGGCATATGCATTCTTAAACTAACTAACCAATGCCAAACATACAAAATTTCCACCAGCTGCAAAGCTCTTCAATATGTCAGATTTTCCACTATCTAGTGAAAATGTAACTGTATTTACCACATGTTCAATATCTGAAGATCCTTCACCAATTGATATAACACCATCACTGTCTTCAGCAGAAGGCCTGGAATCATCATCTTCAACTTCTATAACATCATCAACTGGCTGTAGATAGGATAGAATGAATGTGATATTAACTAATATTGTATTATAGTACTTAATCTTTACCCGACTGGCTGAAAACAAGCACACTGTAATGTTCATGTATTGTATGCACATGACGTCAACTAACATAAGGGATTTCTCTTTCTTTTTCTCTTTGGAACCGCCAAAAGGTAGTTCATTTATTTTCTTTAAAACAACACGATAGTATAATAACAAATATTACAAAAGAATTAGAAAGGGATTTTTCTTGAGCGTTTAAGCAGGGTGCTGAACCTGGTAATTTTTCAAATCTATTCTTCTAAAATGACAGTTTTCAATTTTAAAGGATATTTTCTGCCACTCAAGTGTTCAAACATGCTAAAAGTGCCCTGCTCCTAACTCAGAGCAACATACCCTTTTTTGAGGCCGCCTAGCCCTTTTTGACAGTCTAAAATAATCCCTACCAACCTACTTGTGCTTAAAGTCTGTTCAAAACTGGGCTTGCCTATCTTTCAATTTCGACAGTACTATCAAATTTACTGACTGAATAGCAAACGGATTACGAACGCGATGTCTGATCATGTCCTATACTTGTCACAAAGGCAGAATCAATTGCCGCCAACTAGGTAAAGGTTAGACCAGCTGCCTGCCACATCCAAAAGGTTCAATATCATCTTTTATGTACTATGAACCCCAATTTTTTTTAGGACCAGAAAACTGATTTGATGCCAAAGTTGTGAAATGCCCACATACAGTAAGAACACCAGCCTGTTAAAATGACCAAAAACACAATTGGAAAGGGCGTTAAACCCCTACAACAATAAGAACATGATCTGCTTGCCAAGGTATCATGGTAGAAGGAAAGCACCAGAAGCACCCTCTGATACCTCTAAAGCAAAGAATACGCAAGCAAACAGTATATCAAAATACTATACATGTAACACAGCAATATATGTAATACACATACCAGTTGCTGCTGTGATTGCCTTCTTCCTGTAGTGATCCAACGCTCTCGTATTACCCAGTTCTGGATGTCTATTCTACCAGTACTGCAAGTACACAGGGTGTATCTAAACTAACAACTGAAATGTTTGTGGCAGATATGGCTGTAATAGCAATATGGATCTATACTGCTCACCTGATTAATCAGAGAACATCTGCAACATATGACCAGATCTTTACGAAATATATTGTTATATAGTAATAAAAACATGTATAGATCTGAAAGTGATAAAACAACTGGTGAGAGGAACTTTTTTACCCAATCCGACTTTGGTCTTAATTTAACTTACAAGCTTATGTAGACAAAAAATCTCCATGACGATTGGGCATGTTGGGCACAAATCACATCTACCAATCTACAAAATGTGTTTTTTTGTATGGTTACAACTAGTGAACTTGGTTTTGGAACCAGGCAATGACCATGATTTTATCAATACAAAATTCTCACCAGGTTTCATGCAAATCAGGTAGATGCCATATTAAAATTCTTTAAGACTTTATTCAAGTAAATATTCACACCAAGTTTCACTAAAATTGAACCAAAATGATGACCACTTGAGTCCTTAAAAGCCAATTGTTGATGATGAATGGACAGATTTAGGGCGGGACATAGGACAATGAGTCAATGACAGTACCTCAATCTTGAGCACTTTGTGCACTGGTGATTATAACTTATAAGGCCAGATTTTCTAGGCAAAACAGATTAAGCAACTGCTTGTCAAAAGAAAACTTATCTCTATTCACAGGTACTGTTATTAATAATAAAACAGGTTTGAAGAAACAAACCTAGTAAAGATATATGCACCTTACTGGATACCCGATAACACTGGCTAACATTTTCTTGCATATCGGATCAACATTTCCGGTGATTGTACCTATGCCGGAAAAACCAGCCTGGCACTCCTCCTATGCTAGATTCCTCTCATCAATTACTTGTGATGTAACATTATAAACATTGTGCTGTCACTTCCCCACACACAAGGTCTGACTATCGTTTGTATTTTACATATGAAAATGCATCATGTTGAAAAGTTTGCATTTAGAAATCTACTTTAAAGTACAAGACAGTATGCAAGAAAACATTTCATTCATGAGATATTTGGTTCAGATGGAAATATACCTCAACTTGGATAACTGTTTTTTTGGAACTCGGCAGAGCCTCATTCCCGCTAAAACAGTTACCCTTTGATGACAGATATTTCGATCTGAACTGCGTGCTCATAAGAGAAACTCATATACATGTTTATCGTCAATGTCAAGACTAAACAATTAAAGCCGTCATTTTTTCCACCATAAAGTTTTTAATGTGAATTCTCTGTTTTTTTTTAAAAATGCTTTAGAAAGTACTAATATAAATATAGCATGATTGCATCACATTTCCATTTAACTTGGTCATATAGTTACATTGAACCTTCAAACAACTGCACTTGTTTGACTTACACAGAAATTTGCTAAAGCGGGTGGGAGCAGAGAAATAAAACCCTGTATTATCTGTGAAGTTAATGTGGTCAAGGGCCTTTAAAACTCAAGGTCAAGTTACCATGACAGCAACTAATAATACATATATCAGACATCACCTGTGTGCTCTTCCCTCTAGGTTATCCTGACTGGACCGGTTTCTCTCACTCTGACCTGCATACACAGTTGCTATTGGTGACAGTGCTGATGTACTTGGCAGAGATGCATTTAGGTCCACTACAAAATAATTTTTGGCATTATCTGAACCATAATTAGTGGTAATTGTTTCACTTGACTTGGATTTGAGTGCCAAAAAATACAGTCAAGAGAAAACATTTGACATTTGAATTATTAAAGTAAATTTAAAGTGATATTATGGTATTTTTACCGTTCAAACTTGCTATCATAAATTTAAACAAGAAGGCCATCATGGCCCTATACTACTCACCTGAGTACCAGTGCATTAAGCTATTAAAGGAAGTCAACTTCAATTGTTGCTAAAGGGAGTAAGTAGCTGCTAAGGAAATCACTGGTTGATAAGTAAGTCAGTTGTTTAAAGGGGAACTCACTCGTTGCTATGGGAAGTCAGTGGTTGCTAAAGAAGTCAATTGTTGCTAAAGGGAGTCAGTAGCTGCTGTCAAAATTCTGTCAAAAGCCTTGACAGAGTTATGTACTCTTGTCTGTAGATGGAGGTTATGATGGTAAACAAGTATGGTAAGTTTAAAAGCCATACCTCTAATAGTTTTAAAATAAAGTGGGTGGTATGAAAAACTTAACCAAGGTGTGACACCAACACAGACGCCGATGCGAGTAGGATAGCTCCCCTTTTCTTCGAAAACTCGTGCTAGCAAAGGGCAATAACTCTGTAATGAATCAAGATAGAGTTATGGCTTCTGTGCAATGCACTACCTCTCAATATGCTTGACCATTGTATGAAGTTGTATTGAATTCCAACTAGTTGTTTTCAAGTTATGCTCCAGACAAAGAAAAGTAACAAAGGGCAATAACTATGTAATAAGTCAAGATGGAGTTATGGTACTTGTACACTGCACTTCCTCTCATTCTGCTAGACCATTGTATGAAGTTGCATTGACTTCCAACCAGTAGTTTTCAAGTTATGCTCCAGACAAGGAAAAGTAACGAAGGGCAATAACTCTGTAGTCAGGCTGTAGTTATGGTTCTTGTGCATTGCACTTACTCTCAGTGTGCTTAACCATTGTATGAAGTTGTATTGAATTCCAACTAGTAGTTTTCAAGTTAGTATTTTGTTATGCTACGGACAAGGAAAATGCAACGGACCGACCGACCTACCAACCACCGCGTGACTCCTATATACCCCCCTAAACTTCGTTTCTGGGGTATAAATATCATTTACATGACATTGTATGTCTGTCATTGAGAGAAATAACCCAGCAAAATTATTTTCCTACTTGTTTTCAAAGTATCTACTGTGTTTAAAGCTTTACCATTGACTATTATTTGATATGGTCTTTTGAAGGGGAAATAGAAATTAGAATACCACAATGATACTAGTAGTCAACTGAACTTACATTCCAGATCCAGAGAAGGTAATCTAGGGAGTAAAGGAAAGCCGCCCCTAGATATCTGGGTTGAGGTTGCTACTGGTGATGGTGGAACTAGCTCCAACTGGTCCACATTTTCTGCCATTTCTCTCAGTCATCTTAAACTGAAAGAATGATAAAATACTGAAGTTTAATGTCCCTCCCTCAAACACTTAACAGAGATATATCTTAGCTACATATAATTGCATTGAATGAAATACATCACACTTACAGGCTTGTATGCATTAACAATGATCAATTTCATATCTAAATTCCTGTGTGAAAGGGTGTCATTTTCAAATTATAAAAGGGCCAAGATGGCTCTTTATTACTCACCTGACTGCCATTTGCTATAATACAAGGTCAACATTGGCATCACAGGAAGGGTAAATTTGGTTGTTTGGGTCATGATTCTAACTCTTTATAGAGGTCCACTATACATTGCTACATGTATGCTAAATACATTGTGTATCTATAAGTTCTGAGCCTTAGGGTTTTATACAAGAAGACTTTTGAAGTTTTCACTATATATGCCTATGTGAAATCAAGTGACTTCCAAGGCAGTGTCACTTTTGACCTGTGGCTCATTATTTGAACACTCTTGGCAGAGGTCCAAGAGAAGATTTTTAAAAATTTCCAATAGAAATCTATGTAAAGTCAAGAAAGGGTCAATTTGGGCTGTAGGGTCATGACTTGAACAATCTTGGTAGATGTCCACAAGGCTACATGCCAAACATCTAAGCTCAAAGCAATGCTGTTTCAGAGAAGATCTTTGAAGTTTTTTGTATATGAGGCCCCCCCAAATAGTTATCTGTGTTTAGGGCAGCGGTCCCAAAAATTGTAGGTAGGGACAGGGTAGGCAAATGGTAGGGGATTATTATTTTATTTTATAAATCGAACAAAAATTCCATAGGTTGGAAAAAAACAATCTGTGTTTAGGGCAATGGTCCCCAGAATGCTAGGTAGGGTAGGGACAGATCAAATAAAAAAAAACATCTTTTTCAAATTTTTTCCATTTTAATTTTTTTGGAAAAAAAGCTCTAGAGTCGGGGGAGTTTCACCAGGTAGGGTTGCCCGAAACACAGATTTTTTTTTTTTTGCCTAAGTGTATGTAAAATCAAGTTATCACCTCGCCCTGTGGGCAAAGTCAATTTTGACCTGCGGTTCATCATTTGAACAATCCTGGTAGAGGTCTACTTGATAATGCAAAGTATCCACGCCCTACTGGTATCAAAGAAGTATCCGTATGCGAGCAGCATCTAATATAGTGCTACTTTACATTCTGTGTAAATCTCTACAAAGACAGTGGTTTTTTTCAGTCTGAGGGGAAAGGTGGCGGGGCCCGTCAGGAGGGGAATTTTTTCGTCATTTTGCCAGAAAAGGGGTATTTTTCAGAAAATGTATAAAATATAATGTTTAAAAATGTAATATACGAAAGAACCAAAACTATCAAGTATGTAAACGACATTATTCTTGTGCCAAATATAAAGCGAGGACATTAGAATTTAACATAACAAAATTTTATATAAAAATACTGGTGTCAGGAACATAACTTAGCAGCATTGGTGTTAAAACACACGTGAATAATAAGTAATACTTCTATTTACAATTTAAAACATTGTGTTAGTATATTTTTTCATCTTTGGAACACTGTTTTCGTTGAAAAAATAACAAAAATCGGGGTCGCGAAAATAGGTGACAAACGAAAAATCGGTGATTTTCGGCTGACAATTTCTCATGTAAGGTGTCAAATAGTTGCAAGAAATTATTCTGAAGCTATAATTTATGAAAACTTATGTTTCTATAACAAGTTTGGCCAACTCTTGATTAAATAAATCCAAGATTTTTTCAACATTTTGAGCGGAATTTTCTGTCAAAAATGGGGAAAAATATATATTAATTTTGGAGGGGAATGGGGCCGAATTTCGGCCCCAAAAAAATACTGAAAGAAGTTGCGATTGTTTGCCCCACTGTGTTCCTTTAATTGTTCGTTTTGTCCTCGTGTGTTTACTTTGTATGCTAGTGTGTGTTGGTAGTGTATGTTTGTGTGTGTACATGATTGTGTGTGTGTGTGTGTGTGTTGTGTGTGTGTTGGTGGTGTGCACTTCTGGGTGCTGTGGGGCTCGTTTTGGGGAGGCTGCATTTTTGGTACGTGGCATTCCCTGTGTGATATTATTTTTGTTTCATGATGTTGCCTTATATGCCAGAGCTGAGTACAGTTTCTTCAAGCAAAGGTAAAATGATACTTAGGCCAAAAGAAAAAAATAGCTTGTTTCTGCTAACCCGACCGACCCTATTTTTTGCCGCTGACCCTAAGACTTTTTACTGGCAAAAAAAAAAAAAAAAAAAAAAAAAATTTCGAAAATTGACTTATTTTCAGTTCTAATTAGTCTATTTCGTTTCTTTGCCACTATTTCGCTTTTTAACTCGGAATATTAAGAACGATGGGTTTGAGCAAGGTCTTTCAAATAGTATTTTTTTTTTTGAAAGACCTTGGTTTGAGGTATGACTACACTAGATCTTTTTCCATAGTCTAACTGTATAACATTTAAGCAAGGTATTTTCAGATAGCAATAGGACACCGTAATATCAATCTGAAGATTCTTAAAACTATTTTTTTTGTTATGCTCAACCATTGTACTTTCAATTTTAATTCGAGAAAAGTTTAGTGCTGCCAATCATTTTGGACCAATTAGAGACCACAGATAACTAAATGGTCCGCAAGTTCGTTAAACAAATTAGCAGGTTCCAAGTCCCACCAATCTAGAGTGGTATGGTGGTTGAGTGGTTAACGCTCTGGACTACTAATCAGGAGGTCCCCGGTTAGAATCCAGGGCACTGGAAATTTCAGCAACGCTTTTCGGTGTTTCCCACCCATCTAGAGATGAACTTGTTAGAAACCAAGATGTACATTTTGTAGTCTCACATGTATTGGTGCTTTACACCGGGTATATAAGCAAGATACCATGAAGGATGGTGGACCATGAGGACATCTAACAAACAAATAACCCACCGATTTAGTGAAGTCATACCTTCAAGTGTGATGCAAAATTAATCCAGATCATAACAGTTTATTTAAGGATTAACAGCAGTTAAATCGGCCCCATTCCCCATTGTTTAGATAAAATTCCTCTAAAAATGTTGAAAAAAAAATCTTTTATTTAATCAAGAGTTGGCCAAACTTGTTTTAAAAACATAAGTTTCAGAAATTAAAATGCTTCAGAATTATTTCTTGAAACTATCTGATACCTTACATGAAATAGTCTCCTGAACATAGCCAATTTTTCCTTGGTCACCTATTTTCGCGACCCCGATTTTTGTAATTATTTAAATGAAAACTGTGTTCCAAAGATTAAAAAAGATACTTATACAATGTTTCAATTGAAAACAGCAGTATTTAAATACTTATTATTTACGTGTGTTTTAACACTTATGCTGCTAATTTATGTTCCTGACACCAGTATTTTTATATAAAATTTTGTTATGTGAATTTTTTATGTTTTCTCTTTATATTTGGCAAAAGAATAAAGTCATTAACATACTTTATAGTTTTGGTTCTTTATTACATCGTTAAACATTATATTTTATACATTTTCAAAAAATTCCCCTTTCTCCTCAGGCTGAAAAAAAAACCCCACTGAACAGACAATTTATAACATAGGGTCAATGTTATTTACAATTCATATATATCTAGATGCTGATGGCTTAATCAAATATTGTATAAGTAGATTTCCTAAATATTTGCATCCAGCTTAAAAAAAAAAAAAAGAAAAAAAAAAAGTTAACATACCTACCTACCTACCTACCCTATATTCATAGGTTTAAAAGCGCAACACCTGTTTTGTTTACAAGTTGCACATGAGGGATTTCACGCGCACTGTTTGCGCATGCGCAAGGATTACTCAATCATGTCCATTTTAAGGACAAGTTTCTTCCCTTGGCGGTCAAAAACAGACAATGACCCAAAAATGCCAAAGAAAACTCAACATAAATGATTTTTACATCAATTCGATATAGAATAATTATTTTATTAAAATCAATATGAAAAATGATATACAGATATTGCCAAAATCATAAATTTGTAAGCGGACCGCCGCCTGAGTTTCTTAGCCAAGGGAGGTAACTAGTATACTGTTACTGTTTGTTATTCAAGTAGGAGGTAGTCATCAGAAAGGTTAAAAAAACATATAACATCATTATTTGGTTGTATCCTCTATCAACAAGTACACATTTGTTCTACAAATTCTCCTGACGGAAACTGCTTCTGTAGCGAACCGGTTTTGTCCATTTTGTAAATTGTATTCCCTTTTGGAGCCCCGCAACTTGCGGAAGGGAAAATTCAATGTTTATGTTCTGTTAAAGCGTTAGAGCTAAAGAATTTATATTGCCGAACTTTTGAACTTTTCTAAATAAAAATATTTTAAGAAAACCTTCATTTTGTGACGGACACTGCTTTGATACCAGTAGGACTTTGTTTATATGAATGAGATTTGTTATTTATTTATTACTTATCATTGCAGTGACAACCAGAGTTCTAATGTACAGGAACCTATGTAAGATGACTCTCGTGAATTACTTGTGACGTAACATTTTAACCACTGTGACGTGACTTTCCCAAACATGCATTTCTCTAAGTTTACATTTAAATATGCAATTTAAAGTGCCAGATATGCAAGAGAAAGTTTCTACCATGAAAAAGTCTACAACGAGATATTTGGTTCAGATGGCAATAAGCACTGACGGATATTTCAATCTGAACCGCGTGCTCATGACAGAAACTTAAATTGGCTGGTCAAAGTATCCGGTGGTTCGAAATGTTCGTGGTCCGAATTTGATAAATCGTACCACAGTACCGAGAAGTCGACTCCGCTACTTCATTATTAACAATTAAGCTTGAGCCAAATTGTATACACGTCTTTGCATTTTGGAAATTTATTGTACTGACTCTGACCTGTTGATAAACGCATGTTTTTCCCAATAACCTAAAATTTTGGAACTTGCGCCATTTCCCCGAGTAATCCAAGTGAGATAGTTCCGCCAGTGCTAACAACCGTATCCGGACTCCGGATCAGTTTGTGATTGTTCTCTCATTCCAGCGCATTCGTTATATAATTTCATGTTTGTCTGAAAGCTCGGTAAACCACTGTTATATGAGGCTGCAGGGACTTGGCATGGTAGAGCATAGAGTCTTATATAAAACAGATACCAATCCGGAGGTCTCCGGTTCGGGAAATTTCTGAAACGCTTTTCAGAATTTCCCAGCCGTATAGAGATGATCTGGTTAGAAACCCATTGGTAGTCGCACGTGTATCGGTGAATGCTATACACCAGACATGTAAAAAGAACCAATGGGTATATTCTTAAAAGAGCATGGGTCTGGTACCTGGATTTACTTGTATCTGCATCTGTTTCTCTCCAACCTGCGCCTATCAGGAGTCTTGGCAAGTTCGCCCAGGGAGATATCCCAGGGTCGGCCGGGACTTTAAACAAGCAAAGGAAAAAAAATGACTCAGCTAGCAAAGTCCAGATTCATTGTCTTGGAAGTTGTTTTAATCTCTGTCGGTCAGTAGCTAGTTTACTTGTTAATTTTACCGACTGTAAATAAAATGTTGTATCTCATATCTTGTATCTTGTCAGTCAAACACTCTTAGTATGGCCAGGGGCATAGCTAGACCTATTTCAAAGTTACACACTGTCATTGACAGTATATAGCATAATATTAAAAGCTTCCCATATTTTTAATTGGGAACTAAATAAAAGTATTTATTTATTTAACAGAGATTATATAGAAGATAATTGTTGGTTTCGGTGTAAGATATAGAGGATAATTGTTAGTTTCAATGTAAGATCACGATATAATTTTACCGAGTGGGCACCAACAGTGATATTTTCACGAGTGGCGCAGCCACGAGTGAAAATAACTACTTTTGATGTTCACGAGCGAAATTATCGTGATATGGCATCGATACCAACATTTTTTTGTTTATTTTATGTTTAAAACTCTATTTTTGTTGAGTTTGTTTCAATAAAATGTTGAAAATCGCGGGAAACGTCATCAGAAAGCAAAACACCTGTTATTTTATGTTTTTCAGTGGTTTATCTAAATATAACGGTGGATTATATCCTGATAAACTCACTGTTCACTCAGTGAAATTATCAAAATCTTCTACCGGATTTACATCAAAAAGTAAACCGAGCGTAAAGAATGTTGGAAATCATACGTCAATGACGTCGTTAAAATGACGTCATAAATGTTTTCTATAGTAAATTGACATGACAATATACATGTCATTTTATTTTTACAAGAGAACATGTATGTTTGACGTGTGTTCAGAATCTTTACAAACAACACCTAGTGGTTCTTACTACACTGAACTTAAAATGTTCAGTAACTAAGTAGGGAAGAGGTTAGAATGAATGTCGAATCTCGATATCGTATTTAGATACACAAATAATAATGATTAAGATAGGCAAACAAGAATAATAGTCATGTTATATAGGTAAACACCCATACATAAATAAACAAAAATAAGTAAATTGTCTATTATTAACTAAACTAACGGACAAAACTATATACATTAGTTGCATACTGGCCTATAAGATTATCAATATAATCTATCACTTAAATATAATTGTACATTTTAAAACAAACAAACGACACGATATTAGTTGTTCACGCTAGCACAGGATAGACGGTTTATGACCTCGACATAATTAAGCTTCGTTTGAACCAGACAGTATAATCTTTACAGTGATAACTTACATTTTCAACGAGACAGCATCCTTAAACAGTACGACAAGTTCACAGTATAAGACAGTTGCGGCGTGCCATGACTGTGTCCAAAAACTAGACTAGTTTGTTAAGATAGTACAATGCTCGTGAAATTCATTTAACTTGGATGGACAACCACTGAGGAGAAGCTGGTTTTACTGTGTGACATCATGTTACTCCTAGCAGTGTTCGTAGTGGTGGTGGTGGTGTTGTTAGTACTTTTGATAAATGCATGTTTATCTAGGGTAAAAATTTCCCAACTATCTAAACGCTGTGTGTTTATTACCGGATGTGATACAGGGTTCGGAAATCTGCTGGCCTGCACTCTAGATGACAAGGGGGTTCTGGTGATTGCTGGCTGTCTGACTGAAAAGGGAGCCAAGGATTTAGAAAAGAAGACGTCATCTAGAGTAAAGACTGTTATCATTGATGTTACAGATAAAGAATCTGTTAGGAAAGCTTTTGAATTTACTCGTGAGCAAACAAAAGAGACAGGTATATTCAAAGTATGTCTTGACTAAAATTTACATTATAATTATTAGATCTGCATTCACATACCAAACCGATTGCATTAAATGTAGATGTCGTCGAAACAAATGCATTTACATTCGTTCTACATGGTTATTGTCACACACATATTATTTACCAATGGTTGACGTTATGATGATAACTAAAATCAGTTGGCAGCTACCCTCGACGAGGTGAGCGGCGCTCGATCCTTCACTGATTAGTGAATACTGCTATTCTTGTAGACCTATTGTTTCATGTAAGCTAAACTTGTCAGAAACTTGGTTATTTTGACTTAAACCAGATTCCATTAAATTATAAATTAATTAAATAAATAGTGACCCGCTGGTTCTGACGAACTAAAATGCAAGTCTTAGCTGAATTTCAGTACTATCGATCGCTACCTATATATATGAGTCACTGCTACTCCTATTTTTGTCAATCTTGTTCTTGAAGATGAATAAATCTTACTCATTTCAATTTCATGGATAACTAGTAAGTAAGTTTCAATTGGTCCTCATGTTCCTTACATTAAAACGTCAATTACAACATTATACAAACACAACACATTCTTTCAGGACTATGGGGAGTCGTCAATAACGCCGGTATTATGCCAACTTATGCACCTTCTGAATGGACATCTTTAGAACAATTTGAAAACACTTGTACGGTTAACTTGTTCGGAACTGTTTTTGTGACATTGACCTTTCTTCCACTACTGCGTCAATCAAGAGGTAGACTCGTAAATGTCTGTAGTGTGACGTCAAACTGCGGCTATCCAGGGCTTGCAAATTATGTGACGTCAAAAGCTGGCGTCAAAATGTTCACATCTTGCATTCGGTATGTATATTTGGTAATCATATATTCAACACAATTTCATGGAACATACTGCAATTTTGTCGGCAGCTCTATGTAAAATGTTCAGAGAGAAAATGTTCGTAAGTTTTAATTTCAGAACTGCAAAGTTTTTTCAGGTAGTATATATCATCGTGTTAAAATTCACCAAATGAGCGATATTCTTTATCGAATCAACAAATTATATGTGTCCGATAATGTTTTAAACCAACACTTGTTGTCTCCCAGTTCCATTAAAGCTAATGCACGTTTTGTAGGATATCATTCTATAGTAGTATCATTTAGGTTGGATGTAAAACAAAAGGGCCAAGATGGCCCTATATCGCTCACCTTGGTACAAGTCCACTTGCCTGGTGGAAGATCACTAGATAATGTTATATACAATAGGTTTTCCTATATACGTCTTTGTAGAACAAGTGACTCCCCCCCCGGGCAAGGTCAATTTTGACCCCAGGGGCATAATTTGAACAAATTTTGAAGAGATCTACTAGGCAATGCTACATGCCAAATATCTAAGCTCTAGGCCTTGTGGTTTCAGAGAAGAAGATTTTTAAAGTGTTTCCTATATAAGCCTATGTAAAACTAAGTGACACCCCGTGCGGGGTCAATTTTGATCCAGGGGTCATAATTTGAACAATCTTGGTAGAGGTCCATTAACCAATGCTACATGCCAAATATCTAAGCTCTAGGCCTTGTGGTTTCAGAGAAGAAGATTTTTAAAGTTTTTCCTATATAAAGCCTATGCAAAACTAAGTGACCACCCCCGCGGGGTCAATTTTGACCCGGGGGTCATAATTTGAACAATCTTGGTAGAGGTCCACTAGACAATGCTACATGCCAAATATCTAAGCTCTAGGCCTTGTGGTTTCAGAGAAGAAGATTTTAAAAGTTTTTCCTATATAAGCCTATGCAAAACTAAGTGACCACCCAGCGGGGTCAATTTTGACCCAGGGGTCATAATTTGAACAATCTTGGTAGAGGTCCACTAGACAATGCTATATGCCAAATATCTAAACTCTAGGCCTTGTGGTTTAGGAGAAGAAGATTTTTAAAGTTTTTCCTATATAAGCCTATGTAAAACTAAGTGACACCCCTCGCGGGGTCAATTTTGATCCAGGGGTCATAATTTGAACAATCTTGGTAGAGGTCCACTAGACAATGCTACATGCCAAATATCTAAGCTCTAGGCCTTGTGGTTTCAGAGAAGAAGATTTTTAAAGTTTTTCCTATTTAAAGCCTATGCAAAACTAAGTGACCACCCGCGCGGGGTCAATTTTGATCCGGGGATCATAATTTGAACAATCTTGGTAGAGGTCCACTAGACAATGCTACATGCCAAATATCTAAGCTCTAGGCCTTGTGGTTTCAGAGAAGAAGATTTTAAAAGTTTTTCCTATTTGTTGCCATAGCAACCAGAGTTCTGCATGGAATGGAATTCTTTGAACAATTTTGGTAGAGCTTCATGCAAGGAACATTCCTGCCTAGTTTTATCAACATTGGCCTAGTGGTTTCAGAGGAGATGTCATTTGAATCAAAATGTTGACGGACGACGGACGACAGACGACAGACGACGGACGACGGACAATCATCAATTAGAAAAGCTCACCCTGGCGTAGCCAGGTGAGCTAAAAAGCAACAATAGCTGATCAATAAAGCTGTTACCGACATTGAAAATTTGATAAAGGAAAGAGTTAATGAGGTAGCAAACAGTTTCTGACCCGAGAACATATAATTATTATCCCCGTTTTCGCATAACTTTGGGCATAGTGTTATCTTATGACAACATACACAACTTATGTCCCAACACCACACGCTACAGGTCGAGGCCACACGAATGGGTCATTCGTTTTTCGTGTCCGCTCCATTAAAAGGATTTTTATATAACTTTGGTAAAATGTTATCTCACCCAGACGACATGCAGAACATAATGTTTCAACCCTACCTGCATAAGACCAATGTCACACTCTGGGTCATTAGTTTTTTGTGTCCACCCCATAACTCCTTAATCCTGGTAGGTTTACATAAAACTTTGGCTAAGTATTCACCTTATCAATACAGCGTACAAAATCCATGTTCCAATCCTGCCTGCTCAAGACCAAGGCCATACTAAGCAGTCCTTGGTTTTTCGTGTTCACTCATTATCACCTAAACCTCTTAGAAGATTGTAGTGAAACTTGAGTCAAATATTCATTTCATCAAGACGACATTCAGAACCTAAGGTCACAGTTAGGAGTCAAAGGTCATGTGAATACCCTTTCGTAAAAAGATTTTAAAGACAATTTATCAGATGTTCGTTTCATTGAGATTGTGCAGAACCAAGACTCTGACTTAGTCGACTTAAGGTGACAGGTCACTGTCAGGATCAAAGATTATATTTTCAACATTCATTAAAGCGGCGGGGGATAAAGCTGTCTTTCAGATTTGCTGAAATTTGAAAGATACAACACAGGACAGCAAAAAGCCAATGACAATAGGACACGTAGTCACAAATATTGCATTTTCACGTATATGTACATGTAGATTGATATTGACTGTTTGAATTAAGTATGCGATTAATACTGGTTCATGTACACGCATACCGTCTAAAGCTTCTAATGAAGAGAGTATGTGATAAATGAAACTGTTGGGCATTTAAGGCGTGAACTGGTGAATTCTGGAATCACTGCGCATACAATAGAACCAGGAGGGTTTAAAACACAAATAACAGACAAAAATAGGATGTTTGACAGCTTGGTAGAAACTTTTCGGAGAGCTGGACCAGACGCACAAAAGTTTTATGGTGGAAATATGTCCAGTTATAGTGAGTTACCTACCTATATTTATTAAAAATTACTCAAGTGTAAGTTCATGTTTAGCTAAGTTGTAGATAGTCTGTCTCTTTGATACCATTCGCTTTAACTATGCATATAAAGGAGATCCCTTGTCACTCATAACACAAAAAAGTTAAATGGTCAGCTTTGCATGCCATCGACGTATTTTAGTTCTGAATGACCATTAACCTGTAATAGATAGCTAAACAGTTCGTCAAAAATATGGGTAGGGGCGACAGTTACTGCAACAAGCAATTGTATATACCAAAATTTTTGTCAGAGTTTGTAGTTTATGAAACCACCGGCCTTAATTTGCATAGTGGCGATCCGAGAAATCCAAGATAGACGCTAAGATGGCCACCATAGTTACTGTTGATATTAACTGTTTAGATCTTACAAAAATGTCTTGGATTGATAAATTATATATTATTATATTATGACTGTCAGTAATGATACAATGTACTGTTTCATTTTTTTCAGTCGTAGGCGGAATCAAAATGACCGCAAAGTATGTCAGTACTAACCCACAGACTGTTGCCGATGCCATGACGCATGCTCTGCTAGCTAAATATCCCAAAATGCGGTATCTTGTTGGACTAGATGCACATTTGTTTTTCCGGATGTTATCCGTGTTACCGGAACGGGCAGGGGACTACATTCTCGGTTGGCCCAAACCATATGGAAAATTATGCCCTGATTTACAGGAAGGCAGGCTGCTCACGTTTTGAACTATTGGACACTTACTTTACTCAAATATGAAAGGCAGACACATGTGCGATTATTTCATAATATTTAGTTAGAAGAATACAAGAAGACGGTTTGCTCGTATTTGCAGTACAATGTACGAATTGATTCGAACTTAAATGAAGCATGCTTGTTTTCTATGCACTACCAATGCAAAATCATTTTCACGTGTTATTGTACATACAGTATGTAAACACATTATTATTAATATTATTATTATTTTTATAATAACCATCATTACTTTGTGTTATTTCTATTTCAGACTCTGAAAATATTTGACAAAATACTACTTGAAATGCATACAATATTTAAAGTAAGCTGCTAATAAACTTGGAATGCATATTAATTTTATATAAGTTTGTATCTTTTTATTGTTTATTATTATCAGAACTGAAATTTCACAAAATTCTTTTATAGATATATACTGAAAGGTAAGACAAACGCAACCTTTTTCATTCTTATTATTTGCAGAAAGGTGTCAACGTATATTTTTCAATAAAACGTGTAAACTAAGTAGTAAAGTTTGATTTTCTGTTTATTTTTATTTGTCTGCATGACATTACTATTTGATATTTATTTAAAGACATTTATTATTTCTTATATGTGTACTCTAGGCTAATTCTTTTTTAAAACGCACTATTACGTAATATAATGACCCAGAAATATATAAAAACTAGTTGTTGGTTTCTAATCATATTCAACATTTCTATTTAAACTAAATTGAATATAAAGTCAACATTTAACATTTTATATGTATACGCAGCCTACCGAAGGCACATCATGGAAAGCCCGTGCAACTTTCCCGCCAAAATACGTATAAATTAGCTCTTGTTATACGATAACTTAAAAATCATGTTTATCTTAAAGTGGCATTATGCTCATCTTACTGCACATATGTTATTTTTGGTGACAGTTTTATTAAAGCAATTTTCGGTAGCTGTGTATTTAAATGTGTTAAACTAATGATAATGCCGCATTAATATTTGAAGTTGGTGCTTTAGAAATTAAAGAAATGGACTAATAAAATAATAATTCCTTCCTTGGCAGTGATCTCCCTTGTGTTATTAGTGTTGCTCGGCAGTGGAAGGGAAGCAACGAAAATGTAATATTTGGAAAGTTATTATTTCGTACTGGTAACAGGAAAAGCTTGTTGTATTGGGTCAAAAGTTATTATTTCCTCTACCCTTTTCACACACACCTATTTCAGCTGGAATTTTACTTTAAAAAAATGTGCATAATATCACTTTAATAATATATGCTATTAAATGAGTGATTTGATATTGGCCCTGTTATTTGTCCGAGGGCATTCGTATTGGCCCGAGCCCTGAGGGAGAGGGTCAATACGATTGCCAGATGACAAATAACAGGGCCAATTTAATTAAATTTTGTCAAATAACTAATCAAACTTAAAATGATTCAATTTGTATGGACTATCATCTTCACTGGCAGTAACTTGTCAGAAACAGACAGTAACATGCAGATCTGTAAATAAAAATACCTCTAACATATTCATTTTTGAAAAAAAAAACATATTGATGCGGGTATTCAATATCTTAGTTGAAGCATTTTATATCCTTCTAAATGGGGTTTCAGGCAGAAATTGATTAAAAGTCGATTTTCAATTTTGCCATTCAATCTTCAAGGCTGATTTGGAGTGATTTCAACAGGCGGCCGTTTTCGTTTTCGAGAAACGCATCATCCAATCAAAATGCTCAGATTTCTCAACAGCCAATCATTCGTCAGCTATCTGTTATTGGACCGGTCCAATAAGTGATATTGGCCCTGACTTTTTGATATTGGCCCTGTCTTATAATGTATATAGCACGGTTTCAACATATTACAATTGTGAAAGTATTATTTTCAGTCAAGAGTTTAAAAAAAGTACATGTATGTCATGATGCGTTCTTAAATTTCAAGCAATTCAATAAAGCTAAGGTTAAAACATTGTGTCGTTCATGTCTTGGTAGAATAATAGTGGAAAAACACAGGTCGCCCAACATGACATAAACGAAAATTTTGCAGGCTCGATTTGATTGAGCCTGTCATGGACGGTAGCATGTTTGAAAACATTTCCATTGCATAATTATGTTACTGAATATGCAAATTTGCACTAAATCTAAAATGTAATATATATAAGCAACGGGAGTTCAAATTGGTTTTCGTGTGAGCTTGTGTGCGTGATATCGATATCAAGCACACTTCCGACCATATCAGGCGCACTTCCGTTGCGCAAAACATCCATATTTTATACTTCCACTCACAGAAACAACAGTAAATCTTGAATTCCATATTAAAACTGTTAGATCCAATCATACGTTCTAACTACGCCTTTTTCTAGTAGATCGCCTATGTCACTGAGCGCTTAAAGTCATTAAGTGTCTTACTTTCCGCTGAAAGCATGGAATGTTACATTAGGAAATTTCTCCCGTTAAATACGAAAACAAATACTTTTTCGTCTGATACACAAGTGATGAAATTATGTGTAATATACAACCAGGTCAGTACTGTCACTCGAACCAACGGCCCCAAATTGATGAAAGATTAAAATATTAGTCGACTGTAGTTGATCAGTTCGTTATTAAGCATCCAAAGAAGAGTAGCTGGGTTTTAACGTTTATATCTGACCAGTATCAAAGTTATTGTCGATGAATTGGCAAATAATTAGAAGTGTTGTTAGCTCGTGGCGCGCTTGAATGTATAACTAAATGTTTATCACTTAAAAATCTGAAAAGAATGGTAATAGGCATAATGCGTGAGATTATTGGGATCAGTTTTCAACGGTTGAAATATGACCTGCCTATAGTTGATCAGTTTTCAACGAGGGTCAATTTTTTACGTGTGGGTGGGTCATAAATTAACGGGAAGGGTCAATTTTCAACATTGAAAATTGATCATTAATCCGTTGAAAATTGAAAATTTAATGTTACACCAGCAAATAAGATGGTTTGGATTTGTGAAAGAATTGCTGACTAATTCATCTTGAAATTGTGATCTCTGGCTCGATAAAACTATTGCATTTGCAATGCATTGGTCACCAGGAAACATTAATTACGAGTTGTTTGTCCTTAGTACGCCTTTTGTGTATCCATATCTGTGAGGCAAAATAACTTCGGTACAAAATATTGGAACAGATTAAATAACATGTCGGATGACCGCATACACTTCAGAATATCATATTCAGATATTGTAACAATCTTTATCAGACCTCAAGTTTCACAAAATTTTAAAAGAGTTTAATGTTAACCTCGTATTTTGTATCAACATTTATTCAATGTCAAAAGAAGTCAGTCACTGATCATGTTATCATGTAAAGTATGAATATTATATATAGTAAGAGCAAAGGTAAGTTAGGGTAATTGCAGACGAGACAGAGGAATAAAGGGAATAAAGAGTTCATCCATTAGATAAATTATATATTTTATAACACTGGTCTTATTTTTATGCCCTACAAGAATGTCTACTAACATATATTTTGATACAGTGTAACTAACTCACGCTTATTCGTCACTGTGATCCAATGTTTACTATTTTATAGAAATTATGTTGGTAAATCAATATCAGCACGTTTATAAAGACGTATATCTTTGTAGATAACAATAATTTTTGTCTGAAACAAGCATATTTTACTTGTGACCAACGTGACGAAGACCAAAAATGTAAACAAATCGTCTCGATTCAGTTAGCTTTTTTGACGATTACTTTCTTAATAGGGGGGGATTTTGTAAGTTTGTCAGCATAACCCCCGCCGTAAAGAGTGCTTTCCTCGTTTATATTGCACTGTATCAAAAGTGCTAAACGTTTCCTGTAATTCCTTACCAACTGAACTTACGGGTAGTGAAAGTATCGGTCATGTACACGGGGCCTGTCCAAAACATTGCTTAAATGGGAATAGCGGTACATAAACTCTACGATAATCATTTTTGTGTCGCCCTTTCGGAGAAAAGGCGATACATAGGGATTGCTTTGTCCGACCGTCGAGAGGTAGACTTGTTAATGTCTGTAGTGTGGCGTCAAACTGCGGCTTCCCGGGAATTACAAATTATGTGACGTCAAAAGCTGGCGTCAAAATGTTCACATCTTGCATTCGGTACGTATATTGTGTCATCATATATTCAACATAATTTCACGAATTTCAAACTAGTCATGCGCAAGTCATTTAAGTGTTATTGTAGGTAACGCTCTGTAAACTGGTCACAGAAAACATGTTCCAAAGTCGCTAAATTTCTTTTCAAGTGATATACAATAGGCAATCTACACGTGATCGTGTTAAAAAATCATCAAAACGAGCGATATTCCTTATCAATTCAACAAATAATTTTTGTCCCGATTTTGTCATAACTTCGTTGGGCAACAACATGACATTGTGCCCAGATCCATTACAGCTAAGACACTTCTTGTATATACGATGAAGTCATTAAGCAGAGGATACTTGTAGTATTTCGGAGGTCGGACGTGAAAAAAACCCACAGCAACTGATAAACAAAACAGATACCGATATTGAAAATTTGATAAAAGGAAAGAGTTACTTAGATAGGAAACAGTTTCTGAAATACGTAACAGTATCTTAGATTGTATGCAAAGTGGGAGAGGGTTTTAGAAATGGGTCTTTGTCAGTCCGCCCGTCCGTAACATTTCGTGTCTGCTCTGTTTTAATTTGCAAAAAATAAAGTCACAAAGTCTCTTGAGATTTTAATATATTCTATTGCATATATCTACATCATATATTAATTGAAAATGAATGTTTGATTTAAGTATGTGATAAATATTGATTCATGTGCACATTGACCCCCATTTTTTATTTTTGCATTCTAAAACAAAGGTTTTAATCGAACTGTAGACAGAATATCTGAAAAAGCTTGTTATTCCTTTATCATGAAATATTCATTTATCAAAAATTGAAAAAACGAATTTTAGTAAAGTGGGTGGGGTAATAATAATGAGCGTAATATTTATTCAGATGCTGATAGAAATACCACTATCTCTAACTTTTCATCCTAAAGTATAATATAAATGTACTACATAAGAAAAGATTAGAAAGTGATATCCATTCTGAAACATACACCACATACATAAACGTTTATAATACCAAATTCTAGCTAATTCTGCATTAAGCACCTTGATCTGATAGTGTATCACTAAAGATTAATATTGCGAAAAAGTTAAGTCATTGACCCATCATTATTTTTCCAGAAATTAACTAGCAATATGTTAGTCTCCATAAAAAACAGGGTCAATAAAATTTCTTGTTATTTTGAATTTCAGCAGTGACCCCCCTTAACACATCACTACCATTCTGCTTTAACTATACACTTTACAATTCAGCCCCTGCCACTCATGCGGTGTTCTGTTAGGGTCATCGCTATTTTGCCACTTCGACCTATAAAATAAACCGGTAATTCGGCATGTAAGTTCGCCTCAGTTCAAAAGACAACTGCAAGCGAATGTAAAAGATACGCCAGATTCTTTGTTCGCCCAAAATTGTGGCCGACCGGACCATCCGCAAAGGCATTGAAATGAATATGTAGAGACTAATGAGGTTCCATTTGTAACCTTGAACTCGGTGCATGTCACTTTAGCATCTGTCACCAATCACCCAATGGTTTAGCCTTGAGGGAAGGTTGCATCTGTTGTTAGCTGGATGTTTGAAGTACAGATGCCAGGACGTGTTAAACCCATGACCTATTGTATAGTCACGTCACTGACGCGATAAAAAACTGTTGTCATTAAGTCATTGGGATGCATCTATAATCTGCATAACACTTTCAAGTCAGTATATACGTAAATGCGTGTATGTAATCATATTCATTCGAACCTATGAACAAAGACCACTGTTGAGAAACTACAAATTTGGTCTTTGTTTGCGTGTGGTCTTTATTCAGATATGTTCTTATTATAGATGAATAGTGCATTTTGAATTCCCCTTTGGTCTTTATTCGCAGGGTTGTCTTTATTCGGAGGTGGTCTTTAATACAAATTTGACTGTACATGCTTGTCTTATATAGTGATATGTGTCTGTCTCTTTTTCGCAACAGTAAATATTTGTTTTTGTGACATGCAGTATTTTGACAAATTGGTTTTAATGCATATTTATATGCATCAACATATGTTACACCTTTACACGCAACAAACAATGTATATCATTATGTATCAAAGCTACTACTGGTATCCTACGATCCTCTTTTTTCTATCATTGAGTAGTAGTAACGGAAACGTTAACATGGAATTTTAGGGGAAACTGTTGGGGCACTTCCCTCGTACATTTAAAAAGGACTAAAAGCCAATTGATTTAGTTTGTTGTACTACATTTTCATATTATTAATATACTTATGACTATAGGGTATGTCACAGCTGTAGACAGTCAGATATTTTAGCCTAAAGTTCAGGCACTGCATTATTACGTTAAAATACAACTACAAACGACAAAAAGCAACGACAAAACGAAAATTTTCCGTTCTATTTATAGTTATTACAAAATTTAACAAAATTTATTTTGTGCGGCCAAGTTAACAACAGGCAAACACATAATATAGGCAGCATCAGATAAATACATACATTGTTTACATGTATGCAGAAAAAGAGAGCAATTTTACAATAGATGTACATTATTTATCAATTATAAATTCAATTGTTTTCACAACAAAAATAAATTTGAATCCTCTCATGCCACCATTAAACATGTTTTTTCAATGATGGTGTCAACCCAGAATGGGAAAAAAGACATGACAGGCCTTTTTTTCTTAAAAAAACCCAGCTAATTTTAGTTACATACGTAGAAAAGAAATGACAGTGCAATTGAATGAATTATGGCCCGGGCCTCAAAACTGAATAGCATTGGATTCGGTTTATTATAAGACTGTTAATTAGCTCAAAAACTGGCTGTTTTATTTCTGTGCTCGAAATGTTTATTTGTTTTATTTACTGACGAAAACCTGTTTAATCTTTTTTGCCTAAATGTCAATGCTTTGCTTTTCATAGGAACCATGAATATAACTGTTTTTATTACATTGCTCTATTCAATTTTTAGCGGGTATGCTAAATGGAAAGATATTTGGTGCAAAAGTTTACAAGAATTTTTTCACGTCAGACAATGAGACTTGTTATCAAATACATGTACGTGCAGAAACTAAAGCAATATCAATGGAAATCAATGTTCTTTAGACTTTTGTTTGTTAACGATGGCTTCTTCTAAGTCACTGCACAGTTTGCCGTAGGGAGCTGGCCATCCTAGAAGTCGGTCAACGATCCGTTTTGGTAACCAGGACAAAAAGCCAAAGAACAGAATAGCATCCCATCCAACAGAGTAAGACGTTTTAGGATATTTGGCAAGCAAAGCGTGCAGCATTGAATCTGCTACTTTCTGAGGTTTCTTGTTGATAAATAGGCCAAAGAGTTTGATGGTCCTGATCACTGAAATAGCGAAGGTTATTTTCATTAACCGGATCAAATAAACTGCATGAAGTCTTTTCTGTAAGTCAGTATCCCTGCAGTAAAAAAGTGATGTGCATGGTAATAGCGTGTGCATTCCCTATTTAGAAGACCTATCTAGACCGTGTGTACTATTTTGAGATATAAGACTTTTACAGCAAATAAAAAAGGTCAATAGGTCTAAAGTGCCGCACCAAAAGCGTGGATGTGTTACGAACTTAGACACTTCTACTTCCCCACTTTGTCGCAGCGATCCGACCATAGAATTAAACTGAAGAAGTACAAATTCATGTCAGTGTCAGATAAGAAAGATGACTTACGATACGAAGATATATAACCGCCATAGTACAGTCTCTTTTCCTCATCTGCTCGAAGGAAAGCGTTCTTCATGATAGTCAGGAATTTGTTTTTGTTTGCAATATTTGTGTTAAAACCACCAGGTTCTATCGTATGCGTCGTCACGCCAGAATTCAATAATTCTCTTCTATGAAAAGAAAAAATGTTAACCATACTTACTTGTTTAATCGTATTTTATAACACTGGTCTTTTAAAACTGACAAATAAATACTTATTTCTGAATAAATATCCATATCAAGTGGGTATTTTAAAGACTTTGTAAGGTATACTGCTAGATCGTGTAACCTCGATGAATAAATCATAAAGTATTTGTAGCATCGACTATTCGTTTGACTGTTTTGACAGAGTGTGTTTGAAAAACTGACAATAAACTGACAACAAACTGACTGCGTAGCCATACTTACTGTAGACAAATTGTAAACATTTTCACTCCAGCTTTTGATACAACATAATTTGACAATCCCAAGCGGAAAAAAAAAAAAAAAAAAATAAAAAAGGGGGGGGAGAGGTTTTTTAAAAAGGGGGGGGGGGGGGGAAAAAAAAAATTTTTTTAAAAAATTTTACCCGGCTTTTTTTTTCAAAGTCTTCTACAGTCGTCCATTCGGCTGGTGCAAAGTTGTACATCACACCCGCGTTATTTACCAGTCCCCATAAACCTTATGTAAAATTATAAATAGATAATCATTTGAAAATAAGGTTGAGTCAAAAATACTATGACAAAGGAAACCCAAAGGGAAATTTGTATCACAGATAACCTATCCAGTGAACTGTTCAACAAAGAGAATTCTTTAATAACAGGTTAGTGAGAGTTTCCTTGAGCTGAAAAGCCGCGATAGTTACGCAATTGTTGAAATTCGTCTGCTCTTTGTCAGATAACTTCTTCCCTCTCCAAGAAGTAAAAGTGTTAAATTTTACATGGTAAGTTAATAGAACTCTACAGAAAGTACGAAAGGGTTATTGTTTTGTATTAAGAGTTTGTCACACATGCCGAAATGCTGTTATTTTGACGTATGAAAATATCTATAACTTTCTCTTTACTGTCTAATATTGAGTATCGCTATCTTTGTTACCAGTGTATGGTTCCAGATAAGCCTGCACAGACCACAAACAATCTGAGTGTCAATATAGGCACTTGTAACAAAAGCGGTGTTCCACAACAATAACACTTTTTTCACCATCATACAATGCCTTTTAAAGTTTTAATTTCAAATGTTGATCTTCGCTCAAATTAGTCTATTATATTTATTTAATATACTTGATATACCTGTATCTCCAACATATTGTTTCGTCAGGTTGTAAGCCTGTTTGACTGACTCCTTGTCCGTCACATCAATGATTAGAGTCTTAAGTCTTTTTGAAGTCACTTGCTTAACATCGTGTAAACCTTTTTCTGTAAGGCATCCAGCAATAACTCTGACACCCTTAGCATCTAAAGTACAAGCTAATAAATATCCGAATCCAGTGTCACAGCCGGTTATAAAGACGTAACGCTTTTGCTGTTCACCTATCTCCAAACCTCTTAGGTATTGTTTAAAGATAAAAACTAACAGCAGAAACCCTAAACATATTGTTATTCCTGTTAATAGCAGCATATCCGTTCTATAGTGTCGGTCGAAACACAGCAAATCTATTGAAACATTTGGACAAGTAAGCACATTTCCTATACTTCATATACATGTATATACCCAAATCATTTTTGATAAAATTATGCAATGGCATACAAACTGACTGACACCATTTTTGATACCTTTATCAGTTAAATGAGATTAATCGAAACAACTTCGAGATTATCATTGCTCGTGAAGTTGAAGCTTTCGTCAAACTTTCCAAAATTAGACTTTTATCTAAGCAGTTTTCCGACAAGACACTAAATCCCACACTTATAACTATAGATACGGATTCTTTTAGCAACAATCGTACTATAAATATCTTACACTGAATAACTTGCTAATCTTGACAGACCAAACAAAATCGGATCAAAACCTGTTTACATCAAACTTAAAGCCAAGATACACGAAGTAACGTGTAATTTGCTTATAAATCAGAGCACCGCAAGCAACTTCCTGTATGTGCTCGCTGTTTTGCACGTTCCTTTTCTGCCTTGATTCACAGATGAAAGGAACATAGCACAACTAAACAAGTGGTGTCTTCAAAATAGTAAAAAGTACTTTTGTATCCCGGTAAAAAATATTTGTCAGAAATGTTTTTCCGTAAGGCATTTATGCCCAAAACATACATATTATGTGCTGGAGGAAAGCTGGAAACATTTCCAGTGTCCGCCAGTGACAGGTATTGACTTACGCGAAGTATCCTTCCGCCATCTCTGCATACACAGACATGCGGTTTTGCTAGATAGACACAATCGCCAGACACGGTTTTAAGATACAAAAGACGAACTTATTTTTAGACATTTGAGTCATTTTGTTTACAAAGAAAACAAAGCTATGTGTAGCCTTTTGTCAGTCAAATTGACACGAAGAGTCTCGATAAATCACTTGAATGCCTAGTCCGCTACTCGAGGATAAACCGCGTACGCCAAAAATATTGTGAACATATATTAGCCCAGTGGTTAACTCTCCACACCACAAAAAATTGAGGTGAAAAGAAATTGTGAAGAACACACTTCCGAGGTGGTGGGGTTCTACCAAATAAACAAGAAATGTGAGTAATGACTATTGTGTTGTTAAATTATATGCCAGAAAAATTTTGAGATTATTGTGTTGAAGAACATTCCATAATTGTAGTCGGGCAAGAATGTTTTAGTTGGCGAAACGCAGTAACCAAATTAAATGACATTGAATTTAGACAATGCCGCTAAATAGGTGTATTTGAAAAGGGTAGAGGAAATCTTGCCGACCCAATACAAAAATTTTCCCCATTACGAAATTATAGTCTCAAGATACGTTTCTTTTTTGGGTGGGGGGGTCAATTTAAGAAATAAAATGCTGGCGAAAATCTCGATTCTTCCAGTAACACGGAGATGTCAAGAAGGATTATTATTTTATTAGTCCATTATTTTTAATTTCTAAAGACCCTCCGTTATGAGGCATTATCATTAGTAACACATTTAAATAATACCGAAAATTATTTTACAACTGTAACGAAATACACTACGTGCAGTAAGTCATAGTGTCACTTTAAATTATCCTTTGTAAAACCGTTTTTCCGAAAATAGTTTACATGTGACGTACGAGTACATGTACAAAATAGCCATTTATCGTCACTAGACGATCATGGTATAACCTCGTCCGCATCTGGGGACTACGTGTCATTGTAGTATATAATAGTGGTATATCTGCCCTTCTGCCAATTCAAAAAAAGTGTAATTCCCAATTTCAGGCCAACAGAAAACATTAACATTTAAGAACAGAAGAAAGCTGACTATCTGGGAGATGAGTTTATACATAATGATTTCTGTAGAAGAAAATCCAACAAATCTGTCTTTTTATCTTTTGGTTTGATGTTCTACTTCTTAGCTTTAGAAACATTTTTCTAGTGATACGTAAAACCCCTTAACTGTAAGTAATCCATATCAGGTTGTTTTCCATCTGTCCAATATCAACTGTTTTTGGCCTGGGGACTGAAAGTCCCCTAGGCCTAAGTTAGGATACCACATTTCAAACACTGCAGACAATTTAACTGCGCTATGTGCGAATAACAACTGTAAACATGCGCTTTGGGAAAGTAGTGCAAGACAGACCAGATCAATCTTTTGTTTGAATGTCGCATATGATAAGAACATATTACAAATAAAAACAGTACATACAACTTCAAACGATTGCAGAAAGGTCTATAGCATTACACAATTTGTTTCTGTTTTTAGAAATTACTGCGCTGTTAGCTGATTACGGAAGATAATCATATGCATATCACGGAAAAGTACGGATATTTACGGAAATTTACGGAAACGTACGGAATTCGATATAAGAGTTTGTAGTTTGATTTTCAAATTTCTGATGTTATTTCATTGACAACTTTCTTATTTACAAACGATTACATATATATTTACCTAAAAATAAATTTCTTTAAAAAAAGATACAATTTACGTACATTCCCGAGAAGGAACTCAAGTGATCAAAATCACCCGCCATTTATCGAGGACGCTGCATGTCAAGGCCCAGTGAACGGTTTCACCGATTACAACTACAAGGTAACCAAGAATCATTTTTGGTTTTCCCTGATATACACATTGTACATTACTGTATTTATATTTCATTGTTGGTATTGCTTTGTTAATTTCTGTTTCAAGGTCTTGTCCTTGGTACACAATAATGTTCGATCCACATCATCAGATATCGCTTGAAGTTGAACAAAGCGCAGATTGACTTATTTTTGTTGTTCTCTCAAACAATTGATATTGTTGACCATGTGATTATTTTTCATTTAACGTACGTTTTATAATAAAACAAACTTCCCTGCCACCCATATATTTGTGAATCATTCATTCTGTGTCATATACTAAATTTCGCCCTATGCATATTTCGACCCGCGCTTTAGGTAAGGTTCAGCGTAAATCACGAAGGTCAAAAGTTGTTTTTAGGGGAGTTAATCTATAGCCCCCAGGCCTTCAGCGCTCACAGCGCTTTGATTTATTAAAGCTCAGCTAGTAAAGCTGAATGATTACAATAAAATCGAAATAAACTACGGTGGCTGACTTGCGTCTAATCTAAGAACGACAAATCGAACAGACGAAAAACAATCATTGGCGATGGCAAAAAACAATAGGAAGACAGTAGCGGAAATCAGCAACCATAATTAATGTTCAAGTAATAGGCGCCCTCCTTCGAAGAAAGCCCTCTTAAAAGAACATTTTATTGTTTTTGTTGTGTGTGCTACCTACATAAAATTGTAACACCTACTATACTGTTTGCTAAAAAGAGGTCGGCGGCAGGCTGTGCAAGTGATACCATTGATAGATCATGTACTATTACCGGATACATGTATTATTGTGACACCTGATATATCATTTGATTGTAACAGCAGCGTCCTGTGCGTGGCAAATGTCAAGTTTAGCGCTTTATATAGAGAGGCTACAGTAACAAATTAAGCAGTCATATCAACATTTGAAGGGACAAACATAATTTTGTATATTTATTTACTTGTTATAAAAGGTAAGTTTTTACTACTATGATAATGATTAGCAATCCTTAGTTAATTCTAAGAAGCGAACAATAAAATGATGCCATTTATGATGTCATCATTTTACGTCAAACTAAACCATATTTAAATTAAGATGTTCGAATGTTTTATTGTAATGCACATTATCTACCAATTTGTTTCATATTATGATCTAACAGCAGCAACAACGTTAACTAAACACAATTTTGAAGATAAAACTATTAAAAAAACATGCCACTAGACTGATATTCGGTAAGAATTATGAGTATATTATACCCTGTTCCATCAGAAACAAATATCAAATTGGCATATGCTAACAAAATACATACTAATAAAACGAATTGGTAGAGGTGTGATATTCATTTAAAAATGATATAGATCTAGGTCAACTTTTTTTAGTGTCACGATTTTCCAAGCACACGTATGGAACAATTACCACTGGAAATGCCTGATTAAATAAATGGTATTTCGTTTAAATTGAAAGCATATCTCTTTAGTAGTAGCCGTTAACTGGTTCTGTTCCGTTCTGGAATAAAATAAATATATAGCAAACGTTAAGTTAATAGTGTTTCTGAACGTTATTGTATGATTCTGTAATTGTTTGTACATTTGTATGAATTTTGTTATTGCTTTGAAAACCTTTATATTACTATTATTATTATCATTATTATAACTATTAATAATAGTATTCAAATTATTTTAATGTAATGGCCATAAATGTTTTACCAATGTTGGCTCTAATGTGACATTACCAATGCTTAAACGTTTATGTGTACAGTATGGAACGGAATTTCAAAGGTACATGTAAATTAAAAATAGTAATAATACAAATAATTATAAAATGTCTCATGAAATTTTGCACTTAATTTCCAGCGATGAATATGGGAGTAGTATCATAGGTTCTGACATTTGCCGTGGTATTGTGTACTCTAGGTACCACCTCGGGATGCTCGTGCAGCGGGTCCTTTGAAGATAACATCGGCGATGCAGACTTTGGTAAGACATAACACGTGAATTAATTTAAATAATCAGATTAAGATAGCCCCTAAGATATTTTAAACAATTTAACTATTTCCACCATAAAATAAAAAATTGTGATAATTCAGTAATCGTAATGTTAGTTTTCAAATGTTTCCCTGCATGACTAAGGTGGATCGCCTTTGTGATTGCACTGTGTCGCCTGTATGACTGTGGTGGATCGCTCTTTGATTGCACTACTGTGATGGTTCGCCTCTGTGATTGCAGTTGACAGCCTCTGCGCTTTGCAATGCATTGCATATGTGCATTTCGTCGATCGCCAGTGTGATTTCAAGGGACAAACTTGCGATTAAGGCGAATGGCCTGGGTGGTATCAGTTGAGGGTAGTGTGTTATGTCGTGAATATGTTCTGTGACTGCGTCGGATCGTCTAATGTGTTTGTAGTTGATAGCTCCTGAAACATTTGCAAAGGATAACCTCTGTTCCTTGTGATTGCAGTAAATCACCCGTGTGATTGATGTGATCTTTTACACGATTCCGGTGAATCGTGTAAAGTATTGTTTTAAATAGTGTCAATGATTATGGCGGATGGTCTTCGTTATTGCAATGGACCGTCTTCGTGTTGGTGATAGATCAGCCCGCTATATCTATTAACACATTGTACTTCTGTTTGTATGTCATCGGCATCAGGCTATTGCACTGTTAGAATTATCTCAACTATAAATGTCTTATTCCAGTTGCACTTGTCCGCGTAAAATCCGATGCGATTCCAACATCAAAGGGAAATTACTACGAAATTTCAAAGAAATGTGTTGTGAAGGTATGTTGCTCTTGTTTGTACTTTGCTTCTGTGTTAGTATAGTTGTTTGTACATATAACTGAGCAATGAGTGAAAGTTCGTCTGAATTTATCAATGAGTTGTCTTCAACATCTACTGTTGTCCAATCGAAAACAGTCAGTTTTAAACTAAATACACATCTATGAAGCCACCACAAGTCTGTCCTAAAATAGCTATGTATGTTGTTATCCATGTGCCTATTTGGCTGTTAGTCGAATGTTTCTTCTGTATGGAGCTAACTAATGTTTGTATAAGTATGAAATGGCTTCGGAAAGTGGTTTGGAAATTTTCTGTCACTCAAGTGACGCGATGAGTGTAAAAAAAACAAAAATAATATCAAACAGGGAATGCCACGTACCAAAAACGCAGCCTCCCCAAAACGAGCCCCACAGCAAGAACACACAACACACAAACACAAAAACAAACAACACACACACACACACACACACACACACACACACACACACACACACACACACACACACACACACACACCTGCTTCTTTAAACCTGCTTCTTTCTAACTACAATTTATTAAGATAAGATCTACAAATGTTGTAAGTTTCCAGAATGTCTACACCAAACAACATTTTATAATGTAAGAATGAAAAGTGCAAACCACTGTATTTTGCCTAACATTAAAGGGACTATTGCAATAAATGTACAAGTGGCTGGAGACATTTAAAGTCAGAAAACTACGTACAGTGCTTCGAGTTAAGTTTCCTAAAATGAAAAAAATGATCGTCGACAATTGCCTGCTTATAGAAAATAAAAACAGCCTAATACGGGTAACAAAATTTAACTTCTGATTTTAGGCTCCATATGGCACGGATGTAGAGAGAGCCTATATGACTTACAGGCGTTCAGACCCAAGAGCAAGGACTTCATGTGATGGTACTGAATTGGAAAAGAACACAGTCTACCTGCTCATAGGTACTTATAAACCTCTTATAAGCGAAAAGCGATCGTTCTTCCTGGCTTGAAGTCATGTTAAATTTACTCGATGTACGCCAGTCGAACAAAATGCTTAATGCCTTTCCAAAACAATAAACGACATCTTTTTTGTTAATGTCCCTGAATAAAAACTAGTTATATTATTATTCATTTATTAAAACACCTAACTTCCGTTAGAAGAAAATAATCTCAGAGAAGCTGATGATTTGAACAGCTTCGGATTTAGCCTGCATACATTGTATTTTCATTCATTTCCAAATTTTGAAAGAAGTTCTCTGAAACAAATGTTACCTTAACCACTCTCGAGAATAGGCAATTCTTTGCTCACCTAACAATCAAATGCTCAATATGAGTTATTGTGTTCAATGTCCGCCGTATCTCTGTTTGTACGTCTATGCGATCTGTCCGTCGTGTGTCTGTCCCCATGTACGTCGTAAACACTCTAGATTCCACATTGAAAGTTGGCCAGAATGTTTGCCCTGATGAACTTTGTTGAGTTAACAAATTACTCTCATAGGATTAAAAGTAGGTCACGTGGATAAATCATATACAAACATTCTAAACACTAATAGTCACATTTGAATTACAATAATCGGAAAATTAAAATTATTAATAAGTATAGTTTTCCTGATAGATTTTATGTCAGCTAGAAACTAGGTCTGAAACTGTTTTAAAAACGTTGGTCACCAGGTCATTTTTATAAAACCTTGAACACAGTCTAGAGTCCATATCTTATATAAAAGCATGAACAAAACTGGAACAATGCTTTTTCTTCGTGAAGGCTGTGTCTAATTTGAAACTGATAAACCCTGTGAACACTCCAGAGGCAGATCAAATAGATAGATTCGGCCCTTGTTAATCGCGAAGGTCTAGTGATCTGTGTTGCAGATGTCTTCTGTTGACATATGAACATAAGCAACTAGATAAGAAGATTTGACATGAGTTATGACAGACACAGAAGCAAGTTTGATCGAGAATTAACAATGCTCTTTTACCTACACATCATTCAAATTTCTAAACATCGATGCAAAAGTTAATCTTTTAGAATTACGCATTAGCCGAATTTGAGATTTATTATTGTCCAGGAAAGTGAAAAAGTGTTTTTCTTTCAATATTCTAAATGCATATTTCTATATTTTGTTTACAGGGAATTTGCACGATACCGATAACCCAGACGTAGACTCTGTTCTATACTACGGATGTAAGGGATTTGTTGCGCCATGGAAGACCATGCATTCAGATCAAAAATCTCTTATAAAGAGCCTGTTTTTGTCCGAAAACAACGATTGTTTCGATTCTCAATAAATTGTATCTCCATGGCATGTTGTATTTAAAATAAGGTGTCCTTAAGGGATTCATGAGTAATCTTGTCAAAATGGTCAAACTTTGAAAAATATCTGCTTCTTGCACCGTTTTAAATGTTTATTTACTTATGGAAGTACACAGGTCATTTCCGCTTCGTTTTACTTATTTTTGGTTATCGCATTAACGCTCGCACAACGTTAGCAAATTTAACACGTTTATTTTCTTGTAAACTTTGGTAAAATTGTCTGTTTCTGTAATAGGCATGCAGGATTTCTAATAAATATTAAAATAATACGAAGTCGACTGACCGACATCTTACGGTATATAACAGAACTCCGTATAAAACCCGAAACAAATATTATCGAAGGAAAGTTTGCTTATTTGTTCTGGGTTTTATACGAAGGTCTGTAATATACTGGAAGAAATTAAACTAATTCAACATTTTGACAGTTTGATTCAGTTCCAAAGGTAACTGAGACATTCCAGCTTGTAATTTAACTACATGGGAGGGAGGTGTCATGGAAAGTGGCCTGTTGTGATCCTTTGCTTTACTTGCAAGTGGGTAGAAGGGATTTATAGCTAGCCCGGCTCATCGCGACTGGCTTTACATATGTACATATGTACATGGTACTCATGTAAGAGTCATATAAAAGAGTTTCCTACATAAGAACAAAGTTTTAAGTGTGAATGCAAATGGAATACACAGACACACTCTCAGTTTTTCAATCAATTTACTCATTCTTACAAAAGGGTTTGCTTTACCATGAATGCAATTTATAGAACAAGATAAGCATTCATTTTAAAAGCGTCTGTTGTATTTTGTGACACGTGACTCAAGAATGAAGCCGTGCTTAGAAGAATGCAATCTTTCTAATGAGAAAATCGACTTGTACATTCCGAGTAAATGCATTGTTTATATTTTTCTCCTTTATCGTTTGATTTATATCATAAATTAATTACTTACTTCGTTACTTATTAGGTTTGAATTTTGTATAATTACATATAGAAAATTCGTCATTGACAAGTAAATAATTGCATTGCATGAACTTAGATGAGTTAGATTTGGAAAAAAAAATGTCTCAGCATAACGATGGGGAATACATCTGCTCAGATACAAACGACAGCATTCAAACTCATTCATTACGTTGTTATAGGTATGTTTTATTGTACACTAAACATGAAAAAACTACAAATAGATTTTGCATTCATAAAATAGTTAACCAATATCAACAAAATATATATTCAATATAAAATGTTAACCGTCTTTGTTGCAGCAGTTTCAATGTGTATTTCTTGTAGAATGTCAGTTTAAATCTTTAAATTGGTCACGTGAATCTTGCAACTTTGGGTTTGTAAAATTTATTTCTCAAAATGTACTTCATCCTGAAGTAATTAATTTAACAAATATGCTCAAAATGTTTCCACTTGAAAAAAGTATGGGTACGGATTTGCTGTTTAAACACATTACAGATACTGTTGTGTATTTTATCACGATTCATCAGACTCTGATCTTTTGCCAAGTCTCAGCAGTCTTAATGCGCGTTTTTCTTCATCCATATCACCTCTGCCCATACGTAACATTGCAAATCCAGGTCGCTTTCCAAGACGGAGAAGTCTCAATGCCCTTTTGTCAGCTTCGGTCATATCCTCAGATACGTCTGTTTGCATTGGGCGTTTTCCAAGTCTGAGCATCCTCATTCCTCTACCGAGACGAAGCATTCTCATTGCTCTTTTGTCTACATCGGTTTCATCATCTAAGTCATATTTTATATATTTGCCATATCGCATAAGTGGAGCTACTCTGACAGCGAGATCATCGTCGTACTTGTCTTCAGAGTCTAAATCCATAGGAATGTCATCGTACACCTGGTCAGCGCCAGCGTATGTCTTGTCTTTACTTTCGGTTGGTATTTTGTCCGTGGATCTCCTGTATCTGCCCGGACGAGGAGCAGGACGAATTTGCCTTTCCGGTGTAGCTTCTAGGTCGTAACCAAATGCATATCCTGGCTCAAAATCTTCGTCATATGTGCCACTAAGTTCTGCGTTTTTCAAAGCATTCATTAACATGTACTGAAAAGCAAGGTCTTTACCATACCGGGGTAATGGTACTTGTCTATCGTTTCTCATCAGACTGAGCAACTGTTGTAAATCTTCTTCTGATAGTCCATCTACCGCGGATCTTCCCATTCTCAACATAGGTAGAGCTCTTTTTCCAAGCCTTAACATCTGTAGCCCACGGCCAAGTCTGAGCATGCTAAAACCTCCTCTACGTACCCGGTTGAGTGACTCATCATTTGATGTGCCTTCACTTGTAAATTCTTCTGAACCTGAAATGTATAGTAAAATACAATGAAATGAAGGTCGCAACACCATAAACCCTTAAAATCAAAGTAAAAATTGAAAATAATAGAATAATTTAATGAGAAATTAATATGCATGGCAATTATATTTTGTGTCACTTCCTGGAGTCTTACACTAGGGTCTTGTTGCTATGTGCCGAAAAAGTTATGTTATAATGTGACATTTTCGCAGAGCTAGTGATAGGTGTAGGAACAAACGGCCAACTCTAAAACAATTAAATACTACGTAATGAGATAATGAACACAAATCATTATAAAGAGGTACATGCACAACATTGATCTTTATACTTTATCTAGTTGGTAACATATCTAACATAAAGTTAATATGTTGGAGGTAGGTACGAACATTTCAAATGTATGCAACAATACCCAGTGAACAGTCGTTGCTCAGCTTTTCGATAAAAAGCTTCCATTTGCTTATTGTAATTTATATTTCATTTTAAGTTTTGTCATAAAAGAAGAACAAATAAGAGTTTTGTTTAACTCAGGAAAGTTCTATCGATGAACTGATAAAATAGCTAATAACATTAAACAAACACATTCTAAATGTTTTGTTATCCGTAATGAACGAGATTGGCAAATATTTGCCAGTATGATATGATACCTTCATATTATCAGAAAACACCAATTTTACGATTATGTCAACACAAACATATGTTTTCTCCTGTAAAAATTCCATTTCATTATCAAAGGAGTATTTGTTACGGTGACAGGATTTCAGCATTGTCCGATTACAATATAATGCAGTTTATATTAATTATTACAGAAAGTTATATTACATATAAAAAATAGTGTAAAAAAATAGTATTTGAAATAGACTTGTCTGTAATGGACGCTGACCATATTAAATAAAGTAACTTGTTCTAATGTCAAACACTTGCTAACGTTGATAATTGGTTGCATGGTGAATATCATTCAACCATCACAGTCGCATACTATGTGTAAAATTGGCCACCTCTTCAGCGTTGCGTGAGATTAACCTGCGAAAGGAAACACTGTTCCGCCATAAAATACTTCATGGAACGGATATTAAAAAGTTGTGCCCATATGACAAAATAATAACGTAATAAATGGGTTACAACAGAAAATATAAACGATTTAATTATGATTGATAAATCGAGCACTGTCGCTTTATTGAAGAAAATTGAAGTAATTAGATATACGCATCACAGGGTTTCTAGGAACATCGCAGTGATAAAGGTTCGATTTTTTCGTTTTGATTTCTGACTAATCAAAAGCAGACAAATATTTTAGTGCCGTGAACTTCATGCCTATTTTGTCTTTTATAACATTCTACACTAGGGAGTAGATTGTCTACGATATAATGTTATACATGGGTAAAGATGAAATATTGATTTGTTTCAAAGAACACTATTTTAATGATATATCTATTTTTGGAACCACTCTTAAAATGCAACTCAGATAACAGTTAGGCGTTGTTTGAGCTTCTTACTCTACTGGCGGCAATTGATTTCGCCTTTGCAAACAGTGCAGATCATGATCAATCTACATATTATTGCAATATATTTGATTAGAAAATGTTCACTCATCATCCGTTTGAACAAATAATGATTATATATCAATTAAACTAGCAAGTTTATTCAATAGATGAAGCAGGGTGTGGGTACATAATCAGGAAATGATATGACAAAATGTCTACCACTTTACAAGAACTTTCGGTCAATTAAATTACCACATCTAAGTTAATAATTCGGCTTTTTGTTTTTGTTTGTACTTATATGTGTGATCGAAAATTCACGTTGATTTGATAAAAATGACAAGAATTCTGCACTATGAAACTATTTAAAAGGTAGAGTGTAACACTATGTATGTATTCCATTTTATTGTAAGCACGAGTTGCCTGGTCGGAATGCAGATTTTCAAATCGCTCCATGTCAGCATTTAGTTTCTTTACCCACTTCTCTACGAGGAAAGCTGTTATTTATTTAATGAGTATATCGTCTTTAATAAAGCAGATGCCGGAAATTGCTCGCATGAAATCTTTGGAACATTACTTCCATTATGGCAACATGTTTTTATACATTGCCTCCCCCAAACAAATTCATTACACTCCCACAGTTTACAATACAAAATAGGGTATTTAGCCTAGTTTTAGAAATAATTGGCGCCTGAGACTCCCATACTTGCAAAAGAGAGGAGTATATGGTAAGTATTTTACTACTATCTCACATATATAGTATTAAGTTACATTGTAAATTGCTTTGTTTTCTTTTCTTTTTACATTCAATTATAAAGTTTTGTGTGTCAGATATCTTCTTAATACCCCTCATCAGAAGAAACGGAGATTGAGAGTATGATAGCAATAGTTGTCACATGTTTGGTCCATAGATCATAGAGTCTACTGAAAGTGACATAGTTTGGGATGAGTAGTTAAGGGTTTGGACCACACTGAGTCGAATGCAGTTTCAATGACAAACTTAAGATAGAGATATATTATCATGATCAATCCGTTACTTTCTCCTGTTTTCATTTAGAGATTAGGTGTAAACGAATCGTGTGCGTTTTAAGCCATGTTAACTGGTTCTGAAACAAATACTAATGGAGTGTCAAACATGTTATATTGTATTCTCAATTTATTTGGATTTTATACTAGGTGTTTTGTATAGTTTCCCCATTTGTTGTTCGTTTCTCATGTCTTGCCGCTGGCTTTACAAGAGCAGGACTTGTAATCTTCAAAAAAACGTTAACGGTTAATCAGTTAAATTTCTCTAATAGCCTAACCACGCTTCGATATCAGTTACTACATCATCTTGTCCGACAAGGTTTTGTTCTAGACCCAAAGCAGTATTTTCATTTAAGATACTGATTAAAATTGTTTTATTTCTCTTTTGAGTCATGTACTACGTTTGCATTTCAAATGGTCATAGATAAGGTCATTGAAATGAGATATATTTCCGTTATAAGATATATGTACTAAAGTATGTTATGCAAAAATCTGAATTTCTGTGGCTTTGATTGTTGACCTGTGAAAATGTACACATAGAATTTGTCTATGAATGTAGAATTGTATATAGTAATATCAGATGTGTCATGCACAGGAGGAATGTGACGATAAAAATATGAAACCAAATTAATTGAGTTAAATGTTGGAAGAAATATTTACCGACCTACACACACATTTTAGTATAAAAGTACAGACAACCAACAAGCAACACAAACTACACCAACGTGTATCCATATATGATGTTTGAATCGATATAAATTTACTGCAGAAATAAATACAAATTTTTAAAAATTTGCATCCGCAATCTTAAATAAGACCTTTAAAGGAATAATCATTTTCATCCTAAAGTGATTTTCCTATTAAATAATAAATGAATCAGCGAATACTTCCCAATAAAATCACTGGACAAAAACATCTTCTAAATAGAATTGTTGAAATAAATTTTATCACGTCGGTTTCCAACGAGAATTAGAGCAATAGCAATAACTTACGTCGAAGCACTATCTGAGAATAGAGTAATGTTAAGTTGTCTTATGAACGAGGTGATATCACATAAAAGATGGCGGCATAGAAAAATGACGTAGGCGATATGGTGCCAATTAAGTTTCAGATAAGGACATTATTGTGCATTTGATTCGTATGCACCAGTAACTTGGTGATAAATTGCCACGTTCCCTATTGATAATCTGTCAGAAAAGTAAATACACTGAAAATAATGTAAAGTTATGCGGATATCATTTTCAGGCCACTTTATTAATGAGTTTTGCATTAAGGATAATGTATTTTGTTGTCATTGTTTTTGTGGTTCAAAAATCCAGTAACAATCGAAATCATTGTTTTTTAAACAAGCAAAATAAGTTAGTTTACAACTACTATGTATATTCATTTAAAGCACATGTTAGCATACCGTAATAAACATGACATTTAAACGAGTATTAAGGGAAAAGGGGAATTGAAAAGAAAATTACTTTTTAAGCAATATTTAATACTAGGTCTTTAGGCTAGAGATAGTCTATGTACTGTGTTGTAATTGAAATAGGTTATTTGCTTTTTCTGGTGAACGTAACAGATTTAATTTCTAAAAGTGTGATGTTAAAATGCATCTGTAACTGTATTTTAACATATCAGTATTTTATAGGCATAATACATAGTAGTTATTTCGTGGCTCGGTTCCCTAAAACAGACTGTGTAACGACGTTCCAAAGAGCTATTTATCAGAGGGATGTTTTATCAATTTACGAAACTAATTTTCTAATCTTCATAAATATTTAGTTTTTGTTAATGCAATTTCACATCTTTAAAACTCTTTTTTTAGAAATGCAAGGTTGTATGCTAGTAATGAATTAACAAATGCCGCGAGTTCAGATGGGAAAATGCGGACAAAGAATGTATCATTGAGGAATTGTACCAGTTTTTCACGACTTCCTCTAAATGGTCGTTTACACACGTTTATAAAAAAAAATACTGTGTAATGGGGTCTTAAAACGACTCTTACAACAGATGCTGTTGAACATGCAAAGCTTTCACGAACAAAAGTAATATCCTTTATAAGTAAAATTGCAAAGCCATACTGTATTAAAGCTTGTGCCGCTCTTTGGTGTATAGTTTCAGTTATAAGTCACATACAGTCTCATAATGATCAGTGTAACGACATGATGATAGCATGAGAGCTGAGTCTGGTCTTGCCGAGGGTTTTCATATCTGTTCGTAATAGATATTGTAGTAAAATCTATGACAAATATTTTTCCCAGTCAATAAAAGGACTTTTTAAATATCACCGAGTCTGAGTATTGGTACAATAAAATCTGTCTGATTTCTTTGGGTGGTGTTTTCTCTTATTGCATGGGCTTGAACTATAGATTTTGAATCGACCGGAAAAGAAATGGTTACCATAGCAATTGTTGCCATTTCCATTGGTTACCGTAGCAATCAATATATTTATCGATATGACGACACTAATAATATTCACGGGATTATGGTTTCAAACGGGGCTATTTTCTGTCTATTTTACCGGCTTCTTGTCACTACATGTAACTTTATGATTTTGTTTATGCTCATCTTACTGCACATAGTGTATTTTTGGTGACAGTTTTATAAAAGCAATTTTCTGTAGCTGTGCATTCAAATGTGTTAAACTAATGATAATGCCTCATTAATATTTGAAGTTGGTGCTTTAGAAATTAAAGAAATGGACTAATAAAATAATAATTCCTTCCTTGGCAGTGATCTCCCTTGTGTTATTAGTGTTGCTTGGCAGTGGAAGGGAAGCAACTCCGACATGCATTTGTTTATTTCTTAAATTGACTCTCTCAGTCAAAATAGGAAAAGTGATATTTGGAAAGTTATTATTTCGTACTGGTAACAGGAAAAGTTTGTTGTATTGGGTCAAAAGTTATTATTTCCTCTACCCTTTTCACACACACCTATTTCAGCTGGAATTTTACTTTTAAAAAATGTGCATAATGTCACTTTAATGTTGAGGTTTAATAAAATGTATCAAATTGTATATCTTTAGAAAACTAAACCGATGATGTTTCTGTTGTGACAATATCAAGAGAGACAATGTCAGACGGACGGTATAAAATAGATTAGTGGCGTGCTAACTTCAGTAGGCTAATACCTCTCAAGTTCACTCACTACGCTTCAGATATAATAATACGTTGTGTAATCACGAAACTGTAAAACCGTGTATAATAACAACATGAATTTCAAGACATCATACATTATTTAGATATTTTTAACGAAAGTCATTCCACTAATGTTTATGATAAAAGTTTCGTTCTCCATTGTGGAAATTTGCACGATCTCGTAGTTTACTAACACAATAGAAACTTTGTAATGTAAATTTGTACTGTTTGAAAGCAACTAGACATGCATGAATTAGTAAACTATTAAAAAAGGGTTTCTAAGATACCTTAAATTATTTAGAAGGGCAAAACAGCCAACAGGAAGTTATCCTATCAAGTTGCCTAAATATTTGAGTTTGTAATAAACACCCAAATTCTATGATAACAGGTGGCATTAACATCCAAGAATTCGAACCAACAGAAAAGAAATGAAAAAAAGACTATTTTACGACAGCATTGAGTAATAAATAAACTCAGCAATTACTCGGCCTTTTTTCTAGAAATGATTAGATTTCTGTTTTTTTTCTTTTGAAGTTTTGCATTTCCTGGAAATGTTCTCAATCTTTCAGGGAATACAAACACTGAAATGTCTCTTGTGATATTCAACAAACGTTGCTTAATTTTACATTATTGTAATCAATTTATTTGCACCTCTAACCTATCTTACAATAATGAGCAATATCTCTCTACTTTACAAGTCTTTGCACGTCTTTAATTACCAATTAGCTTAAGCCGTGTAGATTTATATTGTTAAAACAAAGACCAATTCCCAATAATTGATAAAGGCTGTATTTACCATGAAGGTTAATACAGTCTGTTAGGTGGTATTAAAGTATTGGCGATATAAGAAGAGTTCCACAGTTTGACGCTTAAATAGCATCCGGCAACAGTTCAGGTCCATATTCGATATAATGGTTTCGTCAGACTTAACTGGGCGGATCGTGGTAATTTATCGCTTTCAGGATGTCATGAACAATTTACTTCCCTATAAAAGCTTTCTTGAGAGTCTGAAAACTTATCAAAGAGGCAATTGTGGAGATATGTAACTGATTAAAAATATTTACATAACGTGTCTGCGATTGATTAAAGCAAAATAGCTGATGTTTTTTTCACAAGCTACAGAAACTATTCAATACTAAGAACAGCAGTTTTTACTTTATATTTATTTGTTTAATTTCCACTGCAAAACATCTTTTAATCGTTCCCAACACACTGCTGATTATCAAATCAGTCAAATAATAAAGCAAGAGCCAAGAATGTTCAAAATGTTACTCATTTACTGTTGGATGGACTCTGGAAAAATGAGTAACCTGTTTTATTTAATTGAAAGCCGAGCATGGGAAAACTCAGTAAGTAAGGTTTAAGACAGTTTTACAATGACACGGTAGATACGTTGGTATTTTTGAAAGAATTAAAATCGTGAGCATGCTTTGCCATTTAAGGCAATGTTTATTAATTTTTCCATTTATTGACATCTAATACGTGACTGTTAAATTATCCTAAAGTATCATAAATGCATTGTAAAATTGTCTGGGATAGAGGCGACTTTTTTAACCGTTAAGACTTTTAAAATACGACATTTTGCGTCCGTAGAAATAAGTCTACTTACAGACTAAAAAGAACTAAAAAAATGCAATGACTGATGTCAGTCTAGGATACCGTCCGTATATTAAAACCCCCCAGAATAACTATTGTTAGAAGTCGTACACCCTTAAAACTCCACACAATTATTCATTTTTTGTGACGGACATACAAAGCCTATTGCGGTATCAATATAAGGGCACAGATACTTCAGTTAATATTTATGCTATATTACATTGATGATATCTTATTAGTTGGTATCGTTTTAATAGGTTTACAAAGTTCGTAAAACCCACGACTGTGAAGTAAAAAGCCCACGTAAACAATTTCTTTTCAAAGGTCTGACCCGCTACATGAAAACTCCATAAATTCTGATATAACTACATTGATGTAGCACTTGCCAGGAAATATGATTTGTACAGAAGCTCTGGTAATTTTCTAGCGGTTATCATTATATCGGATGCTAATAAACCTTTCTTTTATCAGGGTACATGTACTTAATTGATGCCATTAAACGCCTGCCAGGTCTGTGTTACATCACATTGTTTCTATGTTGATGAAATCGTAGAATTGAGTATTATGTACATATATTGAAAGAGACAATATCGAATAGAATCTACCCGAAATCTCATAAAGAAGGGCAGTAATCAGCTGATCAATTGATATATCGATCTGAGATAACCTTCCCTATTTAGAGCAATAATGATTTGGAAGATTGGCAGTAGATGGTCATATCAATTAGGCTATTTATAGCAATTTACGGACTGTGCACGAGTTTTTGATAAATGATGTGCTAGCCTTTTTTCATCCAAATATGATGTTTGGCCACTGTCCTATGTAGGCCTCTTAATGAACACTTAATGAATGTGTTTGTCTTCTCTCGGTTTACATCAAAAGATACATGTCGACATTTTGACTCGACCTGTTCTCGTTGTAGGCTTTGAACGGTAAAATGGTAGAGGCGTTATATATATTTCTTTCAATGTCTCACTTTCCATTGGATTTTTACAAATAATTTGTCGCTAGGTATCCTGCAAATTAATGCCTTAAGTTTGTTCCAGACAGATGTGTAATAAGTATTGAACGAATAACAAAATGGCATGGTGCATTCATTGACCAACTCGTGCAAATACTGCAGCATTTATTGATTTTAGAAAAATATACATTTTAGCAAGTCTTGTATGTTTAATTGAATGACTGAATTTATGGAAATATACGGCATACGTATGCATGATTATTTGTTTGTGAGCTTGTGTTCAGTTAACTCTTCTGTTTCCTATTTGGCGATTGTTGTAGATGCTCGTGAAAAAAAATGAAATTCTCCAAATTGGTTATACTAAAACATAGAATGTAAAAATAATGCAAGAATCAACAACACAAGTTAAAATTTGCATAGCAGTTTGAGAATCTGTTTCAAATGTTGGTGACTTTGGTTTGACGGCACCGCTATACTAAATGTTTTATTGTATTTTCAAAGGCGTTTGTAACGCTTTATAATCTGGTAGCGTATAATTTCAAAAATACAGATATACTTTACAGGAATTTATACTGAAACGTTTTTATTTGACGACTCGTTCTAGAATATGATAATTTCAGACAGCTCTAAATTTCTTTTTTTCATCAAAATCTGAGACAGTACTACCAAGGACTGCGTAGAAAAAAAAACTAAGTCCCTAAAGTTATATTCCTTCTAAGTTCTTCTCCTGACTCTGCATCTATTATCTATTCCCGTCGCAGATACATCCACAAGACATATTAGAAAGTAAAATGGAAACGCTTTTTTCCAAAATTGCTGCAGCAGTATAGCAAATAATGATAAAAAAATCCTGATGAAAAAACGCAAAACACCACAGAACTATAGCTCTTGCAGTAGATTATGCCGACGAACTGTGTTATTTAATATTTATATAAATCATTAAGTCTTATTCGCAAGATGGTCCGACCTGCATATCGCGCTTAGAGCTGGTGGTGGGCTAGTCAGTATGCAGTGGTTATTAAAAGAGTGACATTTGTGTTATCCAAAATAGCGCAGTAATTTTAATACTGTCAGTCATTTAATACCACTGGGAACCATTCATCGATGCTTGGTAACCTTTATATAGACATCATAGACTATGTTTCAAACTCGGTATTTGGCAACGTTCTACAATATAATACAGAAAAATTGTTTAAGTATTTTCCATGTTTCTCATGAGAGAGTAATATGGTGGAGAAATGTTCTAGTCTAGTACACGATTTTATTGTGGATTTCTCATTTTCTTGCGATTTGCATATGTCACTTGTAACAGAAACCACCACCAGCTTTCACACTAACTCCTTACATAGTGATTCACAAAGCCTCGAAACGGGACATTAAGATGTCTGTCAATGCCATGTGTATGATGGTTTATTGTATAATTTACTTAAAGATTTCTTTAAGGTATTATACGAGAATAGTTGCGTGTGACGCCGCTCACCGCATGAAGTATGGGGTAATGGCTTTCTCTTGAAGGATGATTTATTGAAATATCAAAGAATGGAATCTACGCATGTTGATAATCATTATATTTTTCTGAATTCATGAGCTTTTATCCAGCAATTGTTCAGCCATATATAACCGAATCTCAAATGTTCATTCTATATATAGACCGCTTTGAAGTTGAATGCTAGTAACGTATAAGATACCACAAATTAAGCACCATAGAAATAGAAGACAAGTGTGCATGTACGTGATTCTGGTTTCACTCTGCAGTGAACTTCTTTCGACGAGCTCGGTGTTGATTCATTTAGACGTTTTAATTTTTCAACATAGGTATATGTATTCCCTCGTCCCGCGCTCGTTAAGATATAAAGTCGTTTCAATTCAATGTTGCATTATGGCGTTTTACGAAAATGCGATTTTACGTAAGCAATTTTCCATAAGGGGGATCACACATATTCGTAGGAGACCAAACAATGTCTATTATTTACAGTATCAAAATGTTCTCCCCACTGCGACATTTTATTCAGTAGCTTTTGGTACATTTATGAATGACTTTTAGCAAATCCAGATATACATTTCTGCTCAAACTTCCTTCCCTAATTTGAATATTGTTCAGGTTTCTCGTCCTGTTTTTATTAACCTAGTATAATTGCAATCATTTTTTTCATTTTAAGTGATGTGGCTAAGCTTCTGTTTGCACAAACCTGCTTGAATTTTACAAAGACCCCTGTTGCTTTTTCCGTTATATATCGCACGTCTAATCCTTTTATTTAATACATTTCATTCATATTCAAATATGCCTTTTCGAACATAGAAATAAAATTCCTGTTTATGGTTAATAGTTGCGAAATTGGAATTTATTTGCAAAAGAAACCGGGAATGGATGGTGAGATAATTCTACGACTGGCTGCCTCTAACACCACCATATTAAACAGATCAACGTTTTCACAATAGATTTAAGATACCGCGGTAATAGGTACAACGTCGTCCTATTCAATCAGAGTTGATGCATAAACGGTTTTCATTTATATTAAAGAAATTATCAATTCTAATGTTTTGCATGTCAAACACAAAGTCAATTTTACTTCGTAGCTCTGCGCCTGTGACTCGCAACACGGAAGAATAATATCGGGCCTTTAACACCCTTCACGAAGCTTGCGAGCTGAGAACCACCATAAAAGAAAGTCAACAATTTTACTAATTTAAGTGTAAATCTTTCAGCTAAAATTAACAAGTTTCTCAGACACAAAATAGGCAATTGCCGAACCCTGCTATATGTTGCAACAATAGCAGGAGAATGATGTGACTTAACCCGTCCACACTTGATCTGCTTTAAGGAAAGGAAGACACGAGACAAAGGGGTAAATCAGACTAGTGAAGAATACAAGTCTAAATATACTCAGTAAAAACATGCATTACATAAGAATATTTATATTAACATGTCAGTGATATAGAACAGTTTTTAATATTAATTTCAATTGATACGACAGTTTACACTACTACGAAAATTGTTATTGGCATATCGTTGACAAAGAGAAAGGGACTGATTTGAAAAACTGTTTAAAATCTGCCTGTGACGAATAGAAGATGACAAAGAGCGAGGGGCCAAGAACTTGTAAACATTTGCCTGTGACGAATAGAAGATGACAAAGAGCGAGGGGCCAAGAACTTGTAAACATTTGCCTCTGACGAACAGAGGTCTACTTTTACCTGTCAGTGACTTTGAAAATGTCGTTGAAATAACAAGTTCGCATCGTTATGTCACATAGGACATTTACCCCAGAGAAATTTGCAATTCTCGAGTTTTTTATCAAACAGCAAGCGTCAGATTTTGAAAAAGGGAATTAACCTTAAAACTTAATCAATAAAACGAACACTTTTGTCGCCTCGTAAGTCTTGATTTACAGTTCTTCCTGAACTATCTGCACACCAGGGAGTAATGTCTGACACCATAAAGATCGACCCTGGAACATGTCAATGCATGCTCAACCGATATGTCTTTAAGTGCATTACGCATTAAGTTTATAATCTACTACTTTTCGAATACATAATTGGTCTTAATGGGCCGGTTAACTACAATTAAGTTGACATTTCGGAAACAAGGTCGTGATTCTGTTCTGCTTAACTATTTCTATTTTATCGAATATCTGTTCAGCAACAGACTCGTAGCCGACTCATTTTCAATTTCCCATAAAAGAAACTTGATAATTTGATTGAACTTTGAAGTAAGACGTTTGAAAGCTCTGCAAGTACGCGAACCGTGCTCAGAAGAAATTGCAAAAATACAGAGGTGAAAGATTTTTTTATATTTATCAAACGTCTAAAGGCCTTTGAAATCAAGGTTGCAAAGAAACGTATGGATAAACGACCAGAATGATCGAACGCAAAAAGCCCCAACAAGTTCTTGGTGACATTTAAAGTTTGTATCAGTTTTGAGATGCGTTTTGTATACGCGTTTGTAGATTTAGTTTTTCAGTAAAACGTTAGAAGACTGTCAAAGCCAAGAACAGCTTCACACAATATAAGAAACAACAACCAAGTTTATTTTAAAACAGAAAAATGCTACTCGTGTGGTTAATATAATAAGACACTTTTCTAGTAGAGAGTTGGTTAGAACAATAGCAGTTATTTTAAATCTTCTTTGATACTTTCAGGAAGCTTTCAGATTTTATCTAGTATTTTTTTTGTAATTTTTCAGATTGTGTTTTAATATTTATATTTCATGTAGTAAATTTAAAATGTTATAATATATTCGAATCATGAATCTGTTAAAAATGTTAAAATGCTTTTATATTGCGTTATACTCGTATATTAGCTGCCACAGAACGCAACTTTGAGAGAAAAATCATGACAGTCAAAGAGGTAGATAGATCTAAATGATGATTCTTTCGCTTTAAGACAATATATAACCAGACCTCTCTGTAGCAAAAAAACCTCATTATACCGTGTTGTCATATTGTATATTATTGTCATTTATACCACAAATGGCAATTACAGCCAATAAATAGGCATTAATTATCCCGTTTATTGAGTGTACTCTGCCGTTACCATGATAATGAAAAAACAATGACAGGATCAATGTAGTCTTGAAGACAAACTCTCTCACACACTCGCTTATCAAATTATATGACAGATTTGATTAATTTGTGTTGCTTCATATTAGTTCTGCTTCATTTCGCTAATAGCATTCTTACTGTAAATTTGTAAACTGCGAGTAGAAAAAAATGTTTTATAGACCCCGTGGTTTCTTAGTCTATCATTGCTTTGGTCGAAAAATTAGCTCGTGAGCTTATAGGGAGTGGTAAAGTCAGGTTAAAGAACAGAGAAATAACCCATATAAAGCATGAATAATAGCCATTTGCCAATTTAAACTTTAGTGATGAAACTGGTTGGATGATTCACTTCTCTGCGAGGGTTCTCGTTGTTGGTGGCTGTAGTGTTACAAACCTTTATTTTGGTTTTCATATTATTTAGAACTTAAAATACCTACAATGTGCATACACAGTCACCGTTTACCCACGTATTTTACGGAAATTTTAACTTGCTCTGAGGTCTAACTTAATTACATGGATTTTAAAAACATTTAGACTACATTATCTTGTAAAAGGTTAGAAAGAATTTAGTTAGTACAGTATGGTATATTGCGTATTTAAATCAAGAAATAGAAATTCAAACGAAGCTGTATTACGTTGAAAAATGATATAACAGGGAATAATACTATGACAGAGACAAACAGCTGCTTCGCATAAAGCTATGATACGTAACAATATAAATAACGTTTCGGAGGTTACCAAGTTTACCAATTACGTACAGCCATACCAGAAGAGAAACATGTCCATTCAAAAGGCATCTGGTATTCACTTATTCCAGGTACTGTATACTTTTACAAAATGCTTAATCAATTTAAGGCTTTCGGTAATTAAATTCTGTTTTGTCTATTTAGGGTAAAACAGATTGCGATACAGCAGACGATAAAAAGAATGAAGGTTAGTTTTTAAATACCAGATGCCTCCCCCACATTCTTGACTTAAATAATTTAGGCTGCATTTGTAGAACATTACCCCAAAATATATTAAATTTATCGCTCACTAGAACTCTCCCTTTTGCTCTCGTTTTAAAAATAATATAGGAGTAAATTTGATTGAGACAATGCCGACGACAATGCCGACGACATAACGCAACAAAGCACCAGAACCAAGGAATCTTTGATTACTGGAAATGATTTTATAAATAAAGTTGTATAAAGTTCATCTTAATGAAACAGTTTGTCACTAGAGACTAAATTGTTTTTTTAACAAGAAATAGCTGTCAAAATATTGTCAAGCTTTATTTAGAAACATCGGAGCGTAAACAAATTATATATTGGAATTTCAAAAACAAGTTTTTAAATGACGGAAGAGCGCTTTATAATGAAACTGACAGGTATTAAATCCAGTGTAAAAGGTTAGGAAACTAATTTGTTTCTTAAGAGAGTTTAGCAAAAAAGAATTTTAAGCGAGAAAACCTTTAAATTGATAACCAGATATCGGGCACAAAAACCAGTATTGAAAAATGCATTTGATTGCAAGAGTAATGTTTAAGGACAAGTTACGTGTATATGTGACACGCTTATACAACTATATATGAGAAGACACGATATAATTTTTATCGTTAAATGAAGATTTTGTTTTTTTAATGTTGTGGTTCACAAAAAACTTAATAGTAATTTCTTGACATTCCCGGAAATAACTCTAAAAATTGTAAGAATGCATTAGCAGATACAAAATTGTATATCAATCTTTTTGAATATCAAATAAAACATTATATCTATAAAACAACAGTATTATGAAGACATTTATTTTAATTTCGCTAATTTGACATTACATGTTACTGTTTCAAAACTGAAGCGTCCATAACATAATGATTATGTTTAATCATGAAAATCAAGGTTTGCTTTAGTGTGAACTGAGTGTGCACATTTAAGAAGGTGATTGGAAATGAAGAGTTCACATTCACAGCATAACATGACACATTTTTATTGCATTTTCCAGATGTAAGTTGTAAGAACTATCTTAGTTTTGCTAATGTCAGAATCTCTTAGCATGACGAATACGTTTTTCAACATTTGCAGAAACTTTGTACATTGCACTGAGGCAGATATATATATATAAACTAATATCATATATACAAATGTATAACGTTAAAAAGTAAATCATATAAAAAATAAAAATAAACGTTTTTAGCGATTCAATTACAATACTTCAGTCATAATATTGGTAAAGAAGCATGCAAAAAAACTTAGCATTTTAGTAAAGGAGATAAACAATTGACCTAGTAGAACAAATGCACTAGGTAGACGGCGTAGCCAGACCCATAGCAAGATCACTCTCATGTTATGATATCATTGAATATTCTTCGTTAAAAGAATCAGGTATTGTTAAAGTGTTGTTTTAACTTTTTTGATATATTTTATGCAATATCTTTACAATGATATAATAAGTCGTTTAGTAGTATTTCGCAAATTATCTTTGATTGAAAATATATTGTAAAAACATTTTTCTCGATTCTCAACTCTCTGGTCCCGTGCTTATAAAAGTTTCTTGAGCACAATCTCATGCTCAGCACCAAATCATGCTGAAGTAATATGAAGCCAGGTTAAATTATATTTCTTGACCAAATAGGGTAAATACAAAGATACACAGGCCCAAGAACAGACCTACTGATTATTGTTACGGAACCCGACCTTGTTAAAAGATATAACTTGACATGACTTCAAATTACTTGAGCATGATTACGTGCTGAACATGAGACTGTGCTAAAGAAATTGTTATTTGCTCGAAAAACTTAAATTTTCCTTCTTTCCGCGTTCAGTGCACCTGTCAAATAATTCCGCCACCTTCATTAAGTTTCTCATTTTCTTTCTAAAGTGTCTGCAGTTTTCTTCTTGTGCGGACATGTTCAAATGTTCTAAACAAATCAATAAGAAATATCATCTTTTATACGAATTTTAGTATCCCTCTCTTTCTTTAATTTCGTAACACGAACGCCTGCGGTATACCTTTTTATTTTTTTTAACTGGGTCTCGGTGGTGGTTATCTTACAAGCTTAACTTTGTAAAAAAAGCTAGTACTGGAATTCGGTCCGTTGTTATTCGTTTAAAACACTTTAAGTACCCAGATAGAAGAAACATTTTTTTATGTAAATTGTATGTACATAACACTAAAAGAAAGCAATTTTGGAATCGTCAGACACCTGTTATTAATTTAAGCAGCCAAATTCAGCGTTAAGAATACAGTGTGAAGGTTTATTATAAAAAGTATACAATAAGGTTGTCTTTTAATACGAATATTGTAAACTTCTAGGCCGAAGGCTGCTTCCGGAAACACTGTGATTTTGCATAAGCGAATAAGATTAGATAAGTTGGCAGTGCTACGGACTGCAAGAAAACTTAAGTAGTAGTTGTTTTGCGCTTTGACTCAGCTCCGCACAGCGATTTGGTTGGATGAGTACCGATGTCTCCTCAAGATACCAATTTAAGTGACGATACAATGTCATCAGGCGATATGTAAGCAGAAATATTTCACAATTTTTCGACTAAATTGTATTGGTAGACAAAGCTTTCATAAACTAAACAGACGAATGCAAGCAGTGCCGAAACTTAAAATAACTCTACGTAGTAAAGCGCACTGTATGATACAAGCAGTAGATAGATTATTGTTTGCAAGAATAATTATGTTAGTTCGAGGAGGCGTAGCCTCCGAGTAATAATGTAATTGTTCGAGCAAACAGTTCTCTATCTGATTTGTATCATGACCTCATATACTACACTATTGAAATGTAATTTCTGTCAGATAAAGGACAGTTTTAAGCCCCGTCCTCTTGTACAAAAGACGCCATGATACAAAAAGTAATTACCATTGAAGGGAGTGTTCCACTGTATTAGGGTTCCAAAGAAATGAAATGAAGCTATGTTATAGCAATCAAACAGTAAAATACATTGAAAGACAAATCTTATCCTAATACCAACGGATCAATGACATATCTGGAAGGAACGAAGTTTCCAATAAATACCAGTTCCTTAAATCAACAATACAGAACAATATCAGAACGAAGACTCTGAAGTCACCCGAAGGTGCTGACTAAAACAGTTATGCATTATAAGCGATTTACGTTACAGTTATAAAAACAAATTTGCTAGAAAATTGAAACATAGTCTGGCAAACTGAACTATTTCTTTAAAGTCTGAGGTTTTATTTCAATTTTAACATTATTCACTTGTAGCCTGTGTATTAAACAATCATGTACGAGTCTTAAATGTCACTTTACGTTGCATTTATACATGACTGTGCTAATTTGAGTGACACAATTGCCTGAAAACCTTTTTACAATAAGCTGAATAGAGTTAACAGTAACGTGATGCCTTTTCTAAAGCAGAGGAGAAATTCGAAGCTTTGGCTGTGCTTGATAATAGGTAAGTACATAGTGAATGTATCCTAAAAATATTTCGCCTGAACAATACTCCTTGCATACCTGATCTTTCTGCCTAGACAACGACTGTAGGACCCTAAAATTTAGAAATGGTCATAAATGTGACAAAGACCCTTACCCAAAAGGACTTTAGACAAATGTGATGTTTTGTTACATTATTACAGGGTAAATTCAGGTTGGGTTGTTAGAGATTCAAATTTGTCGAAAGAGTTTACAGATGAAGTAAAATTATTTCTCATTTGTGAACATTTTATATTTTGGAGTCTGCAAACGACTATAAAGACAATAAACATGATGAAATGAACATGCAATCTGATACAGTAATGGGGATAATTTAAAAGACATTTTTGTTATAATTATGTAGCTTGGTGTATGCCATCACACTGAATATTTTTAAATGGTCATAAAGAATATATTGCTTGTCAGTTTTCGCAATTGACCAATATATCACAATAAATTTCCTTTTACTTCAAAAAACGTCAGTTACTATCTATAGTCTGATTTAAATTTCCGGAAAGAATGTGCCTTTGATTAATGGTTTTAATTTCTATAGCTTCAACTGAAGTCGAATAACGGCTGAAATGGAGAGAGGTAAGTTTAATGCGTTTAGTTGAAATCATTTTCCTGCTTCTTAAAGTTTCAGTAACATTTTAAATGTAACATAATGTTTATGATCGAAGGAAAAATTCATTTAGCCGAAAGTTTAAATGTTTTTTTCTTTAACATTTTTCACACGTCATAAAACCAAAGTAAACTTCCTGTCTGACAAAGCGCAAGTAAATAAACTACATATCCGTACACAAATGTCTGTCTTCAGCAAGTTAAGATAATCGTCTTCTACTACTTATCTTATTTGTCTTTTTACGTAAACTCGATGGTCTGATTATCTATTTCCTACTACTTCCAGTTTCATTAAGACAAAACGAAATTTATTCTAAACTACCGGTACTTAAATCAATTCGTTGTCATTAGAGAAGTACAACTTCAAAGAAGAAGCGTTTCTCATAATATATGATGTTGTATATACAGCTGTATGAGGGAAAAACTTGTCATTTATCTTTGGTTTGCCGTCTTATAGTGGCTGTCGGAGCATATCTCGTCAATTTCAATGCATAAACACGATAAGATGCGGGTCAAGAGACGATTTTGTGACATTAAACTGCTGGAACTATTTCCTAAACTGTTCATCTACATAGAACAAGACTACCAAATAGAGAGTGACACATAAGGTTGTCAAATTAGCTTGGAAACGTTCGAAGTCTAATCTTGAATAAGTGATCATAATGTAATTTACGAAACTTAGTGCCCTGTCATAATTTCAATCTGGTAGTCTGACATTAAGGTTTATATGTGAAATGCATTCATTTTCCCTTGCAAATGGTTAAAGATATTTATTATATGCTTGGATTTGAGTTTTGATGAGAAATCGCGAAACTATTTGATTAAAATTGTAACATTTACACTCAGTTTTTCTTGACCTCCCGATGTATTTTGACAATGTACATCATTCCTGTATAGTTCTACAGAAGCAAGTTTTAATTTCATAGATATGTAATATGCAAACCTTTTCTATGATATTGTTTGGGATACCAACCCTCAAGTCAATGTTCTCACATGTAATTTTAGAATGGAAGATTATATATTTTATTTCCTACATAAGAAGTAAATGTTGCATTTCCAATATCAGTTTAGATACTCGTAAATAGATTCTCAATTTACTTGTAGAATAAATATAGAATTATGTTCCATCTGGGTCCTGATATAAAAAAGTCTAAAACAATATAGACGCTTACATTTCTTAAATACATTTCTTTCGCTTCTTCGCGTAAAGGCCTTGGCAGACAGCGTTTCTTATTTCTTGCAATATCAATGAGAAAGTCTGCGCTATATTTATAATATGTCTTCCGATTAAAAAAACAACATTTTATTACATCTTAAGTGCTAATGGGACTTAAGCCTTTGGCATGTACATTTTAATTACATGCGACGCCATCTTAAAAGACAATATTATATATACTTATTTTCGGAGCCGAAAAGATCGACAGAAAATCAACTTTCTAAGAAAAAGGCTCAAACAAAAATTGCAAATTTAAATAACTAATTTTCGGTAACATTTTATGAAGCTTCAAATTCAAAGAACAAATTACCTCTATTTTAACATTCCTATATAAATGACGCATTTATATCACTTTAGTTTTATGATCAAATTATTTACTTAACTTGAAATAATTGATCAATTACATGAAATGATCCAGTAAATACAAATGTAATTTACGCATTGCCACTTTTAAAAAGTTTTCGTCATGTCAAAAGAACATCGTTAACAAATATAAATACAGCAAAAGGAAAAATGAAATTAATATAGCTATATGTAAAGAAACAATATCTCGATTGAATAATTAATTAATTAATAATAAAGAATGACTTACCTGATGCTGTGTATAAACTTAATAAAACAATTGTGAAAGGTATTCTGTAGTACATAGTTCTTCCGTTAGTTACAAGCTGTCAATGTAAATACTGCGATTCCATATAAAGAGTTCCCCAAACGTTTGTTTCCAACAATTTCCCTTGTACTGTGTCCAGAAGGTTTGCTACAATTTAAGTCTTTTCTGGTCTTCTTTTGAATTTGGTCTCCGTCGTTTCTCTAATCTGCCGTGCTTAAATTACCGAGGTTGTGACGTAGTCAGCCGTTTCGTCTTCTCCCACACTAAGTCACGCCTTGTTGGCAAGAACGCACAATTCACTTTTCAAATAAACGCTCGCAGACCGGAAATCAATTCTGCGGCAGTTTCCGCACAAATCTCCACAATTTCTCCTTTCATACGAGTCGAAAGAGAAAATTGATGTCAATTGAATGCAATTATTTCAGCAGGTATTTAAACACCAAAATAAGAGTAATTACCAAATAAGTCTATAATAGTTAGCTCCACCTCGCGTTCAGCCAATCAATCAATTTCCCGCGCTCAATGTCCTACCAGCTGATTGACAGTGCTGGAGAAAAAGTATAACCGAAGTCAGTGTTAGCCGTTTATCAACAGGGCTATTTGCAATTCGCAATTACTGAAAATAGAATGTCCGTATTGTTTGAAAGAAGCTTAATAGTTTTATGTAAGAGATACCATTTGTATTATCATTTTTTCAATCACAGTAAAATGTAATAAGGACTGTATCTTAAATAACTAGGGTAGATGGCCGTGATTCGATTTCTGTGGTTGAATTTATCATGAAAAAAGCGGTACAGAGGAATATAATGTCTTTAAGCAAGAATGTGATTCAATGTGAAGTTGTTTCGAGTCTTTTTACATAGAGTCTTGAATAAACTCATTTGTTCCACCATAAGGCCGGTTACACAAATATATAATCCTTAATAAAATCTTATTAAAAATGCATAGCTAAGGTTCTGTTGTTTTAAGTTATTCCAACAGGCTTTGTTAGACGCTTAATATAGAATACATTTAAAAAATCTTAAATCCGATCAATAATTCAAACATGAAAACATAAGTATTTTACTTATAGAAAATGCGCTAATCAAGAGCAAAAATTACTGTTTATGAAACTGACATGCATCGACATTTCATTAGAAAATAATTAACTTGTTAATTGTCTTTCAAAATGTTTGATCTTTCTGACATGCCATTGTTTTCTAATCAGTATCCGCCACTATCAACTTCCGCAGTTGGCACAGAGGAGGCGGCGCAGAGTCCGTGGGTTGATAACGCCATTTATTGTTTTAAAATCGGTTTGACGGTAAGTTCACAGTCACTGACCCATGGAAGTATTTTTGATCTATTTCGGAAGTCTATTTTCAAAGAAAGATTGCTACTGTATCGCTGTCAATGGTAAATGACGTCATCATGGTCTTATGGAAGGGGTAACAGGGATATTCTCACTGATGCGTTTCAAGAGTTATATTTAGACTTTTTAGTCAGAGGACGATTTTTGTTCTATTGGTAGAAGTTTTTTTAATATAAACTTGCCATACACGCCGTTTCTCAATGTTTTCTTGTTCGAATCAGACATCTATGATGTTTTGCAACAACGTTTCAATATCTTCTAGCAACGATTAGTGAAATCCAAGGATTTTTGCGCCCATAGATTATTTCTGCTGCTGCTTCATACATGTAACAGAAGATATGATTATGGTTTTGTCAAGAAACATCTCAGCGTATGCTTCAACGTCTGAAATGCGTTTCAAGTTCTTGGCATTGTAAAAGAACCGAACTTCGTGCAGTTCAGTCATGGTGTTGCTTCATACCGTGTTGAAAATAACGTCCATGTTTTAGAAAACCCAAGTGTTTTGTTTGTTTGTATATGTGCTTCTGGTCCACCGTCCTTGTTCATGGTGGTGTACACGGCACAACCTGTTGAAACTCCGAGGTTGCTCAGGAGAGGTATTAAAGGATATCTAGAGTGCACTGTTTTCAGACAAAACATGCAAGGTCAAGTGTTTTTATTACATTTTACCTCAATCACTGAATATCGCACATGTTGACTGTAATCTGACTGATGCATTGTGTCTTCCGTGACACTTTCAATAAAAAGTGTTGTCGGTGTTAGCGTACTTCGGAATACGTGCCTTACATATGATATATAATTTAACACAATGCTATCATTCTCTTGAACGAATTCAAATTGTTTTACAAAAAAATACTTACACTTTAGATAAAAACGGACACGTATACAATGTCAAGTGTTAACTATTTAAAAAGTGTAAAACAATACCCGTGTTCACCTGATGCCCTCATAAACCCATCGTACGTGTTTGCTGTATCATATTCAATACACTTTAAACTATGTTTGTAGGTCGTAAATAGATTTAAAATAGTGTCATGTATACTTTGCAAAGCCCTTGACGATTACATTTTTTATTGAATGTTTTTCTTTACAATCAGCCAAAATAGGCAGCATTTATTTGAGAATATATATTGAACTCGAAGGAACTCAAGGTCTGTTAACTATACAAATTAAGCAGCAGACGGATTTGAAAAAAAACGTAGGTAAATACATGCTTTCTCATATGGAAATTGTCAGACAAATGACAATTTGTGATTATAAATTAAAGTGTCGTTTTTCGACCCACGTACATGTACTATAGCATTCCTGTCCATCAAATATTTAGAAAAATTAAATCGAAGTGTAACAGCATGTCTCCGCGTATCTCCTTAGATATATATGACATTTTGTTCTAATAATGCTTTCACTAATTCAAAACACATAAAGTTATGTTTGTTCTAACAGACGAAGCAGAAAATTGTTCCTTATTCCGTCTAATAAACTTTCTCAATCTTTTCTTTATGCTCATAAAGTTTAGTTTATCAATGCATCTTGTGTTCAAAGCACTGAAATATAAATATATGATTTAAGGCGATAACTATGCATTAATGATTAAGTATTATTAATTAGATATAGGTGACTTAGTCTCTACTACCGGCTGTGAAGTTGAATTGAAATACCTCATTACAATAAAGAACTACCTGCAAAAATTTCGCTTCTGTTCATCTTAAACATTTCAAAATCAACAGAAAATAATAAATGCTCCTTTACATTCTGTGAAATTGTTGTTTCCCTCTCACACATCAAAACTGGAGGCAGTGAAGTGTAATCGCGCTACGCTGATTGTTCAACTTATGAAATTCTCTTTTCAAGCCGTTGCAAATATCTTTTTCTAAAATGATTTATTACAAACTGATAAACTATTCGTGTTAATCATAATTGATACTAAAGTTAATAAGATACTAGATTCTGGGGAAGTTTCGTTGCTTCAGTTGCAATAGGACGCAAGACATTAAATCCCTCGTACTCCAAATCAAAAGAAATGTAATGCTTTGCCATTGTGCATCACGTTCATAACGTTAAATCATAGTGCACATGGTTTTCTTTAAATTTAAGATGACACAAAATGTGTCCACTTTTCAGTTCTTGTCATGTGACTTTCGACACCGTGTTTGATATTACGAAGTTACCCGAAGCTTTCCGTATACAGGATGTAAAGCAAAACAAAATGGCATATGTTCGAAACTGGGTCTTTCGGCAAAAACCATGACAAACGATACAATCAATTACTCTTTAGATTTACGGACCTAAACTTTTCGCCAGACTACACAATTTTTACAAGTTATTAAAGCTGCTCGCTCTCAGATTTAGGTGAAAGAATAAATTTCTCCAAACTTTCTGAAAATAACATATTTTCGAACGAATAGTCAAATAAAATGGTTCCCGTAAAAATTCCTGTCCTATATTTGTGAGTATATTTGTGTTTTTGAAATTATACCTTTAAGTTACCAAATATCAAAGCGTTACAAACGCTTTTAGAAATCTCAATATAACCATAGAGCGTAGCGGTACCGTTAAACCGAACCCCACTAACATTTTCAATGGATTTTTGCAAAATGCTACCTACATTTTACTTATGTTTGTTGATTCTGACATTAAGTTCTCCATTTTATGCTTGGGATTCAAACATTAAAGTGACATTATGCGCCTTTTACTGCACATAGTGTATTTTTGGTGACAGTTTCATAAAAGCAATTTTCTGTTGCTGTGCATTTTAATGTTTTAAACTTATGAAAATGCCGCATTGGTATTTGAAGTTGGTGCTTTAGAAATGAAAAAAATGGACTAATAAAATAATAATTCCTTTCTTGGCAGTGATCTCCCGTGTGTTATTAGTGCTGTTGCCGGTAGAGATTTCGGCAGTGGAAGGGAAGCAACTCCTGCATGCAGTTATTTCTTAAATTGACCATCCCAGTCAAAATAGGAAAAAGTAATATTTGGAAAGTTATTATTTCGTACTGGTAGCAGGAAGAGTTTGTTGTATTGGGTTAAAAGCTATTATTTCCTCTACCCTTTGTAAACACACCTATTTCAGCTGGATTTTTACTTGAATAAAAAATGTGCATAATTCCACTTTAACTTCTACATTTTATGCTTAAATATATAATTTTGGAGAAATTATTTTTTTCACATGAAACTGCGAGCGAGTAGTACCTTTAATGTTTCAAGTAGGAGAATGGAAATTTAAAATAACTAGTTTGTATAAATATTTTATAACTTTAAATACATAAAGTTGCATAAAAACCGTAAAATGTCTAGTAGACATCGACTTATAGGTAAACAACTGAAAACCACTAGCATAAATGAATTAATAAACTTGTGCAATTTGTCTGGAAGGTTTTGTAGTTTGTCTGGAAAGGTTTTGTAGTCTATATGTTTTACAACTTCATAGTTGCGGTAAATCAGCGAAAACTGTCTTCATAAAGTCTGTCTTTTTTATATGTATGTAAAAAAAGGTAATGTATTTGCAATGTTTACATAATTTAGTTATACACGGCGAACTCTTTGGAACGATATTTGACGGCTGACAACAGTAAGGTAATTTTGAATTTTACCAATAGTGTTGTTGATGTAAGTTTACAATGTACGTGCATTTGTATTATGTAATGCATTTGTATATGCATACTGTGTATTTGTTAACTGGGTAGAAATCACTTTCATTAAGGTGCTTTCTTTTGGTTATGTGTCGTTTATTAAGTCACAAGAACATGTCCCAGTACTCCGGTATTGCTTTTTAACATATGAGCCATACTATAACTTGTTATTGAACAAATTCCAAACATGCTAATCTTTTTATGCCCCCAGGAGTGTGGCATATTAAAATCGCACCGTTCGTCTGTCCGTCCGTCCGTCTGTGCGTCCCCTCTTGCATTATTTCGTGTCCGGGCTGTAACTTTGTCATGCATTGAAGGATTTTAAAATAACTTGGCACAAATGTTCACCATATCAAGACGACGTGTCGCGAGCAAGACCCACATCCCTGCCTAAAAGATCAAGGTCACACTTAGAGTTTGAAGATAATGGAATCCTGTATATAGGCACACATTCGTGTCCGGACTGTTACTTTGTCATGCATTGAAGGATTTAAAAATAACTTGGCGAAAATGTTAAGCATATCAAGACGACGTGCCGCGTGCAAGACCCACGTCCCTACCTCAAAGGTCAAGGTCACACTTATGGTTTAAAAAACATGTGATCATGTATATATGCATACATTTGTGGCTGACTGTAACTGTATCATGTACTGAAGGATTTTAAAATAACTTGGCACAAATGTTCACCACATTAACACGACGTGTCGCGTGCAAGACCCACATCCCTTCCTCAAAGGTCAAGGTCACAATTTCAAAGAAGAACCCGATAATGACTAAGAATGCATAGCTGAAATTTTAAGGTTAAGTTATAATACTTCCAAAAATTCTGTTATTTATTTTTCAAGGTTATTAAGTTTGACATCAGTTATAGGGTATGTCCCTTTCACACATTGTTTTTCCATAAATATAGCTTCGTTACCGATAAGGGACATAGAAGGTATTTAGAATGAAACGTCTTCTACATCTAGGAAAGGTAACCAAATGAGTCTTCAAATACAATCATAGTAGAAATTCAAACATGTAATAAAATCCGAAGCTAGTTTATGTTTTAAGAATATTTGAAGTTACCAGACTTCAGTAACAAAAGCATACCATTTTCACAAGTAGCACCCACCTGTACCTGTGAAGCAGATATAAAGTGTAGCATAACACATTTAGTATGTTTTGTTTTTGATGTATTGTATAGTTATGTCTGCCAACACCTAAATAGAACGACGATGTGAGATATAAATAGAATTGTTTCAAGCAATAAACAGAACAAATCTTTGTAAGAGTGGTTCCGCGGTAGAAAATAAACAAGATCCATTACGTTGAGACAAGAGTATCTATATTTTCATCTGTGGGCAAGCATAGTCATTAATGATTAGACTAATGTGGAATGTCTTATCGATAAATATTGTAATTACTTCGAGCGCTTGTAAATGAAAAATTGACGAGCAGAAGATTATATCATCACCGGCTAAAGTTTGATGAGACTTCCTTCCGAGAGGGTTACAAATAACCGGATGTTTTTGACAGCGCCTAGTTATGGTTAAAAAGATGCATTGTAGTGTCGCTTAAAACTGATCTTTGCTCTATATAATTGCATTGATTTCTACTTGAGCAGTCTTTTTCTAATTTATCACGTGTTCATAATTGCGGCAATTTGCATGAATAGACTGACTGGTCAATAGAGCTGATACATTGTCGGTATGTATCTCATTGGCTGATAGAAAATGAATTGGTTAGTATCACATGACTGTGTTTCAAAACATAGTCCCTGGTTACAGCCAAAGTTTGACTGTAGATACGTTATATGTGTTCGTGTAATATGTAATTAGAAGGTTTGGTGCAAACCCATTATACCACCTCGTTTATATATTTATATAACTGATTTGTTACAAGTCCCCAAACTATGTATGATAATCATTAAATCGTTATACATTGAATATCATTATTGACGTCAGGGATCGTGTATAAAACCTAATCAAATGAATCATCGTGGCATGGTGCTAGAGATGGCCGGCATATAATTTTGTGATGAAACTGGGCACACGCTTGTCATCTAAAGGTTTAAGTATAACTGCTTCATAGTATGTCGAAACATACACCAAGTCATGTTTCTTAGTCGCCTTATGCAGCTCTACCGGAAATATTACAATTTCACTATTTGTTTATGTTAAACATATTTCATTGCCAATTATTCCAATTTTACAAATAACATCAAGAAGTACATAATGGCAAAACTTTACTTTTAAAAAGCGTTTTATTGAACCCCACGAGGAAGGCGGTGTACAGTATTGAATAGGTTTCAATTTTGGTCTATGAGGTTGCATAATCAAATAGGGAGCAGTCAACACTATTATTACAAATGTAAACACTATTTTATGTACGAACAAAAGACTTTTATGAATCATTAAATTGTTTTAAGTCTTAAAAATAGCAGTACGATACAAAATACATATGTCTTCTACCGTTATTACAAAACTTTGGACATATTGAATGGGTATTTAATAACTTTTCCACTAACTTGTAGGCTACGGGTTTTTCATAGCTTTGTTTAGGGACCTTACGACCTGATTCATCAAAGAAAAAAAAGTTTCGGAGGTTGTTTTGCTAACTGAAAACATTCAGATTTGTTCAATACATGGCGTCAACGTAAAAACTCAATAAAAATCCATTTTACTTCCTACATATTAAAATAATAGAAACAGTAAAAAATAAGACCCAACTGTTGTTTACACATTATTTGGAAACTAAACAATTTATCAGCCAATGAAGTTATGTAAAATGTATACGTCACAGCATTTTCCGACATACAGAATTAATCATCTTCCGCCATGTTGTTTGAGTGGTTAACTTTCCACAGAACCAGGTACAGCAGGAGAGGGGTAGGGGCGGGGGGGCGGGGGGGCGCTGGCATATCTGTTTCACAAATAGCTCTTTTTGACGATATTTAGACCCGGTATAAACTATATTTGCACAGATTATTAAAATGTGCTCCCTGTAGTTAGTAAATTGTGGGAGGGGCTATGGTTATAAATAGTATATACATATTTGTATGTTTTATGCAATGAACTTGTTGTATTGTATTGTTATGAATTGTATTGTATAACATTAAAGCAAGGTCCGCATACCAAACATTCGTTGAGTTATTACACCCCGATAAATATGCAGAACCACTTTAGTCACATCCAAAAATGCCCTTTTTTATGAACATTATGATTGTGTAACTTTATACAATTGCACCAGAAGGATATCACTCATCGCCTGTAAGTTTTGTGTTTACATTCTGTCAAAAAATGAATATACATATTATAATTAAGAAAGCCATGTGGCATCGTAATATTAATCAGAAAATTCATAGAAATTGCAAGTATACTTCGTTGATATTTACTGGGGAAAAATTTACCCAAAGCAACAGAATATAACAAAATACACCTTTGAATATTGTGAACATGTTTAATTCTGTACAGTAGTTATTTTAGGGTTGTAAAAAGAGTTTCCCAGCGCTATTTCCGGGGGTTTAAGCCATGCTTCAGAAACATGCGCGGCGGCTTTGATGATTTGCATCAAAATTCGTCTTGTATTCTCTTGGTATATTCTAGGTCCATATCAGGACCCGGGTATATTTTAACATATCAGACCTACACAAGACCCTACAATTACTAATAGCTTCACAAAAATAAGCTGTTTTCGCTGATACTTTTAACTATATGTATGGTATATGTACTAGTCAATGTCGCTTCCAAGAGAAGTTGAAAACGAATCTTCAACAGAATGATTGATTATTTATTAATTTTAAAGCAACAAGTAAGGCTGTTTCAGTGACACAGATCATCTACCTAAGGTAGTTTGTCTGTAATCTTTCAGACTTAAAACTATGTTACTTTTGAGAGTGATGGAAATTTGGAAAGCTGGGTCAACTGCATGAGCACCATTAAATACTGATTAAAACGGTACTGACATTATTTAAGAAAACCATAGAAACAAACACAAACGTTAAAAACTAATCTATCATTTAGTTACGCTGTCTACAAAGATTTACATAAAATTTCATAAGATGCTATATTTCACACTATGTTCAGGAAAAGCCAAACAGCACAGTCAGAATGTATTTAGTTGTTTTTTTACACACACTTTAACATATGATCTGGCGTTTTAAGAATAACGGGGTACGTTTTATCAGTGATATATTACATTCAATATGATCTCATTTTGGCACATATCTGAGCTTCCTGGTTTTTTAAACGACAGAACAAATGTACATTCATTCTATCAATTTGAATAAGTTCAATCTTAAAGCAGTTAAATAATCCATACACCCGCTGCTAGTATCATTGTTTTCCACAAATTATCTGAAGTAATCTTTATTAAAGCAGTTACGCCTGCGTTATATTAATATCTCGAATATATAATAGATACTGGCGTCTCTTGTCATCGTTTATATGCCCCCACAAAAATATTTTATGGCATCTCTAATAAAAACGATTCGGAATACTCTGATTTATTGTGTTGCATTCATTAACGCGAAATACAGTGATCATCCCGTCTTTGGATAATATTGTTCACGTCGTTAATGTAAAATATCTTCTGCTGCACTGACATAATGCACACTTTATTGCCCCTTGTTTAACTGAGCAATTTGATAATGTTTCAGTTTCTTGGAAGAATATATGATGAAATGTTTTTGTTGAATTATGGTGAGACTGCTTGCGCTCTTAGTTTTGGAGGGCTATGTCAGTACTTCTCTCCTGTTAAAAATTGTTACTTGATTAAAGACCAGTCAAAATACTAGTCAAAACACAGCAACATTTCTTAGCATGTACAGTGTACAATGTAGCACTTGCATAGGACTATAGGTTCTAGAGAAAATGAAATAGTCCATGATTCAAAAACCCTCGGTAGTGCAAACTACACACACTGTGCAGTGCTACAAACCAAACATCTGATATCTAGGACTTGCAGTTTCTGAAAACAAAACTTTTACAGATTTTCTTACACATTTCTACGTCTAACAAATGGACCTCTGTGAAGCCAATTTCGACCAAGGTACTTTTGAGCAAACTTGGGAGAGGACCATTGTTAAGATTTTTTTACAGTTTTTATTACATGGTATATAAATTTCTATGTAAAATAAGTGATCCCGGGCTGAGCAGATTTCAACATCAGGGGTACCATTTGTCATAGACTACTTCATGTTTTTTCTAAAACAATTTGTATACATGTATATGTGAAAAAGCAATATCCAGGGCGGGGACTATCTCCGATTTAGACAATATTTCTTTCAAGCCTTTCACATTTAAATCTGTTTAAAACAAGGGACCATCGTGTTTGACAAATTCTGAACCCAAGGTGCAACAAACTTGGCAATGAACCAAAGCCAGATAATGCTACACTATTTAAACCTTTAGCCGTTTGGTTAATAGCAAGAATAGTTTTAAAGTTTCTGAGATTTAGAAAAATGTAACACCAAAGATCTCTGAGACTTAGTAGAGACCAACAAGGCAACGTTACATACAAAATATCTAAGCTATAAGTCTAATAGTTTTTGTCAAACAGATTTTTAAAGTTTTCGCTGTATGAGTCTTTGTAAAATAAGGCCAATTTTGATTTGAATGAAACTGGTAGAGCCTTTAGACAATTATGTATTATTACGAGGAATGTTGAAATATGAATGCATCTAAGCACATAAAAAAGTATCCTTGATAGATTTCAATGAAAATTTTATTTTGTCCCCTCGAAGTATTCACCTCCAACAGTTATGCAAAGTTTCAGTCTTGTATTCCAATCCTTGAAGGCATTTTCATAGTCTTTTATAGGTATACTATGAAGACAGTGGAATATTGCAGAACCGAGGTGTTTGCGCTGGACAAATTTTTGACCAGAAAGGTATTTTTTTAGCCTTGGGAACAAAAGGAAGTCACACAGGGCAAGGTCATGCGAATACGGAGGGTGAAAGAGCACAACAACCTTTTCCTGCTTCAGAAAGTCTTGTACAATAGATGCCTTGTGCGATGACGCATTGTCATGTACCAGTCTGACATTAGCCAAACCTGTTGCAGGTCTTCGATTTTTGAATTTTTGTTCAGTTTTCAAAGAACTTTAGTCTTGTAAAACTTAACATTTACGGACTTGCCTTTAGGTACAGCAACCTGAATGGCAGGACCCTGTGAATTTGTGAAGAATATGGCATACATTACCTTCTTGACACTCATGGTCCGCTTTGCAATGCATGGTCTTTTGCCAGACTTTGTTGCCCATATTTTGTTCTGAGTCTTTTGTTTGGGCTCAAAAAAGTGAACCCATGTCTCGTCACCATTCACGACATTTGCGAAAACTGTTTAAGCAGCATTTTCGCACATTGCACGCGTGCCTTTTTCTGCTCATCTGTCAACAGATTGGGAATCCATCTAGCACAGATCTTTCTCATTTTCAAATAACGCTTCAGAATTGCATGAGCTGCTCCTAATTAGATGCCAGCATACTAGCTATTTGCCTAGCGGTGTATCTTGCATCAGTAGCAACTATTTCTTTCACTCTAGCAACCATCTTGGCAGACGTTGCTGTTTTCGGCCGACGGCCATGTGGTGCATCTTCTGTTGAAACTAACCCACATTTGAATTTCTTAAACCAACGAATAACTGTCGAAAAAGACATTTCATTATGCCCATAAACAGAACATATTTCATCAAAAATGTCTTTATACCCTATGCCAAAAATACAACGATTCTTAATATAGGACCGTATTTCAACGGCGTACGCTGACCTTCTTCCAACCATTTTTGTATTAGTATACACGAGTAGGTAATGTTTAACACAGATGAGCAGAAAAAAGGCATGCGTGCAATGCGCGAAAATGCTGCTTAAACAGTTTTCAAATTACAATGCTAGTGAACGGATTTTAATGGGTGTGGTATCAATGTAAAGCTAACTCGTTTATCTACCCAATAATCTTGATTTCCTCTTGATTTTCGCATTATTAAGCGAGATAACGTTCTTCATGCTTTCATATTTGAACAGTCCTCGTACTACTTATTTAATATCTACGGTCAATGCCCTTTGGTATTTGGCGATAATATTTTAGGGGGTCGCTGGTGAGGTTTTGGATTTGTACACTCCTGTTATATTTCAAGAATTATGATTTAACTGGGAAAAAAACAATTATGCAGTGCAGTAGTAAATTTAGTAACAATATGAATATTTCAGTGCAAAAAAAAATGAACATTTTTGAGAAAAATATTTTGACCTCACATTTTGTGACTAAATTGACAAATTCTGCCATATGACAAAATGGAGGGTAGGGGTACAAAAATAGTCATTTCTCAAATTTACTTGATTCAAACTTTATTGCAAGTAGATTTGTTGGGATTAAAAAATGCAGTAATAACAAGTCCCTGTTACAGTTCTTTGTTACAGACCTATGCCGTCCTATCCCAAAGCTCGTCGAAACCTAAAAAACACATTTTTTGGGGGCATTTTTTATTGAATTCTTTCTTTTATGCACATTAACCCCCATTTTTTATTTTTGCATTCTAAAACAAAGGTTTTTATCAATTTGTGCGTCTTTAAATAAACATGATGTCCACATTGAATGAATCAAATTTAACAAGTACACTTCTAAACAAAGGTCACTGTCCTAAACGAACTTTGCCTGTATACTTAATAATAAAATACAAATTAAGTAAGAGAGGGTCTTTAGAGCAGGAAATTACATTTCAGAAACTCTCTGTAATCTTTCTTGAAGCAATATGCATCATAAGAAACTTCAAAGAGGCCAAAGAGCCATAAAGTGGTGTGTATGGATACAAAACGCTCGTGCAAATTATCATAAAAGATAAAAGGCTGGCGCAATGTGTTTGAATCTGAGAGGTGTGTCGCTTCAGTATGAGGAAATCTATTTGATAAAACTCCATTGCTCAGTCTGTACATTTTGGCGAAAACAGTTTTTTTATCATAGCGTAAATGTTTCTTTTTGGGTATAATGATTTAAACTCTTTTTTCCATAATTTCATTATGCAGAACACTTCTAACAAATAGCATTTTCATTTAAAAGTAAATCTTAATCTGCAAATCGTGGTTTAAGGAAATAAGGATCATTGTTGTCCATAAACTGTAACCGTCGCGAGTTTTGAAGACATAAGGTCAAAGCATTGCTAAGATATTAAGTGGAAACGTTTTAACGAGACATTATGCGTAGTGTATTTTTGGTGACAGTTTTATAAAAGCAATTTTCGGTTGCTGTGCATTTAAATGTGTAAAACTAATGATAATACCGCATTAGTATTTGAAGTTGGTGATTTGAAAAATAATAGTTCTTTTCTTCGCAGTGACTTCCCTTGTGTTTTTGTTGTTGTTGGTAGAGATTTCGGCTGTGGTAGCATGCAGTTTTCTTTTTTTTAAAAAGACTGTCCCAGTCAAAATAGGAAAAGTGATATTCGGAAAGTTGTTATTTCGTACTGGTAGCAGGAAGAGATTGATATATTGGGTTAAAAACTATTATTTCCTCTACCCCTTTTTACACACACCTATTTCAGCTGGATTTTACTTTTAAAAACTGAACATAATTCCACTTAAAAGTACAGTTGAAACAGGCGGTCAGCCCTGATCAATGAAATGAAAATGTCGTTTTCAGCAAATTACCCCCAACGTCTGTTGGAATCATCTACTCTTCTCCTAGCAAGTTCGAAGACCTTAACTCAAAGCATTGCTGAATTATTAAAGACAATTGAAAACTCATTCGTCAGTGACTCCCCAAACCTCAGGTCTAAACCCTTAAAATTATTTTATGACGCCTTATCAGATAAGACACTGTTTGATTAGGTGCGTTTAGACTGAACATTAAGTCCAATGACTAGACAATACAGTTTATTGTTAGAGATAATTGGTATATTGCTGATTCCCTGGTCCATTACTAAGACCAAATCGAATTTTCTTTTAAATCTGGAATTGTAATGGGCGTCTTCTCAGAAGTAAATTATGTCAAACTGCATGGAATGTGACCATATTGTGTTGAAAAATTGAGTTTAGCAAAAGAATTAATATATCATATTTTCCCTTTTCATTAACGACAGAAGGTTTTCCAGTTTTCAAATATCTTTGTAATTTTCCAGAAGTCTCCCAGAAAGAGGCTGTAAATAGGTTGTACAATGTACATGAATAAGTATGCCTATTTTGAATTATAGTTGAAAGAACTTTACTTCCAATGATGAGCAATGTATATCTCCAACTGTTTACAACATGCAATAAAGCGGTTTGGTCTTAGTAATGGACCTTTAAGAAATTAGTTTATTAGCCAGCAAGGAAAACGTTTTTTATCAAAAAACCATTTACATGTGATTTCACAAGTATATTTAGCAAGGTTTGATACTGCGAACCCGTTATATCTGCGGAAAACTACTTTTTTGTGACAGCTGAAATGTGTTATCAAAATTAAATGTTTTGTTTAAGAAAGATATAAAATAAAATGCAGATTTTCTTTGATGTTTTATTATGTCTAGATCTAAACCAATAATCTATATATAAGTCGCTTAAAAAGTTTTATTTTCATTTATAGCATGCCTCTATGACTCAAATGAACAATGTGTTCGTGGAAGAGAAATGTCAGACTGTAGCTGTAAGTTTAGCATATAAGTGACAAATGGCATACAAAGATACGGAGATACCTCTATTACAAACAACAATAAAGTCAGAGGATTCCAACCTATAGCCCCTACTCTTGCAGACAATTACGACAAAGGTTTGTTGTGTTTGCTCAGACATGCCTTTATTACTTTGAGTAAAACCGTCGTCACACTACAATAAAACACATACTAAATAATTTGCTGTCGACGGATATCTGATATGCATGAACATGTATGTCATAATGGTCACGCTGGTCGTTGGCGTCGTCTGGATGGCGAAATTGAGTTCGGAAGTTCGTGCTGTCGTTATTTTTGTAATGACTTAGGTTTGACGCTTCAAAGTTTGCTTCTTACTCCGTAAAATTACTGTCAAACTGAATAACTTCAAAAAGTTTTTGCAAGTATTATTATTATCCTAAACGTTTGAGTGATACAGCCGTTGCCGGTAAAATTAGAGTTTTAACATGTGTCGCAGTACCATAAAACATTCAATAATCTATGTACGTTGTTGATGTAAGGGCGGATAGTGATTTATTTCAGAAGGTCTCAGTGTGGATTATTTTTCGATATATGCATGTATGTTCTTTCATTTTGTATTTATTAATCTTTTTACGTTCATTGAACACATTATTGGCGCTGTGCGGAAGCACAGCGTCAGTATTGAATAGGTTTTAATTTTGTACCATGGGGTTGCATAATCGAATAGGGAGCAGCCAACATTATTATTGTAATTAAAAACTATGTATTATGTTTGAACAAACTCCCTATAATGAATAAATAAATAGTATTAACTGATTACAAACAATACTATACCAGATGCATACGTCTTCGACCGTTAATTCAAAACGTTTGACATATTCATAGGATATTTAATAACTTTTCCACAAACTTGAAGGTTACGGTTTTTTTATTGCTTTGTTTACGGACCCTACGGCCAGATTCATCAAAGTTCAGAAAAAACGTCTCGATAGTTGTTTTGCTATCTCTAAACATTTTGAAGTTTAAATACATATGTTGTCAACGTGAATAATTAATGAAAACCCATTTTAATTACTACATACTAAAGTAAAATGTAGGCATTATAAATAAGACCGTTCACCTAACTATGCGATACACGGGGTCTCAATGAAAGTTATGTAAAGCATCGCTAACAACTGACCAATAGTAAAGACAAAATTAATCACGTGGGTTTCGTCTGCGTCGAAAAGCGTCTACTGACCACGAGCTGTAGCCTTGTTTAATCGGCGTCATCGTACCATTATGCGGAAGGTTGTTTTATGATTCGTTCATTTTTTGGTTAAACTGTAGTAAATGTGGTTTTTTACTTATTATGATAACATTTACATATAACATAATGTATTTGTTTTTTCCCGTTGATAGGTTGTTTACTGATATTCTAAAATGACTCTGATTCCTTTAAATCATGTTTCAAAAACATGCGCAGCGCCTTTGATGCTTTGCATCAAAATTTGTCTTGTTTAAGTTGGGAGAATACACAGAAGTATACACTGCAGTGTATCGTATACTTTCCTGGATAATACAATCTGCTAGATGTTTATACTGCTATGATATTGACTACATGTAGTACTTCTTTCACTTCAAGCATAGCATTTTTTTTTGTGTAACATTTTATTCTTTTTAATTTGTGTAGTATATAATAGTACAAACAATATTTAATTTTTGCAGCATATTTATCAAAATAACAAACAACAAAAAATATTTTACATCATATTTATTCTTCTGTAGCTCCTCAGCAGAATTTACAAAACCAATTATAGTCTCGCTATAAAAGTGCAATAACAACCAGCGATTTATTTGACCACATAGGACGGCTCATTAAGGAAATCTGATGGTCGTATTGATAAATGATCCTAGAGGCAGACAATTTTGATAACAAAAGACGCAACTGTCTCTACATAAAGGTGGGGACGATGGGACAGGCACGTAAGGTATTCTTAAGAATTGATGGGACTGGCCATTCAGTTATTGGAATAAAAATGACGTCAAAAGATCCGTTCGGGGTGTTTAACGGAAGCTTAAGCATGTACGGATATTTAACAAATCTTGTTGAGTGATATTTTTTCTCACAATAAAAAATTCTGATTTGATAGACCGTTATTTCACAATATCTGTAGTGCATTAATCCTGGTAATTATGGAGTGACAAACCTATGTTCTACTAGTATATCCCTTTAGAGGTGTGTGTGTGTGTGTGTGTGCGTGCGTGCGTGCGCGCGTGCGTGCGTGTGTGTGTGTGTGTGTAGGGGAGAGGGCCAGGGGCTTTGGCGAAGGGTTATGGTCTTGAATGGGAACAAAATGATTACGTTACTACCAGGGGTCTGTAATCGCTTCTTAAGTCATGAAAAATTAATTGTACTTTACAAGTACGCATTTCTCTGCATGCTTCCCCAGATTTACAGGGTACCAACGATTACATTCAGCATTTAATCAGTCCTAGGAACAATCTGATATTTAATTTTATACAACATTCGTCCAATTTTGTGAATCAAAATGAGTATAGACAACGTGGGCAAAATATTGATAGGAAAAAATTACAGTATTCTGTTTGCATTTTCAGGATATTGCCGATTACAGGGAATAATCATTAATCGTAGAAAATAATGACGTGCTGACAGTTACAAACACTTATAAGCTCCGCCCAACTTTCCTTAGAAAAACCAATGAATTTCCCGATGTCCTGGTTTTATTGTTACTGTGTAGTAGTGTGTGGGTGGCTGTCCTTTTCGTTGATACGTAAACAATCTAAAATGCTCTTAAACGGTTAGTTACATTAAAACAGCGTTCATACATTGTTGATATTATTTACAGCTTTATACAATGAATGTAAAACAGAAATAAAAATAAATGCCTCTATTACTACATTTTTTGTAATACTATAAGATTAGAAAATAGTGTCAATAAACATATGTTTACTTAAATGCAGGCAAAGGTTTTCTGAACCCGCCTTCGTGGCCGAATGGTTAGAGTCGCTGACTTAATTGAGGATCATGGGTTCGAGCCCTTCTATCGACCATGTTTCTTAATGTGAGAAGTTTTGGAGTTTCTTACGGAGGACTATGAGTCTATCACTGCCTAGGAAAGATCGTAAGGTAAACTGCCTGCCTGTTAAAATAACCAAACTACTGTTGGAACAGGCGTTAAATTCCAACAACAATAACTTTTGACTAACCAATTTTTGACAATAATATACATATATCGGAGCGCTCAGAGAGTTCAAGATTATGAAAGATTCTGACCCGATCAGTATTTTACAGAGAACTTAGAAATGTAGTGTGTTATCCTATATTACAATATGCAACAGAGACTGTCCACTCAACAAACAAAACTCTAAAGTCATGCAATCTAGCGTCACATCTTATGATTTTATTTTACACTCAAGATTGCATGTTGTGACATACGATCTCGGTATTTTTGTACACTTGAAGAATTTTCTGAAACATTTTTTGTGTCAATTGTCCAAGAACCGACAAGCGAACTAACGTTATGTAAAACAGAGGGGCGGGGGTACCGTTCATGTCATTCTTAAAGATGTCCGTAATATTCTACTAGTATTTTCGAAATATACTGCAAATGCTTCTGAATTATGTATTGGTTCGCAAGTTGAGATTTCAAATCAGTTGTCCCCTCTGTTATTATATAATACAATCCGCAGACTGAATAAGTTAAATCGTCATTTTGAAGTTTTGGTTTTTAGTGTTTTTTTTTTATAAATTAAAGTGATCAAATATTATAACCGGAACAGAATATGAATGGAGATATATATCTATGTCGTTATTTAATAATACTCTACGTTAATTCATCTTGAAACCTAAAAAGGTGCATGCCTGACTGGAGAGAACTTAGCTTTCTCTTTTTCAATCTTAAATTTAAAGCAAATTCAATAGTAAAGGTATTATTTTCCTGACAAAACCTTTCGTAAAAGAAACACTTTGCTTTAGCTGTTTTTAGCAAAGGTTGAGAATCGTGTTCGCTGTTAGGGAAAACACAATCTCATCTGTGTGTTTTCGGGGGAGAAGGGGGGAGGGGGCATTGCGTATCGTCTGGCGTTTTGTGTCGGATGGAGTAAGTACTATTCGCTAATGAGGCGCGGAAATAAACATAGTGTTTAATGATAACCCCGAACGAATCATATTTGTCTCGCATAAAACTAAAATAGAGTGACTGTTTAAGTGCTACCGTGTGTCTTTGTTAATGTGTGCAATCCGTCATCAAATGTCAATTTCCTCGTAATATCGTACGTAACCGTGATCTCGTCCAGTTAAAGCAAGCTATAATACGTTGTTGATTTATGTCATGTGATAATTTTCTTATATAAAATGGTTCAGAAATGAAAATACATATATTCTGTCAGGGAAATTCATTATGGATATGAAAATGATACTATTAGTCGTCTGGGTGCTAGCAACCTGTGCAAATGGTTTGTATGCTTACATGTTTTTGATAGAATATCTTTACAGTTAAGTGATCAGAATAAAAGTTTTGCAAAGCTCTAGTGGTTAGAGTCGCTGACTTGAATTAACTGCAACCTCTCACAGACTGAGGGTCATGGGTTCGAGCCCTGCTACCGACCGTGTCTCTTTAAGCGAGAGAGTTGGCGATGGGAATCTAGTACTGGTTCTTCACAGGAACGATAGCTATAGGTAAACTGCCCGCCTGTAAAAATGGCTCAGCATGAAATACGGTTGAAACGCGCGTCAAACTCTAACAACAACGAAAGTTTTGGAAATAAAAAACTTACTTCACATTATTCTAAACCTCATATAATATGAATGACGTCATTCTTTGGTTCTTTTTTTAACGGCGTCTTCAAACTTCTATACGTAAACTCAAGCATTTCGTCTCATATGCACAAAGAAACGATTTTGAGCTTGATATTCGGCGTAAGAGAACCAATTTTAGCTATTTCAATTAGCTGTTGCAAATTCCTCTGATAGTTAAAAATTATCTATATATTTTAGGAATAAAACTGTTTAGATACATTTATTTTGGTTCTAACTAAAAAAACGGCACTGTTTTTGTCAGAGTGTAAATCAGTTAATAATGTTTCATTTAAAAGTGTGCTGGTCATTTTAAGAGGTAACATCACTGTAAACATTTATTATAGAAAATTTCTATAAAGACAATGAAATGTTTTCGTTCAGGTCGTAACGCATATACCTTGAATAAGGACGACGGACCATAAGCACATCTACAAACAAATTTTTTTTCGAACTGCTACTATGATCACAAATCATTATTGTGTCTATTTTCTTCCTGGGGGCATATGGTTTTGGGATACTTTATAATGTACGCATTAATTCTGTCATATTGCAAGAATGACACGTTATAAATAAAATTTCCAGTTTCAACATGTCACGTGACTTGTTAAATTAACAATGAAACTATATTTATAAATTTAAACGCTTTCTGACAACACTATGGTATGACGAAACAATATAAACATGAAAGAAGGGCACACATGTACGTAAATATTGTTAAAGAGTATTTGGGACACAGATTTGTCATTATTATACATTGTATCAGTAAATTAATAAGATAACAAAGTAAATTCATAATCAGCATGGGCTAAAAATGACAACAATAGTAATCGTGCCAGGTTATCAGAAACACTGTAAAAAGCTAGTGCTGGTAATCGTGCCAGGTTATCAGAAACACTGTAAAAAGCTAGTTCTATTCCACTGCCAAGCAGCCACAATTTCCGCGTTTCGAATTAGCTTTAAGTGGAGATGTTACCACGTGATATACAGTGTCTCTTGTGCTGTTTAGCCGAAGCTTTATGTGCGCCTGTGTACAGTACGTCTTCATTTGAAAAGTTATTTATAGTTATAGTGGCCCATTTTCTATTATATTTGCCGAAGTAAGTCCGTGTGTGGTTTAACGATAGACTAATTATTTTCTAACCGGCAAAAATCTGAGGATAATTTTTACATACCAGTATTTATTTTTTCAGCAATGTTTATTTTAATAAATTTCCCAGTATTACATTGTTACGTTTGTTTCATGAGCATTATTGTTTTCCTCACTCATTCCTATTTATTGCCACATAAATGCATATACATTGTACACACATTGGTTATTTCACTTTTTTCTATGATAAGGGCTGTGTATTATAAATATGATTACTTGCTTTAGCAAGATTCTAAAAAAGAATATTAATTATGACTTTTTCAAAGGTCTATAATGACCAACTTCTTATTAAATCCAAGAAATGTACAAACAGATCAATGCCTGCATTCTTTGCATCATCATTCATCTAACATGTGATAGACATGCACTTCAAGGATCCAGTCTGTCCGAAATAAATACATGTCACTATTATAACTAATTACAGAACAAGAAAATGAATCAATAGTTGTGCACTAAACAGTCTACACGGGATTGCCGCTTGATATTGATGTTTTATTTTCATGTATTACAGGCCAGTGGGACACGCCCTATGAAACCGGTATAGGCTTTATTGACGGACGCCGGGTCACGCTAGATGACATGGGGGAGCAACGTCTAAGAGGCAGACTATCGCAAAATCTCCAAGATGTGGCACCTCGAGGAATAGGTGGGTGGCGTCAGGTCTCTGGGATGACACGTGATTTGGATTTGTTTGGACCTTTCAGTCAAAACAGGTTTAGGCCATGCAGGGCACTAGCTTGTTCATTGCAGTTTATTCCAGCAAGGTGTAGATATACACCAGTGTTACAGTCAGGCTTCGGTAATCTGTGTCTCGGCTGTCCCGAGGACGTCTGCGAAACCCAGAGAAGATTGACGCCTAGACAGCGCAGACGAAGGCGCAGAATGAGGCGACGTCTTTGTCGCAACTTTGGCATTTGTTTAAGCCGACGTTCAGGAATCAATTCCTCGATCCGACAGTTTTAATAAATTATTTAAGGAATAACGTGGATATAGGACAATTTGCACCTGAAATCGCATTATATTGTTTTAGTCTTTTTGTTGTGATAGATACGTATAGCAGTAATGATCTCGTGGGTGTTTAATGAATATATTGATATGCATTGATATGCACTGATAATATATAAAATTATATCTATATGTTAACCACGAATAAAATGTTGACATATAGACTGCGAGTTCTAATCCATGATATTCGAATCTGATTTGAAGACTTGAATCAAATTAAGATTTACACTCCAGAGAAATGAACCCTCTATCTATCAAAATTGGCATGAATGATGTTATTGACTATACAGCCTTCTCCAAAACCCGACGCACTGAACATAATCTAATTTCACAAATTCGAAACCTCCCATGTCCCTGGTGAGAAATAAGCATTATGTAGGAAAAGGAGATTTGTGCTATGTAAGTCTATGTAAAATAAGTTGGCAGCAAGGTGGGGCCAATGTATACCCTACCGGTATAATATGAAAAATCTTGGTAGAGGTTCACTAGTCCATCTATAATCTCTGGGCGTTTAAGTTTTACGCAATAGTTTTAAAAGTTTTTCATGTATATATGTCTATGTTAAACAAGTGACCCTGGGGACGGACGGAGGCGATATAGGCATTCCAGCTTTGTACAAGAAGAGTTTTAAATTGTTCTTTTGGTTGCCATGGTAACCAGAATTCTGCAAGGTAACTTCCTAAAATGGCCCATGGGTTTAGTAGTTGTCGTGTGAACAAATCATTGACGGCGACGAGCGACACGTGATTAGTACAAGGTGAGCGAAATATAAGTGATCGTTTCATGTGCTGAGTTGTTGCTAATATCTCACAAGAGGCTAAGAGATAGCCTACGCAGGCTCTATAAAGGGAGGTAAATATTTTTACGAGTTCTTGTTAGTTTTACGGAAACGTAGCGCCTGAAACGTTATAGTATGCTTGCTTCGTTTTGCAATAATTTTGTTGGGCGAATATGCTTTTTGAATTATCGATTCTGGCCGCTCACATTCGCTGATGTGCTTTTCGTAGTTTTTTTTACGTACAATGTAAATATTTCATATGTACACAGCTAAGTTACATGCACATTTAATTTTTCACAGTGCGAACGATATAGGACAAGAACTGTAATAACTAAACTGTACTGTAGGTTGTCCATGCAAGAGGAATGGACAGGATATTGTGAAGAGAAGCAATATATTAGATATTAGCAAGAAGTAAGCAATGAAACGTTATGGTTGTGTTCCATATGATAAGAGTTGTGAAATGAAGCACTTAGCATAGACAAGCCTCGTTCTTTATACTTATATCTAAGCCTTGGGGAGATTTATGCACAACCCCACGAAATAGTCTATTCATTTTATCCTCCCATAGCTGACAAAACGTCAGGTATGTAGCAAAACAGAGCATATTATGTTAAACAGATGATGATATTACAATTTACAATAGAGCTATGCATTGATGCGCTTGGTACTTCTTTCAATCACAGAGAAAGTCGCAGTATCACATGTTTACTGTGTTTGCGAACTGTTCTTGTCTGAACACACATTATGCATTTACGAAGGATATTAAGGGGAAGGTTAGTAAAGATGCCAATATTCCAGATACATGTATGTTGAAAGCATGTGAAAACCACTGCACTCTGTGGATGATAAGAATAATTATCATCTTGGTTTATGTAAATCTGCACAGTTTATTATGATTTAAGAAAAACAATAACTAAACAAATAAGAAATATCACACTCATCTCAAGATCCAAATGAATCATTAGTGCTTAATTATAAAATCTAAAGTCATAACTACTGGTTGGGGACCACCAAACCCGGACGACCATCAAACCGGACACTTGTTTAAACGCGTGAATATTTTCTTAATATTTACAATCATATGGTGTTGATCAAACAGACACTTGATTTCCATCCGCAAAGGTCAACAACAACAGTTTAATGTAACTATTTAACCAGATATCTCACTATTTATTTTGTCAGTCACTAAAAAGCATGCTTACATTGTCGAGGGAAAAGTGGAAAGTGACAGACTGTGCAAGTGCAATATTTCTGAAGCCCAGCAACAATAATTTCACAAGTTAAACCTTTCATCTTGATACTTCATTAATGTGTCAAATGATTGATACAGTTAACATAATTTAAAAGCTAACATCACAATTAAACAAATCTACTTAAACTATCTGTCCGGAAACATGGTACAGTTGGTCAATAAAATATAGCGATTTGGTAACCCCACAGCCGGGCCTCAAAATTGTGATTGATTTAATCTGATTGGTTAACAAGTTTGCTTTTCGTTTCGGAGAAGAACCTAACTTTCTACTGGTAAAATTTTGGTTGCTAGGTACAAAAATTGTCAGAGTAATCGAAAATTATGTTTGAAAATTGTCCAGTTTTAGGACTCTAGCCAGTATAGTAAGAATCATTCACAAACTAAATGTGCAGCACCTAAAATGTCATTTTCAATCCTCCCAATTTTCCAGCCTTTAATTCGATGCCATGATTGCAATGAAAGTCGCGAGTTAACGGTAAGCCAGGTTCCATGATATAATCCCAGGTATCAGAAAACCTTAAGGTTACTTTAGCAACGCTAAGGGGTTAACATCCCTTAAGAAAGTTCGAATCATAACATTCATCACTACTTGTTACGTCATCAATCGTCGGCCTCTTGTCACCCCCTTGGTAATTCAATTATCGGGATCAGTGCGGATTCAGTAAAGATGAGGACTTGGGCGATATGTGCGCATGTATGTATTTATATGTAAATGTATGTCAGTGTCTGTCAATATAATTATGTATATTGTGTGTCCACATGGGTTTCTTAGCCTTTTGGAAAAAATAAACTTGTCTGTCTGTCTGTCTGTCTGTCTGTCTGTCTGTCTATATAAAGTGGTGATGGCGTAGGTTAATATGTATTAATAATTACAGTATATAGTAGAATATTTGAAATTAGAATATACAAAATGATAAGCAATCTTAGTGGTGATGGCGTAGGTTAATATGTATTAATAATTACAGTATATAGTAGAATATTTGAAATTAGAATATACAAAATGATAAGCAATCTTAGCTTAAAAAGAAAATGTATATCTATGACACGCGTTTGTTTCGATCAACAGTTGGGTCATGATAGCCCTAGATCGCGCACCTGAGTGGACAGAGAACATGTAAAATACATAATCAGATCTGCGCACTTGAATTGATTGAAACTGACCAAGTGCTAAAGGAGATGTCGTTTAAAGGTTTTTCTTTTTTAGCTCTGGTGACAATAACGTGCAGCAGAACAGAACCATTTGAGAAATTTTGGTGGAGGACAATTTAAGGAACTGTCCTTAGGAGTTTGGATGGAAAATGCTTAGTGATACGGAGAAGATATCGTTTAAAGGTCTTTTCTATTTTTAGCTCTGGCGGTAATAACATGCAGCGGAACAGAACTATATGAGCATTTTAGTAGAAGGCCATTCAAAGGACAATCCTGAGTCTGAAGTTTGGTTGAAAGTGGCCCATTGATGAAGGAGGAGATAGCGTTTGACGATTTTTCTATTTTTAGCTATGGTGGGCAATACGTGCAGCGTAATTTTGACAGAGGACTATACAAGGCACAATCCTGTGAAGTTTGGTCAAATTAGTCCAGTGGTTAAGGAAACGTAGTGTTAAGGTTTTTCTACTTTAGCTATGGAAGCCATTACGTGCAGCAGAGCGGAACCATTTTGACATAGGAACAACTTTGTGAAGTTTGGTTGAAATTGCCCCAATGGTAATGGAGGTATCGTTTGAGGGTTTTTGTATTTTTAGCTCTAGTGGCAATTATTTGCAGTGGAGCGGAACAATTTGAGCAAATTTGATAGAAGCTCATGCAAGGAATAATCCTGTTAAGTTCAATTGAAATTGGCCCAGGTACCGCCTCCGTGTTTAGAGTCGCTGACTTAAGATCACTGTAACCCTTCAAAGATTGAGGGCCATATATGCCGACCATGTATTTTTAAGTGAGGAAGTTGGCAGTTCTTTACGGAGGGCCCGAGTTTAGTACTGGTTCAACTCAGGAACGATTGTTATGTAAACTGCCCGCCTGATTAAATGACCTAGGTTGGAACGGCCGTTAAAGCAATTGTTGACGATGGCGGACAAAATAATCAATAGCAATGCGCAGAGCTGTAATGGCGTTTTTAAAATCCGATACTTTCAACATCAAAACATACCAGTGTTTACAGAAAAAAGTATTAAAAAAACTAATACAAACCTGAATATATTTAATATATTGCGAGATTTTTGTATCCTTTTGAGATGCCTAAAATAGTGTGCACATGTTCGGAGATTATTTTGTGAGATGGTCAAGTGCAATAATATTTTGAGGGAGTGTTTATTTGGTCATTGTATACATCACAAAATCACCACAAATGAATAAATTTGAGACGCAACACCTCGGCCAACAACAATTCATATATCAATAAAAGGAATATGACATTGTTTATAATTGTGCTGTGTTGAACGTTGGTCAAGGTACCGACCCAGAACTGTTTGCCTACTGTATGTTTAATACAGGTAGCTTAAACGTATGTTCTGTTCTGTTCAATTCTGTTCTAAAAGTCTGGAACGGTTACCAAAACAATCTCCCAAGTATATGTTATCATACATTTGACAAAAAGTCTAGGTTAGTTTTGTTCTGCCTTCATATATTCAGCTTAAAGTCAAAAGTTGTTAGCCAACATAACGTCTGCCCGCAAATAAAGGATACCCGAGACCGGAAAAAGGGTGAAAACATTAAAGGTTCTGTCAACATTAAAGGTTCTGTCAACCCATTAACAAGAGTATTACGATATAAACAATATTCAGAACCTTCACGGTAAAAGCAGTGTCCTGAAAAACATCTAACTTTCTGGGGACTTTAGACGTCGTCGCTGATGACTAGAGAAAGATGATTGATGACTTTCCAGTCAATCAGTCACGTGTATTATAAGCCAATATATCATCGTTATGCATACTGCGACAATACAATAACCACACTTAAAATGTAATGGCACCGTAGAAGACAGAAAATATGCCTTACCCCGTTCCTATGGCTCCTGTTTATTACGCTTTTACTGAAGTGGAATATTCCTGAGAGAATCACGTGCAGGCATGCCGAAAATAAACTTGAAATGACTGAGTCACACGTGCCAATGAGAACGGTGAGTTCTTCAAATATACATATGCTAGATGTCATACCCGTATACTATTCAAATTAATTTTAATACAAGGTACTTACGCTGAAAAAAGTATGATGGAACAAAATACAGTTTTTAATTTGTTTCCCTAGGAAATAGCATACTTTTGAATATAAGCAATATTGCCACCAGCGGTGGGATATCTACACTGAAGAACTGCTTCCGGCTCATTTTAACTTTTGGAGTAGAAAACAGACCGGTAAAAATCTCCCCTTGCTTATAGTCAGTTGTACACACCCTATGTAAAGGTGTGGTGTTAGAGCTGCAAGGAAAACCAATTGGTAACAGTGCTACCGATGCACAGGGCACTTTAAACATTTCCTACATTAACAAGAAAATGAAAACTGGCTAGTACGTACATACGGAAGCACAGAGGTGACATGTGGGAATTTTTTTTATATTATCACGTGGCCACGTGATAATAAAAAAAGAACAAATGAAATACTAAACGCTATCACGTGGCCACGCGATTATAAAAAAAGAAAAAACGAAAAACTAAAGTTATCACGTGGCCACGGGATAATAAAAAAGAAAAAACGAAAAACTAAACGTTATCGCGTGGCCACGCGATAATAAAAAAAGAAAAAACGAAAAACTAAACGTTATCACGTGGTCACGCGATAATAAAAAAAGAAAAAACGAAAAACTAAACGCTATCACGTGGCCACGCGATAATAAAAAAGAAAAAACGAAAAACTAAAGTTATCACGTGGCCACGTGATAATAAAAAAAGAAAAAACGAAAAACTAAACGTTATCGCTTGGCCACGCGATAATAAAAAAAAAAAAAACGAAAAACTAAAAGTTATCGCGTTTTGTTTTTCGTTTTTTCTTTTTTTATTATCGCGTGGCCACGCGATAACGTTTAGTGTTTCTTTTTTTCTTTTTTTATTATCACGTGGCCACGTGATAACGTTTAGTTTTTCGTTTTTTCTTTTTTATTATCACGTGGCCACGCGATAACTTTAGTTTTTCGTTTTTTCTTTTTTTAATATCACGTGGCCACGCGATAACTTTAGTTTTTCGTTTTTTCTTTTTTTATTATCACGTGGCCACGTGATAACGTTTAGTTTTTCGTTTTTTCTTTTTTTATTATCACGTGGCCACGTGATAACTTTAGTTTTTCGTTTTTTATTTTTTTATTATCACGTGGCCACGCGATAACGTTTAGTTTTTCTTTTTTTATTATCACGTGGTCACGTGATAATATAAAAAAAATTCCCACATGTCACCTCTGTGCTTCCGTACATACATGTATTGCCTAGAACGATTTTATATTTTATCTTCTACCGGATATTCCGAACTACTTTCTTCGAACGTGACTGAATTGATTTCTAGTTTCATGAGATATGATATGCCTCAGTGGTAAAAGAACCCGCATTTTGAAAATAAAAAACTCATGACACAAACAAAAGATAATAAGAAGCTATACCGGGATAAGACTGTAGTCAACTAGATAAATGTTATCATTTCAAATTTCCACGTTATTACACGTGAATTGCGTGTGCCAAAAACAGCAGAATTTGAATCAGTTGCGATATTGAACTTTAGTCTCTTTCATATCCTATTCTGAAACACAATTAACTTAATTATAGTAGAGTCATTTAAGTGACATCAAACAAATGGACAATTATCTAAAAGAGACCATAAACAATTCCCGTGTATAGGACCGGAAGCCGCTTATCATTGTGATGATACCGGCGTCTGACCCGGAACCTTTCCTCAGAACCAGGTGACTGTTGGGTGCGATTACACGATAATGCATTGTCACATAGAATAATTGTGCAATTGTTATATGATTTCTTCCATACAAACCAGACCTTGGACTAAATGATACCGGCAAAACCAATGTTCTGTTATTGGTAGACAGTGTATGATGTACATTGTTGGCACTTGATATCATCTTAAAAGCTGTCTGGTGCATGCTGTCAACATCATAGTTTGACCTTCACATTTACTTGTTGACTTTGAAACTCTATTTCCTGAAATTGTAGTTTGACCACAAGAATGCATTCTGTAGACAGACATGTTAGAAATAAATCCGATATTTTGAAAAAAGCGGCGTTTTCGTCTTGTAAAAAAGTTTAAGAATACTCCTCCGGCAATTACTGGTTTTAGTACTCGGTAACCAAGGGTTACTCGTTGTGACAGGTTAAGCTGTGACAGAGTTGATTAAATAGTTTTGTCTTACATAAATATATCTAATCGTGATATAAATCAGCAACAAGAAAACAGAGTTTTGACATTGTGAGATCTCTTGTTGGACAGGTATGAAATAGTTCCCCAGGGCAAGAGCGATTAAATTGAAGTGGTCAGAAAAAACCATATTTCTTTAGGAAGTCCTGTCAGAAAACTGCACAAGCCGATTTAATCCTCTAGTTACCAATACTTCGCAAACTGGTTGTGCCAAGTAGGTAACAAAGGATATATGTGTGATTGTTCTGTGTTCATTAAGTATGTGTTTTGTCTTTTACTTTTTCACTTGGCAAACTCGTTGCCTTTATATACATGTAGTTGATATCATAAGCTGCAATGCGCATCATCTCATAGCTGCAAGATTCATTCTTGTGTGTTGTAAGTCTGTCTGCTGGTGAGTACTGTGATTGATGGTGTTTACGGATTACTTTATATACATGTACATATTTATCCGGCATGGTTTAGGTATTTCCTGGTATTGCGACTAGGTTAAGTTGTATTTCTGTTCATAATTTGGCCAATGCTAAACAATCTACATCATTATATACAAAGTGAATCTAACATGTTCATGAGTTGTGGATAAGGAAATCCCACCCGAGGGTCGATATACGTCCAAAAACGAGGCTCTGCGGAGTTTTTTGGACGTATCTCAACCCGACAACCCTTATCCACAACTCAATGGACATGGTAGATTTATTTTCTCACCGTTTAAATCGCATTTTCACACAAGTAAGAAGGAATAAGTGCAAATACAGGATGGGGATGAAAAAATGAAAATAAACTTTTTCTCGAATTTTACTTCAAAACCGCTATACTGTAGATGGATAGAAAATGATCTAACTAAGAAAATGAATACCAAAAACCCTATATGTTTATTTCAAAAATAACAATTTTACAGTCATTTTTCGATTTTTATGTCTGCTTACAATTAACGTAAAAATAGTCTGACAGCGATGTGAGATGAGCGATGTGAGATAAGTTTATCTCACATGGGTAAATGCGCGGAAATATGTATCTCATAGGTGAGAAAATGTATATCAAACCTAACGCGATTTATACAACACAGACTGACCGACGAGTGAAAAAAAAACGAAAATGTTTTCTGTTCCATTTTACATTAGTATTTTGATTTGACTGAAGCATCGGGGATAACGGTTATGTAAGCGACTTCCTAGTTTATTTTCGATGTATCCACTATACTCCTGAACACTTTCTGGCAGTGCTCATTGCCATATATGCATAACAAAACGCAATCAGTTTTTATGCGCCGGAACCCAGCTGATGAGGATTCATAAACTGCTGTCAAAAGGTTGCGATTAAATTATCATTTTCTGCTAAGAAAGCAATTTTTTCATTACCTTAAATCTTATGACTAAAGGTTGCCAAACGCGATCATTTTCTGGTAAAAAGAATTGGTCGAATTCATGACAACTTCTCGCCAGAAATACAAATATTGATAGAAGTGTAAGGTTACATTCCACATTGACTATTGTCGCGACCTGAATTACTTACTACATTTTAATAACCAGTAAGTGCGAATGTCGGTTCCCAAGCTAATTCGCACCTGCAGTAGAATATGAGATACGAACTAAAACTTTCCAGGATCTTTGAGACAGAAGAAATCTGATAACCGCGACGAAATTCACATAAAAAAGTCATAAAACGTAATCAAATCGATTCCGCCACTGTTTAAATATCAATTGAATCATATAAAATCAAGCAAGTCCGTTTCTCGGATACAGATAATGGGGCAAGATGGTGATAAAAGCCGTACTTTCTTTATGTGACATCCACAAAATGAGCATATAACCCCACTCCTCATCAAGTTATGTCTTCATTAACTATTTTTACATTTTGTTTTGATGCTAACGACGGATATTATGAGCTTTTAAAATGCATAGGATCGCGATGAAAATTCAACGCAAATGAATAGATATAAGGAATTAAACAAGTTTGTCGTATTTATAGACACTTTAATACTGAATCACGAGCAAGCATTTCATGTCCAGTTGACAGTTCCAAAGTGGAAAACTGATTAGTTATACAGGGATAAAACGTTCTCGTTGTTTACGAACTTCTCCTATCCTACCGATTGACAACAATTTAAACAAGAGGGTCATGATGGTCCTATATCGCTCACCTGAGTACCAGTGCACTTTACTAAGGAAGTCCATTGTTGCTAAAGGGAGTCAGTTCACCGGTTGCTAAGGGAGTCATAGTTGTTACAGGAACTGATTGGAAGTTAGGTTTCTCCTATAACTCTATATGAAGACAACACCGACCAGTTGGTGTGGTCAATTTTAACCCAAGAAGCATGATTTGAACAAAGTTGGTAGCGGATATCTAAGCTCTAGAAGTTTTTCAAAAGTTTTATATATATATACGCCACTCGTGAAAATATCACTTTTGGTGCCCACTCGGTGAAATTATAACGTGATCTTCACCGAAACCAACAATTAGGCCTATCCTCCATATGTTGGCCATAAAGATATTTATCTTTTCATCAGAAGGACTTCCCTTATATTACAAAGATATATCTCAGCAAATGGAGAGATATCTCCCATACCGTACAATAATTTAGGTTTTTGGCCATATGAATTGATCCCTCTAGCGAGCGTTTTGGAGGCTCCAGTATCCTCCCACAGAAAAGCTCGCATTAATTTATGTTAGTTGTTATTTGTATCTTGTCAACTGTTATGAAATAATTGTATATTATTGGGTCGATTGTTAAAATCGAGCCAATGTTAACAGAGTATATCGACCTTACGGCCGAACGCACAACATACAAACAAGTAGTTCCATATAAACAGTTGTTAGGCATTATAGCGATTTCTGTCTCCAAAATTATATAGTAATAAATCTAAATAATTTAAAAACATTTCAGAATAGAATAATATTATTTCGTTATTGTTCTTTAAATGTGTAATTAATCGTAAATACTATTAATGCGCGACCGAACGACTTGGACATAAAAAATTATAAGAACTCGTTTTTACCATTAACTACATAGGCGGCGGACGTAGAGCAGTAGGTAGAGATGCTGGAAATTGAATCTGCGCTGACTTACTGTAGCAGACGCGAGTTCCCATCTAATACAGTTTTTTTTTACATTTTTCTTGTGTTTTACTTATAATTTTAAGACTTTAAACCATTTTAAATGTTTTACAGCAAATAATCATAGAAAACTTCATTCATGTCAAACTTATAAGGATAATGTTAATAAGACATACTGTATACATATTATTCGATAACAGTAAAGTTCAGTCAGTAGTCGTGTCAGGTTTTGCTTGTACAACCAGAATTGGTTTCCTTGGGTTCTTTTGGGGCCATGCCTCAACATCAATCATCACCAATTTCTAGAATATTTACATGTCAGTTTTGTTTGTGGGCCCGCTGTGATACTTTGTATCACTGTTTTTCTTGTTCAGTTATTAATTTACTCTGTGTCTTCTTTGATCTTGCTCATTGTTCAGTTTTTGCCTACAATTTAGGATAGGAATTTATTTTGTATTATTGACACAATACAATCAACCCTATGGGCAAATCCCATAACTTTTGAATGACATAAAAAGGTGTGCAAACTTTAATTTTCAGTTCAGGTTTGTAAAATTCCACCTCTCAGTTATCATTCACAGCTATGATACTTTATAGGGTAGTTGAACATACATGTAGTCACTGAATGCAAAAGGTAAGCACATGGGTTCCTATCAAAAGTAAAGTTTACACATATGGTTAAAGGTCAAACTCTGTGGACATTTGTGTCTCCAGTTTGTTGATAACTTTACTCATGCATGGGTTGTCCTAATATTTACACATGTATGTGTACAGTCTGTGTTGTTCAGAGACAATCGACCCTCCAGCACTTTCAGTCCTTTGATTATACGATTTACACGAGTTTACAGTATGATAGTAGATTTTTAGGGGCGGATCATGGGAGATGGTGGTTCCAAACTTCAGCTGACTGTGGCTATATACTTTTTGGTGCAGCAACTACATTTATTGACACTCTATTGTCATTATTTATATTTCTATATAAGATGGTCTCTATGACTTCAAACAAAACTGCTTTAAGTTTTTACAAAGACAACTTTAGGGAGGCCGATTGGACAATCACTCAGTGACCAGCTTGGTTATACACTGCAGCTCCGGAAGAATTTTGAGTAAAAAACTAATTGTTTAAAGATATATCTTGTGATATCCTGATATGCAATAGAGATATCTCTGGAAATGATATAGATCAAAAATTATTCGTGAGAGATATATTTCAAAGCACATAATAACTGAACACCGTACGTTTGTTTTGGTTTAAGTGTAGTTAATTTGTACCCAAAGGTCAGTGCATAACAAGCTGGTCACATTGTTTAACCGGGCTTCCCAATTCGATGTGAGACGCGGCTGTGCTACACATGAGGTTGGTGTGGCATTTTCATCCTGCACACGACTGATAGGACAGAGATAATCAGCATAAAAATACGCAAGCATTGTTCCAACTACAAACGGGAAGCTTCGGTCATCAAGGTTTATTATTGACCCGCCTTGGCGGAGGGGATATAGCAAAGGACTCCATCAATCTGTGCGTCTGACACACTTTTGTCCGGCGCATAACTATGAATTTATTTTAACTTTACACACAGACATAGGACATTGAGAGGAAGGGTACAAGGACCTTAAGTCTAGCTTGTGCTGTTTTTGAATCATCTCCCTTTTCTTGTCTGGCTCATAACTCCTTAAGAACTGAACCTGATTTATTCAAATTGCATGCGCTTACAGAGGACATTAAGACGCAGCGCAAAGTCCAAGAAACATAACTGTACCTTACTATATTTTTGAGTTATCTCCCTTTACTGATTTTTCATATAACACTTTAGTCCAGAGCATAACTCCGAAAGTATTCGAGGGAATTTGTTTAAACTTTACACACAGACAGAGGACATTGAGATGAAGTGCACTGTACAAGAACCTTAATTCAAGCTAGTCCTATTTTTAATTATCTACCTTTATTGCTTTTCCTGGACTCCCTCGATTGATTTTTCTCATAAAACGTTTGTGCAAAGCTTACAATTTCAGATTTTTAGAGTAGAAGTGCAACATTAACACAGAGAAAAGCGGGGGTGAATAACCCTCAACGAATTATAATTACTAATGTTTTATTGAATAAGACTCTATACCATATCCATATCTCTCTCCTCTAATTTCTTGGTCATGGAAAGGCTCACTTGGTTAGGGGATGGCCATGTCTAACATGGCTCTAATTGAAATTGGTCGAGATTATAAGTCAACAAAAAGTTTTGGAATATTTGGTGTTGATCTCACATTCTGTCAAATTCTTGACAGGCTCTTAGAGAAAGAGAGTAGACAATTACTCTGGAAAGCCTAGGATGTTCCGGCTAGTGACTGAATTTGGCCATCTTGTAATGCCCATGTATATCTACTATAAAAAAATTTTTTTGCTATGTTTATTTTCCACTAGGCTTAAAAAATATTGCAAAAGATTCATTTTACATAAATTCACTGTAAGACAATTATCCTTTTATGAATATCAAATATGCGAATAAGTCTGTCTGTATTTTTCATACTGAAATTACGCAATTTACAGTACATTGTAACCAAGTTTGTTAATAATAATATTTAACAAGAGCCATGAAAGACACATGTCCATCCCCCTGCCAAGTGCTTTTTCTATGACCAAGAAATTTTAGGTGAGAGGAATGGATATGGTATAGGTTCTAATTTAATAAAATATTTGTAATTGGCGGGGGATAATAAGGCAAGGTAGAGTTATGGTTCTTTGACAAGTACTTCCTATCATTGTGCTCTATCACTGTGTGAAGTTTTAAGTAATTCCCTTCAATACTTTTGGAGTTATGCTATGGACAAGATTGTGCTCTGTACAAGATGAATCAATAAAGGGAGACAATTTAAATAATCAACACAGACTTATTATTCTTGGGCACTGCACTTCCCCTTAGTGTCCTCTCTCATTATTTACAATTTGAAGGAATTCCAATCAGCACTTTTCAAGTTATGATCAAGACAAGAAAATGAAATAAAGAGCGACAGTTAAAAAATTAGGCTAGGTACAGTTAAGGTTCTTGTGCACTGCACTTCCCCTCATTGTGCTCTATAACAGAATAAAGTTTCAAGTAATACCCTTCACAACTTTTGGGGTTTTGCTCCGGATAAGAAAAATCAAGAAAATGTAACAAAGAGGAATGATTCAAACAGTAGGCAATGTAGAGTTATGGTTCTTGATCACTGCATATTCTCTCATTGTGCTCTATCACCGCATTAAGTTTCAAGTAGTACCTCTCAGTACTTTTGGAGTTATGCTCCAGATAAGAAAATGTAATAATGGGGGATAATTAAACAAGAGCTGTCAGTAGGACAGCATGCTGGACATTTTTGCTTTGGCAGTTAAAGTTAAAACATGGATCTGTATAAACGAAGGCCAAAAGTAGCAAGATATTAAATCAAGAATTATCAAAATTAAATGTTTGATATCCCTTAATTCTTAAGCAAAGTTTTTAATTAATAGTTCAAGTGCTTGATGTAATTATGTCTTTAAGTCGTATCAAGAAACAATTTTCAGTTATTTTCTCTAGCTTACAGATAGGTGTCATGATGGTACATAAGTACTCCAACTTTCAAAGTAGTATCTCTAATGGTTAACAAGTGGACAATAATAAAAATTTTAACTGACTTTCTAAGTCGAAAAGGGCCATAATTCATATGAAATCCTTGACAGAATTACCTTCTCCTGCTCATGTTGGGGGATCATGATGGTAAACAAGTATTCAATCTTTAAAAGTAATATCTCGAACAGTTTAGTCAAATATGGACTAGTACAAAAACTTAACAGATTCCAAGTTGCAAAAGGGCCGTAATTTTTTTAAAATCCTTGTCAGAGTTACCTTCTTTTGCCTACATATGGGGGTAATGATGCAAACAAGTATTCCAATGTTCAAACCAATATTCCAAAGGGTTAAGTCCATAGATTTTACCCCCATTCAATATATTTTCTAAAGTAAAAAAGGGGCATAATTTTGACAGAAACCTTTTCAGAGTTATGTACTCTTGTCTGCGGATGGAAGTAATGATGGTAAATAAGTATGGCAAGTTTCACAGCAATATATGTAATGGTTTTGAAATAAAGTGGGGTGGTACCAAAAACTTAATGAAGCTTTCAAGTAAAAAAAGGGACTTAATTCTGACAAAAGCCTTGACAGAGTTATGTACTCTTGTCTGTTGATGGAGGTTATGATGGTAAACAAGTATGATAAGCTTCAAACAATACCTCTTATGGTTTTGAAATAAAGTGGGGTGGTACGAAATACTTAACCAAGGTGTGACACCTACGCCGACGTGAGTAGGATAGCTCTCCTTTTCTTCGAAGTAGAGATAAAAAGTAGGCAAGGTAGAGTTATGGCTCTTGAGCAGTGCACTTCCCCTCGTTGTGCTCTATCACTGAATAAAGTTTCAAGTATTTCCCTTCAGTAATTTTGGACAAAAGTGTGACAGACACAGACGCTAAAAGCCCATTTACCTTATCCCCTCAGCCATGACTGGGGGATAAAAAATATTCAAGTCAGAGAGTAGACAATACAAGTAGGCACTGCCTTATGTAGGTAAGACCATCATACAATGTATGTTCCATCTCTAGAGGCAGACATGAAAAACAGAGGCCAGTACAACACACAGGATGCGTCTTGTAATTGTATACTAATAGAAATCTGAACCATGTTGGATAACTCTTACATCATCATCCATGCTAGTTCAGTCACATTTCCTTGATAATGTACATTTTTTTACAAGACTTTAATCCATGTCTGAAGAAAATCAATGAACACAGCAAAAATTTTCAGTCTTTACTTCGATATGATAAGGTATACTGATTACAAAAATAATTTGTATGAAGAAATCTACAGGCTGATGAGGAATGATACACATTATGTTGAACAAATGATGAATGATGAAAATAAGGTGATGAAATGAGCATAGTATAAACAGTTTTAATCTGTAAAGTACATGTAATACAAGTCCTGATATGCTTTTTCTTGTTCATAATAAAAGTCCCAGGATCATTTTGAATTTACTGATATAGAAAAAAAACTTACTGATTGGATATTGATAGAACCAGGTTCTATTCACTGTAAAACAATGCTGACATGACATTGTGTCTTTCTTTAATATTCAAGTCGTTTCTTTGTGAAAAGGAGCTGCAAACAAGCCTTTATTTTTTGCAATGTCACTGAAAAAGTATTTTGCTATATTTTGAGCATGTACTTATCAATTGACAAAGTAAATGAATGTCATGGGTACAAAAAAGGTCATCACAACTAGTAAGACATCTTTCCTGGTAAAACAAGAGCTACCTGTAATTGTGCTCCTGGGACTTTAATTCACTCTGATATCACAATAAAAATCAAATTTTCTGAATTATACTACTATTACATGTAAATGAGCTGAAATATGAGAAACAGTCATGGTTTGATATGTTTGATATTATTTGCAACATTTAAAAGAGTGAAGTTCAGGTTAACATGTCTGAAAAAAAAAAAACGAGTAAACTTTGTGTGATACAATCCTGGGTGTGCAGGATAATTTCAAGAAAGACGTTTAACATTGATTTATATTGCTAAAAATGTAAAGTTTATCCAAGTTATAACTAAAATGTATAAAAAAAGAACTATGAATTTAAAATAGTTTTTATTATATTGACACTCATAATGTATGATTTATTTTCACATCCAGTGAATTACAGAAAAAAACTTTGTATAAATAAGTCATTACATATTTTGATAGCATTTCTTGAATTTTAATAATCCTTCTTGGACACAATGCGGTATTTTGCATAAATTAATATTATCATATATTATATATGAATTAAATCAATGGAATGTCACATTATAAAAATGTATTTTGAAGGAATGTATATACAAATGTACAAAAGAGTGCTGTGTATAAACATGTATAAAATCTACATAGACAAGCACTGACACTAAGACACACTCCATTAATTTAGTATCAAATGAAATAGCTTCAAATGCATAAATAATAGAATGTTCGCAAGTATTATTTATGTAACCTTTAAAAGTTAAAGCTATACAGTCCAATCCTTATGGGTAAAATCAGCGTTTTAAAACTTGTTGCAGTATGGTAAAACATCCAATAGTCTATGTAAAGTTGTTGTTGTACAATTAATGGTCCAAAGACTGTATGGATCATCTACTCAGTAAGACCAATCATCCTATGAAGTTTTAAGAAGATGTTCATAATTCAGATTTCAAAATATTGTGCAGATATGATTTTCAAAGTTCTGGTCACCGTGACCTTGACCTTTGACCCACTGACCCCAAAACGATAGGATCATCAACTATGTCTGGGGAAAATTTGAAAGACCCATCATATTTCTCTTCAGACTTACTTATGTCAAAGAAGACATAATGTAATGTAACAATTTATCCAACATATTGTTAACAGATTTGACACTTGTAAGCGATACATATAATAATAATCCCAGCCAAAGAAACTTGAAAAAGGGTGAATAATGCCGAAATGTTGCTTAAAAATGGCTTATTGTTACTATTTCAAATCAACAATCATTATTTGTGTCTCTAAACAATTATAAAAAGTAGGGCCCCATGATCATACTATCTTTGAAACTGTGTATTAGCACATTCTTTCATTATAGCTGAAATATGGAAATTGACAGATCGGCATGTAATAACCACTAGCTGTATTATTGTGAACATTGGCTTGCCTTAACCGCTGTTTTACCATGGAATTTTGCATATAAAAACAATGGAAATTTGTATAGCATATTCTTTCTACAGTTCAAAGTCCCTAATATTCCCCAACTAAATTGTTCCATAAACACATATGACTCTTGTATCTATCAGTTTTGAATGTGATAACCTTGAACCTAGTGGATCATAAAAGCTGATTAACTTCGATGCTACCTGTATTCATCCTGTATGCAGTCTTAATTCTACAAATGGAAAGTACGGAAGACCGCTACTATGCGTAGTTATTAGGGCTGTCACATTTACAGAAATCTGTACAAGTGTACAAAACCGTTAACACAGATCCTGCTTTAAATATTAACTTTACAAACTTTTTAACCATAAAAAAAAGACTATTTCAGGAAAAGCTTTGACACTAAATTAGAATTTTCTCTTAGAACACTTTAATTACTTTCAAAGTTTTGCAATTAATGAAACTGCAGAACATTGCCTAGAGGAAACAAGTAAAAAGGCGCATTTATACTTACGAAACCAAACTCAGAGCAGTTTGAACTAAATAATATTTGAAGTACTCAAGTAGCTGTTTTTGTCACTAATTTAACATTAGGCTTGTAAATTTGTGCTTGTATATTACACGGTAAAGATGACAGCCCTAATAGTAAGCTAAGTATTTACATTATCTTTCTAGCCCTTCAGACCATTTACATATTTATCAATGTTGTGTAAAATGACTTTGTTTAAACTAATGCTTTCCAAGCTAGCAGCAGCACTGTGAAACAAAGGGAGATAACTGGGACAGCTTTTCCAAAAACACTCGGCGCAGAGTTACATCCATTCCAGTCATTACAAAAGCAATACATCATGTTAGAGTCTGTGGTCTCGGCAGGGTTCCAGAAGTCGTTCTTGCGCGATGGTTCACAGTAACCATGACGACGTAATACAGGCATCCTGAGACGATGATATGCAGATTTCATCAAGTTGTTCTCACATTCCCGAATTATCTTCTCTTCACCTGCAAAATTAACATTCTTAACTTAAGTGTACAACTACGACACAAAATTACTAATCATCATCATAAGTATCACCAATCAGCGGTTATTACTTAATCATAAATACCACTGAACCTGTGAGGTTAAGCAACCTTTTACATTCAGCAGCCTGGGTACTGTACCATACTGCAAGATGAAAACTAGACACATTCTATTTTAATTTAAGCCATCTGCTATAGATGGAGCTTTGAAGGCACTGTAATGACTATATTGTAGATAACGATCAACTCCCAGCACAGTTAATAGCTATAGTGATAAAATCCTCTAAACACAGAAATTTGCTGACTTTTAAATTCTTTTCTTTTCGTCCACATGTATGAGACAGCTGCGTGAGCTAGCTCTGGCATTAGCCAATGCCAAAATTGCTACAAAAAATTTAAATTGACACAAAAGAAATTCATTTAAAGCTGCAACTTTAAATGAATTAAAGTAAGGATCTGCTTTATGTGCTAGGAAAACAGCGCCACATGGAGAAAATGGCTCAAAGAAAACTGGGCCCATGATAGCAATAAGACAGTATGATTTCCAAAAAACACAATGTATTGACCATAATGTTAGTATAATGTTATGTCCAAAAATTATTTCTGCAGTGGATGTTGATGTAAAATACATATTGGCTCTGCCCAGATTTAAATTATCTTTTAAACTGAACAATAAATAATTCAGCTGTTGACTAATATTTTACTGTACATATATAATCATTATGTTTTCGCTGTAAAATCTGCTTCACCGAACAGAACTCATACCATCTTCCTTAGTAATGACTTTAACACAGAATTTAGAGTCGCCACAATCCCTCCATGGAAACATTCTCCACACTACCCCGTCTGCGCCACAGCCACCCATTGCACTGAAACACCGATGACACATGATAGCCTCCCCTGAAAATATAATCATATACAATTAACACAATGAATAGCTTGCCTATAAAGGCATGATATAACTTCATTTTGCACCATTGTTGGAATGGTCACCAGGCAGTTTTTGGTAATTTGCTCATATACTCCAGGTAACTGACAAAAAAGATCGAAGCTGGTATTTTTACCATTTAACAGAGTAATCTAACCCTCATTCTACCATAACAGGGCCTCAGGGCAGGCTTTGGAAACAGCAGTACAACACCCTGCTTACTTTGAAACATTCTAAGTTGAACCAAACACTTCTTTGCAAGCCAAGCCATAATTGGCTGAGGTCAAAACTTAGTGTTTGAAAGCAATTATCATTTTAGGCCTTAGCCATGTTAGCTCAAGAAATGAAAATTAATGAAATATCTAAATAATTTTTTTTAACTAGTATATAACACAACATAATTTAACATAACATAAAGTTTAATCAGCATTGAATATAAACATATTCATAGCTATATAAATGAATATACAAACAAAAGAAAAAATAGTGAGAAACATTAAATTCTGTTAAAGATACATTTACATAGAAGAACATACATTTTTTTTCCAAACTGTCATGTATATTGTTTTGCTTCTGATATTACCAGTGTAATATTAAAAAAAATACTTAAATAAATTTATGAAATTTAACTTAAGATACATGTAATTTAAACTGTAACTTATGTCGTATAAAGTCTTAAGCATGAGTTCTTAATCTAAAGGCATGATATGTGAATTTTGCTACATTGACTATTACTTTCTCGGAATTTGAACTCATAAGTGATATGAATTTGTTGATAGTCCGCCATCTGCAAAAACATGGTTTAAAATATTGGTTTTTTTAGATTTCTGTATTCGGGACAAACTAGTAAAAAATGATATTCGTCTTCTATAACTTTCATGTTGCATTCCGTACATTTACGATCTTCTCTGTCTATGTTCCTATGTCTTCCTATTTCTTTAGCAAGGTCGTGTGAAGATGATCTAAGTTTAGCAAGAGCGATTCTGTGTTTCTGTTCATTAATACAAGACAAATACTTTTCGAGAGCAAAATCATGTTTAAATAAACTGTACGAGTTAAGTCTTCCTGAATTATTTATTTTTGCATACCAAGATTGCTTATATACATCTAATATACGCTGTTTAATAAATATAAAACTTACTGAGGTTGCACTCTGTTCATACCAAACATTTGACATACCAATATTATTTAAAATTGTTTTGATTTCATATGCCCAGTTAGTTCCATTGTACATAATATTTTCCTCTGCGTCATTAAAAAGTAACTGATATATGTTTTTTAGCAATGGGTTTTCACTTTTAACAAGATTAATCCAGTATTTCGTATCATTATTAATTGTCTAGAAATTTTCACTGGGTATCTTCTAGTTTCTCTGTAGAGACCATCTAAGTCATTTGATCTTTTTACATGAAGTAGTTTTTTTTAAGAATTTACAGTGAACAATTTCAATGTTTTTGAAATCGTGATATTAACCCCATACTGCAGCATTATAATTAAGTATAGAACCAACTAGGCTATCGAACAAACAGTATATACAGTATATATTGGTACCCGGTTTGGTATAGCTAATCTTTTGATTGGTATTAATACAAACTAAAGGTAAAAAGTAATCACATCGCCAAAAACATCTTTTGACACAAACTGGTCAGAGATTAAAACTGTTTTTTTCCACATTTGCCAAATCTGCATCCTTTCCAAGGACAGGAATAGCCAGGAAATAACTGTGAGTGTCACTACAGTAATCAAGAGTAAATTATCTGGTTTGGTTTAGCCTTATTAATTTGGCATTGCGGTGTGACCACTCTCATAGATCTGACATTGAACTGTAATGGTTGATCTTCACCAGGGATCACACTAGCCCAGACTCATAGGGAGAAGTGACTTCTCCCTCCAGAGATAATAGGGAGAAGTTTTTCAGAACAGGGAGAAGTTTATACAACGCTTTGATAACGTTTAATGTAAAATCAGTATACCCTTTTCATACTAAAACGACTGCATAAAACAAACTTTTTTATTTATAAAAATTCTTTCTCATTAATAAACATTCTTGAGTGAATATATTATGTTCTGTGGGTTCCCTCAAGGTTTTTAGCATTTTTACAGTGAAATGCAATTTGATTGCATAAAATATTTTATTAAAACTCTTTTTCCCTACTGATTTTAATCGCCGATTAATGAATTTGATTACCGAGATAAAAAAAAATGCAGCAAACGATCAACAACTGAACAAGCAGTGTCAGATATTCTTTGCATAAATAAAATGTGTGAATACGATTAAAGAACTTACTGGCATCTTAAAACAGCCAGTTTAATTGTAAGCATGTGTAATTGGTCCTTATTGTTCCCAATCAATGCTAATCCGTTTAATAATCGATGTTTACTCAACTATTAAATTGACAATAAACATTAGGCCTACACATGTCAAAACGCACATGTCAACCTTTAAATCGCTATGTTGTCTCGCCGCTTTTGATTGGCTTACAGTTTTTTATTGACCAATGAAAGCTGATTTAACTAACAGTAGCGAGTAGGCGGTGCAGTATCGAGATTGACACTCAAAAACATTGTCAATGTTTACGAAAATTAGAGCGACTTTGTTTTCGCTTTTCTATGCGATCACGGCGAAATGGCCGATACGGCGACTATTTCGCCCACGTCGCCCTCAAACGTGATCCCTGCTTCACGCCTAATTTTAATGCACACAATTGTAACTAAGTGGAAACTTACTTTTAAGTAATCAGTAACGGGTAGGCCCCTTACTACCAACCCATATTACATTGTAGATTTTTTCAATTTATCTTATTCAAAATTCACAAATACAAAATTCCTGCACTAGTTTATATTCTAAAATGATTGAAGAAAAAGAATAATTAGAATCAATCCTGAAGAGGTAAACGCTTATGAAAAAGCTCACCACTGCATTAAAACCTTTATGTTTAAACATGTAATTTTATATTCATGTATGCATGTCATATATCGGCAGGACCAATACCTGGTTAATAAAACTTTTAGCGCTGAAGCGTTTCAATTGTTACATGATGATATTTTCATTTTTCACTGGTTGATGCGGGTGTATAGACAGATACTAGCATCATTATTAAATTTAATCATGTCATGTAACATTTCATAAATACATTTTATATTAGATTCATTTAACATGTTTAAAACTGTTTGTTAGTGGCCAACTAATATTTGTCAGTGAAGTTTACATGACTTGTGTACTTGCCCTAGAAGGTAAAAAAGCTCTAAAATGTTAGCCAGTAAAATAGGTTTGCCTTCATTATAAGTGAAAATAGTGGAGCTATATTATACGTTTAATCGGTATAGTGAGATCCCTTTAATTATAATTGCGTGGCTGCCACATTCTGTATGGCTATATATGAAACTAATGTACCAGCGTATGCTGTATCAAGTATGTATGAAACGTTCTGCCACAGTCAGACAAATTTTGGTTATTCAAAGTTTAGACTTTAATAAGGGCAGTGGCCGCCTACCTAGTCAAAAGGCTAGGTGACGGTACATATAATTTCATATGAGGAGCTACATAGATTATTTCAGCTTTCATTTGATACAAAACTTTTATAAGTACCAACCAGCCTGGTTATAGTCATAAAAAAGTAAAAAAAGAAATGACACCTGCCGGATAAAAGTAATTTTCATGTCGTTAAAATTTAGTTAGACGAGAAGTCATTCCAATGTTTGATCTATGAGAATCTCACTTGACAGATCATTCTTTGGTATCGAAAAATGAGTCAACAACAGAAAAAATGGCCGACTTCCTGAAATGAAATTCAAAATAAATACACTTTTTTGACACACCTGAAAATTTCAGGTATGTAAATGACAGATGAACGATCGTTAATACAAAGCTCTTACCATACTTTATAAGGGCAATGAATACAACATAAATTAAAAGTAATTTCGGCCACATTTTGTATATTTGTTTCTAACAAGTTTACATATTTCTCCAATTATTAATATCAAGGTGAAGGTTGGCGTGTCACCTATTGGACAGGTATGAGGGGAGACAACTATAGTGTAAGATTCGTACCTGTAATTTTCGTAACACGACATTTCAGTTAAAAATTGCTCCAGGTAAAAACGACGCATTTAAGATTTATTTGCGATATCAAAAAACGACTGAAAACGGATTAAGTTTCGTTGCGGGGTGTATTTAACCAAAGGAAGTGTCTTCAGGTCCTGGTCCGGATCTCGAGACTAAAAGTCTCCAGGTCCGGACCCGGACCTGGAGACTATCCATATATAGCTTGTCTCCAGGTCCGGGAACTTTTCATTGTTTTTTTTTGTATGCATAAACTTTGTTAAAATTTAATAAAAATGTATTTATCTTATTGTTGGTTATTAAAATATATATCATCATTATTATTTTGGTGTTGTTATCTTCTTTTTATAATATATTGAAGGTTTCGTGCTATAAAATGTAATTGTACGTTATAAGAAGGAATTTTAAGCTTTACTCTGCGTAATAATACATTGTCAGTCCTTTAGCTTTCGCAGCTGTCTGATCACGTAGGTGGATGCGAACATTAATTGGCATTATTTTATATATGTATAGTTGGGCCAAAATTGATCCAACAGCGTTATTTGATGCATACTGTAGGGCCAACATCAAACCAACATCGACGTCTAGAGAAAAGGTACCAACAATATATTACTAGACCAACACTGACCCAACCATTGGGCTAAATTTCTTACTTCTGTTAACACACACTGCTGCCTCATACTGTCAATGTTTTTGCAGGCTGTGAGTTATTTCAATGGCAATTTTTCTCTTACCTCAAGAAAAGTAGGACAGTTTTCACTTTCAAAATCATGTGCAAAGATCAACGGCCCGTGTACTGCTTAATTAGACTGGTTTGTCCAGAATTTGCGTAAGGTTAAAGAACGGCAATCATGAAAAAGCAAAACAGACAACAGGTGATCACAATTTACATCAGTCTGGTAAATTCCAAGGGAAGAAAAATAGAAAGAACCTTCAACATTTATTTGTTTAACATTTTGACAGAAATCAAATCAAAGTCAAATCCTCCTGCCACCGTCTTAGCCTTTAGCATAACGCAACCAATCCTATATAACCTTTTCAATATCATCATTTGTTGCTGTTGGTTTCCAAACTCTGACTGCATCTGAAATAATAATTTTGGTCTTCAATTTGTGTTTATTTAAAAATTTTAAGGTCCTTAATTAAGGTCTAGATACAGTTTGATTTATTTTCTATGAATAAGCATAAACAAGAGCACAAAATGCAGGGCTAACATTCAACTGTTAGCATGTAAATATTAGAAATAATTTAAAACCTGTTTAAGCTATTCAATTCTTCTGTTCCTGTTTAAGTAACCACACAGACAGCTCATTATCATGGAATTGGAAGTTTGAATGTCGCCCATCTTAACATCATGTGATCAACCACTTGGTATTTCTTGCAGTTATTAATATTTACTTTTAAGTACCCAGTAGCAGTGATACATATAGGTATTATTTCACTGCCATTATTTGTGCATTTTTCCATCGTATGATTCTTACTATTTACACATTACGAAAAAGGGTACTTACATGTTTTTAATGTAACCTTACTGCACATTTCTGAGGTCTGACTCTTCTGCTGTGCGATAAGATCCTTTAGAAATCTTGAGAGATTTCACGAAAAATGATATAACCTCTGGTCAAGCAAAGGGTTAAGTATAGGTCAGTCACTGATTTTATCTTTGATTTTAGAGAAAATGCAGAAATGTTGAGGTTTTAGGCAGAAGTTATGTCCAAGTGTTTTACAAATGTATGGAGATTCTTCTAGACTTTTGTTGTTGTTGTTTCTTTTTACAATATTATTTCCACTGTCGAGACCTCTCTTGCATGACACTTGATATTAAATCATCGCTGCTCAGGTTCAAGACCCCATTTTCTGGTTCAGTACCGCCTAAAATTTATGCTTTCTAATGTTTAAAAGATGAAGTTGTTGATGATTATCATCATCATCAGGAAGAGTTAATGTTGTTGTTTGGTCTTTTACAACGTATATTGCGGATCATTTGAAATAACTTTTATTCTCTAACTATAAACTGTATTTATATTTTTTCGTATAACTGCGGCACAAAAACAATAATAACAATAATGACTGATGTAATAATTATCAATATAGCGCTAGTAAATTATGTTTCATGAAAAATTTGCTTTGAAATATGAAAGTTAACATCAATCCATATTCAAATGCATTTAACTAAAAGCACGCAGTTCTGGGCCTCTGTTGGCCCAATACCTTATTTATTCCCGTGAAAAGTTTAAGTTGGACCAATATTAGGATGACGCTGATTATTAAAAGGTAATATGACTTAGTTGGGCCACAGTTGGGCCAAAATCTAGATATCATCATAGATATATAACAGTTGGGTCAACATTGGCCCGATACCGATATATCTTTTACAATTTATTGACATTGGTCCAACAACCCTCTGCTATCTGGGAGAGAATTAAATATTGTACCAATCGCTTAGGAGTTGTAAGATTTGTGAAATAAAATTTGCAGGTTCCAAAGTCGCCCAATATATTTATTATAAAGATAAACTTATTTCATGAAAAACAATTAAAATTTTAAAATTATCTGACAAAGATAATTTCTAAGGTATTTTCCATGAAATTTACAAGCTTGACATTTATTACCTTGGTATTGGATCAATCAAACAAGATTTTTTAATGTTTTTCCTTTCCATTACCACACGCTTAGCAGAGAATCATTTCATCCCTAAAAACGATGTCACTTGTAAATATCAGTTTATATCCCGATTAGATAATCATGTTAGACATCGACTGCTCCGTTACATTTAGGTCCGCGTATATATACGTCATAGCTCACAGGTAAAAACATACCATAACAAATTGTGATCGTATCGATAAACATATTCTGTTTTTTTTTCATTTTAATGTAATTGCCAGAAAATGACATTTTAAATGATTTAATAAGCTGAACATATAGCTGAGTTTGTATGAAATAAATTTCTCGGACCTGGAGACAAGCTATATATGGATAGTCTCGGGGTCCGGGTCCGGGTCCGGGTCCGGACCTGGAGACTTTTAGTCTCGAGATCCGGACCCGGACCTGGAGACTTTTAGTCTCGAGATCCGGACCCGGACCTGGAGACACTTCCTTAACCAAAAAAGAACTGTTCTGTAAAGTCAGTTTTCTTGAGGCTGATCTGTAATATTACCAAGGTCTTTCAAACAGTACTATTCGAAAGGCCTTGAATATACAGAATTTAGTATTTGTTCCTCAAAATATCACATGTTTATTGTAGCTGTACATGTTTCTATGATCACACGAAACTTGAAACTTTGAAACGTAAGCACGGCGCTGTAATTAACCAAAGACCTTTAAATTGTAGTTAGTATAGGTCTTTGAATTAACCTATGATAACTTTTTAAGTAATAAAGTTATTTTTAAATCACAATCTGCATTACAAAATAAGGCACTTTTAGCCATTTTCAATTTTTCTAAGCCGCGTTTTGAAACGTCCAAAATATATGTGACCATGTCCAAAATGTGACCATTTTACCGAACAATTTGCAGTTTATATCTTTTGCACACATAATTAAAATGTACAGTAGTAACAACTGTTTTAAAATCCCAAACAGCTTGACAGAAACAGAACAATCATTCTATCTTTCATATAAATCAAGAAAACAATGGTCTGTTTTATGCTCCCAAAGGTGGACATATTAAAATCGAACCGCCTGTATGTTTCGTGCCCAGGCTGTAACTTTGTCATTTATGAAGGGATTTTCAAAATATTTGGTACAAGTGTTCAGCACATGGAGACGACGTGTCGCGCGAAGCAGCCACGTCCCTACCCCAAAGGTCAAGGTCACACCTAGGTGTTAAAGGTAATTGAATCCTGTATATATACGCACACGTTCGTGTCCGAATTGTTACTCTGTTATGCATTGAATGATTTTAAGACAACTTAGCACACATATTCAGGACAATTTGTCGCGTGCACGGCCCTACTTCAAAGGTCAGATCACACTTTTTAGGGTTTAAAGTTTATGGAATCCTGTATACATTGAACATTATTCTGTTATTCTGTCATTCTGAAAATCATGAAAACCTGAAAACTTAAACAGTGAAAGAACTGAACGAAATTTTGAGCGGATTTGGTATAGAAACGACTCTCAGAAAGAATGAAAAACTTGTTAAATTAATAATAAAAATCAAATGAAATTCAGAGATATCCTGTCACGCCCCCACTCTTTGCCCTGGTCAAAGATCAGCTGTCGCATTGTAGACAGTTTTTGTCAGCATGTGTAAGATGTAACATAATAAAAATATGTTATCACTTTAATTCATTTTCATTTGAAATTATTTTTTATACTCAACTCAACTCAACATCCATATAAATAAATCGAACATGGTAATCCATAATTTATGACACTAATCCATTTTCCAATAACACTGACCGATAAGGAGAGTAACTCTGCCATGCTTTGACGTAAAGCGTAAAACTGCAGTACATTCCCTTTATTATCATAAAGTTAAAAAAAGAGATTTTTCCATATTACAGCTAGAATACCGTATACTAGTTTTAGAAAATCATATTTGGTTTTTAACTACATTGTATGGACATCTTCATTATGTTATAATTCACCGATTAAGGCCTACCTTAAACCATGATGTTCAGTTTGAACGCTGCTGTATATAGGGTTTTGTTTTTATAATTTATATTATATATTTTTATTTAAAAAAGACAAAGCCGTCCATAGAAAAGGATATACTTACGTCCTAAATAAAAGTATTTGATATGGTTTTTGATGTTTGAATCACTTGAAAAGAGACATATTAAAACCTATTAAAACAATTATGACCCACTTTTTAAAGAGTTTGTCGTCGGTACGACCGAGGCAACGCTCCTAAAAGACGTTAGTTATTTTTGGTTACGGGAATAGTGCAAGATACAGAGCGAGTTCCAGAAAGTCCCCCATAATGCTTTTCCCGTGCCCCAATAAGAATAATTTTGCCGTGCATGCATGCTCTTGAAATGCATGTTTATTAATATTTAATGTAAAATATGGCATTTAATTAATGTAATAATTAGATGCTTTTATTTGTTACAAAATATGCTTTCGTAATGTAACAGGAAATATGTATATTCTCAGCGGTTAAACCAGGATTTCCTAAACTTTAGTCACATTTTGTAACATCAACTTTCGCGATGTTCCACCCTTGCAAAAGATTTATTTTTTTTGCAGCAAAAAATACACATGTTTTAATATCTAAAAATGTGTGTTTCGTTTCTTGTGCAATTTTTTCTACCGTTGGCTGTTTTTTGCCTAGAAAACTAACGTCTGCTCATGCCTTTTTCTGAATTTCGTATCAAGTTTCGTTTACAGGGATAGCGCGAACGCAGTCCCCACACCAATAAATTGCGTACCCGAGTAACCCACATTTGGGGCTATCGCAGGCGTCAGCCCAACCGAAGTGCAATGGAAGGGCCTCTTCCTGGGGAAACCGCCTTGCTGATCACGGTATTCCCTGTCAGGTAAGTATCTGGTTGTGGATTTCAAGGCCGTCCAAAAGAGCATTAGTAGCTAATATTGGATGAGACCCCGGCTGTCTCCCGTCATGCCTAAAAAAAAATTGAGCAGAATAGGAGAAATTTACCTGACTGCAATTTCAGCCAGTATAGCCAAAGGTGTATGATTGGTTACCAAATAGTAGGCCAATCACGGCGACCAATGAGATCTAGGTGATTGACCTAGTTGTATGTCGGATCGTGGTAGCTTTTACGACATTTTTAGAGGTTTATATGCAAAATGTTTTAGGTAACTTAATAGTGTATTAAAATATAATAATATGTTTGAGATTTAGTTTCATTTGCAATAATTAATTCTATTATCTAATAATTTATATTATTTTCTTTTTTGATTTAAAAGTAAAATGCGCATTTGTATTTAACAAAGATGGTTGCAGAATATTGGAAAAAATATATTTATTTTATCAAAAAAGAAATGATTTTGATTTGTGAGCGAATTACCCCCCCTTTATAATATGGAATGGTTCATTGCTGTTTGATCATCTTTGATAATTAACTGTTTGTAATCTTTTCTGTTTCATTTTGCCCATTTGTGCTTAGAATGAGGTTACACTTCAAGCTGTTCCAGCAGAAGAAGTAACAACAACAACAGCGCCGGCTCCGCGACAAGACCAATTTCATCTCAAAATGCACTATGATCCTGCGAGAGAGTGAAACAATGACTATGGTGACATTTTCACAGTTCGTTATGGTGTATGAAACAGCGTTGCTTACATTATTTTTCTCACTGGTGTTGCATAACATGCAAGAAAAGATTAAAACCTTTCTTTATCCAATTAGTTTACATTTAATAAAGTATTTGAATCTACGGATGTGTCACATTATCCTGTTTGACCTGTACAGTACACCAGGCTGTATTGTTTCTCATACGTATGTCGGACACCTTTTTATTTGCGGCTTGTTCCCGGGATATTTAAGACAATATCAACGAAGAGTCACGTGGTCTGTTCAAGGTAAACATCAGATAAACTGCGGCTGAACTCTAGCAGTGTTTACAACTGCAATACACTGGGATAGTGTAAGATTGGTGTTGATAATTAGCACTGCAGGAATTGTTAAACCTTAGATAATCCCTGATAAGCCCACAATAAATAAACCATTAGCATCCTCTTTTAATCAACAACACTTGCATTCAGTATTCATTCACAAGTTTATAATGTATCTTACAGTAATCTCACTGAAGTTGGCGGCCTAGCGGCCTGGGGCCTGGTGGCGGCCTAGCGGCCTGGCGGCCTGGCGGCCTAGCGGCCTGAAGTTGGCGGCCTAGCGGCCTGGCGGCCTGGCGGCCTAGCGGCCTGAAGTTGGCGGCCTAGCGGCCTGAAGTTGGCGGCCTAGCGGCCTGGCGGCCTAGCGGCCTGAAGTTGGCGGCCTAGCGGCCTGGCGGCCTAGCGGCCTGAAATTGACGGCTTATGTATTTTTTACAAAAATCACTTACAAATTATGCCATAAACCAATATAAAATATGAAAACTCAAATTAAAGCTCAACTGTACACAAAAAGTCATTGAAAATGTTACGCCTTGAATAAACAATCGAAGAGAAAAAGTCACTTAAAGCTCCACAGAATACACACAAAAAGTTAACCAAGTCGGTGGATTGAGAATTTTAACAAAACTTAACTTAGAAATATCGCCTTAAAAACAAAAAAACTCACATTTAATTTCAACTGAACACACTGAAAAAAACTGAAGTTGGCGGCCTGGCGGCCTAGCGGCCTGAAGTTGGCGGCCTAGCGGCCTGGCGGCCTAGCGGCCTGAAGTTGGCGGCCTAGCGGCCTGGCGGCCTAGCGGCCTGAAATTGACGGCTTATGTATTTTTTTACAAAAATCACTTACAAATTATGCCATAAACCAATATAAAATATGAAAACTCAAATTAAAGCTCAACTGTACACAAAAAGTCATTGAAAATGTTACGCCTTGAATAAACAATCGAAGAAAAAAAGTCACTTAAAGCTCCACAGAATACACACAAAAAGTTAACCAAGTCGGTGGATTGAGAATTTTAACAAAAATTAACTTAGAAATATCGCCTTAAAAACAAAAAAACTCACATTTAATTTCAACTGAACACTGAAAAAAACTGAAGTTGGCGGCCTGGCGGCCTAGCGGCCTGAAGTTGGCGGCCTTGGCGGCCTAGCGGCCTGGCGGCCTAGCGGCCTGAAATTGACGGCTTATGTATTTTTTACAAAAATCACTTACAAATTATGCCATAAACCAATATAAAATATGAAAACTCAAATTAAAGCTCAACTGTACACAAAAGGTCATTGAAAATGTTACGTCTTGAATAAACAATCGAAGAAAAAAAGTCACTTAAAGCTCAACAGAATCACACTGTATCGGCAAAACGCACTGGCTCCCACTTAACGATAATGCTCCAACTAACGTAACGAACCGGCTCCAATAAAACATGGCGGATTTCGTAAACAAAACGCACGTGAGTATAACAGATTAGTGTATTTTTTATAGTTATTCGCAAATTCTGATGAAATGAATACTCTTACGGAATGCCCACACCTGTCCTGCATGACCGTAGCTTGTCGGCTTTTTCAGACATCCGTGCGTGTGAAAGTAATGCAAGTTGAATGCAGAGGATTCAACGGTAAACAGTGCGAAAACAGACCAAAATACATGGATTTTACACAAAATGAGCGAAGTTAAGGTGTTTAGGATAAAACAAATGCACTGGCATGTTACTTTTAGTCAAATCTCGTAAGATTATACTCGTACATTACCGATCTGGTATTTCTATGGGGAAAAATCTACCTTTTCAACAATACAACGATTTAGACTCCAATTTCAGATACAACGAAACAGTTCCAACTCGTGTTTCACCAACCATTTTCACAGACGTTTTAGAACAATTGCAGTTATAAAAGAATCTCTTACCGCAAAAACTCACGTGATTATGTCATCTTGTCTCTCCTCATTTTAAAATAAACACAGAACATGAAAATATTCCAATTACTTTGCTATACAATGACAGGAATCATTAAGAAAGCAGAACCTTTTTTTTATTTCGGACCGATACATAGCGTGCATCGTCTTGGTCATATGATATTATTACATATGATATTAGCACGTGAATATTTACAGGTCATACAAACAAGATGAAACTAATAATTAAGACTTTCAGAAGTTGAAAACGAGGATGAACATTATTATTCTTAACAGTAGTTTGAACGGGAAGTTCAAACCTAACATTTCGTAAGAACAAAGCTTCTTCTATCAACAGTGATACTTTTATCAGAGATGATTTGTTTTGTAAAATTTATAAACAAAATTAACATAGACTGTCTCGCTAATAGTATTTCCTTATGTATTTTCTATCCATGTAATTTCACACTCTATATTTGAAATACAAGATATACAGGACATTTTGGCGGTAACAAGGCTCTAAACTGCGTGTTATATCATCCTTCAAATAGCCACATTAGTTTATAGTTAAGAATGATGCTCCAAAAAAGTTCATACTTTTAAAACATATAAAAAATAAGTTTTATTAAGTTATTTCTGTTATTGACGAAATACAAATTAAGATATACACAACCGAAATAGTGGATTTACTAGGATAGTCAAAAATGATTATAAATTTACAGATTGCCTTCTATTCAATGTCAATGAAACTGTTACACAGATCTTTATTTTCGAGTTATAACTATGGCAATGTTTATTATTCTAGGAGTATAAATCACTGATTAATGTTTTAAGTCACTTTGAACGGTAATATCACTTTAATCATAGAGAAGAAATGAAAATGTTTGGTTCCTATGATTGTTGGTAACTTTTTGTAGATATATCTGTCTGCAATTTATGTCGCCTGTATATCTACATTCATGGTACTGACACAATTGTAAAAGATATAGGACTCTATTCAGCGTTTACATCCACTTATTCGGGAAAAACCACTACTTTTAAATGATTTCATGCATATACATGTAGCATGAAGATGATTATTTGAAATGAAGCCAGTTTAATATTATCTATGGTACTTAGTCTTTGACTAGAACACTTAATGGGATTTCCACAAAATTTATCGCAATTACTAATGAAGCTCACCTAAGCGAAAGGTTCATGATAGCAATATTCATTATATTTTGCTCGTGTTCTGTCCGTCGTTCGTCTGTCAATATTTTATGATTCAGCTTCCTGCAGCATATATGTTTTATTTGTTACTAATTTCAAACAAACTTTTGCAGAACAAATGTTCTATTGTCATCTTGGCCCGAATTATCAATGTTTCGCCAGTACATAGCCCTTGCATTTTTCAATTTTGTACCTATCAAAAGGTAAAATAAAGTGTTTGTTTATTATAGTGTCCATATATTTAAAGGGGAGCCATTTCTGACTTATACTGTAGTGTGATGACTATTTTGCATTTTGAATCAGTGTTCAAAAGTATATGAGGTATATCATTAAATGAATAAGAATACATAGTATAGGTTTTTGGACGGTCAAAGTTCATAGTGTCACCAATATTATCATTATTTTTAAAACGTAACACCGATTTCTGAACTCGCGCCAATGTTTTAATGCAATTTGTCGGGATTTTCCATCATCAACATCGTTCACTGTCCTTTTTTAACTTTTAACAATTGATAATATATAAAGAAAAGGTGTCAATACAGTACAGTTATAGTCCATGATTTTTCGGTTTACTACTACTGTAAGACAAAAGCGCTACACGCCCTCTCAGATTCTTTTATTTTCCGTTTACATTCGTTATATATAAATTTCTGCTTTTATTTTGTCATCATTTGCTATCAATGGCGAGCAAACACATTGAGAAAAACGAATCGGAACTGTTTAATTATTGCAATTGTTCTAAAATGTCTATAAAAATGGTTGGTGAAACACAAGTTGGAACTGTTTCGTTGTATCTGAAATTGGAGTCTAAATCGTTGTATTGTTAAAAAGGTAGATTTTTCCCCATAGAAATACCAGATCGGTAATGTACGAGTATAATCTTACGAGATTTGACTAAAAGTAACATGCCAGTGCATTTGTTTTATCCTAAACACCTTAACTTCGCTCATTTTGTGTAAAATCCATGTATTTTGGTCTGTTTTCGCACTGTTTACCGTTGAATCCTCTGCATTCAACTTGCATTACTTTCACACGCACGGATGTCTGAAAAAGCCGACAAGCTACGGTCATGCAGGAAAGGTGTGGGCATTCCGTAAGAGTATTCATTTCATCAGAATTTGCGAATAACTATAAAAAATACACTAATCTGTTATACTCACGTGCGTTTTGTTTACGAAATCCGCCATGTTTTATTGGAGCCGGTTCGTTACGTTAGTTGGAGCATTATCGTTAAGTGGGAGCCAGTGCGTTTTGCCGATACAGTGTGAGAATACACACAAAAAATTAACCAAGTCGGTGGATTGGGAATTTTAACAAAAATTAACTTAGAAATATCGCCTTAAAAACAAAAAAACTCACATTTAATTTCAACTGAACACACTGAAAAAAACTGAAGTTGGCGGCCTGGCGGCCTAGCGGCCTGAAGTTGGCGGCCTAGCGGCCTAGCGGCCTAGCGGCCTGAAGTTGGCGGCCTAGCGGCCTAGCGGCCTGGCGGCCTAGCGGCCTGAAATTGACGGCTTATGTATTTTTAACAAAAATCACTTACAAATTATGCCATAAACCAATATAAAATATGAAAACTCAAATTAAAGCTCAACTGTACACAAAAAGTCATTGAAAATGTTACGCCTTGAATAGACAATCGAAACAAAAAAGTCACTTAAAGCTCAACAGAATACACACAAAAAGTTAACCAAGTCGGTGGATTGAGAATTTTAACAAAAAATAACTTAGAAATATCGCCTTAAAAACAAAAAAACTCACATTTAATTTCAACTGAACACACTGAAAAAAACTGAAGTTGGCGGCCTGGCGGCCTAGCGGCCTGAAGTTGGCGGCCTAGCGGCCTGGCGGCCTAGCGGCCTGAAGTTGGCGGCCTGGCGGCCTGGCGGCCTAGCGGCCTGAAATTGACGGCTTATGTATTTTTTACAAAAATCACTTACAAATTATGCCATAAACCAATATAAAATATGAAAACTCAAATTAAAGCTCAACTGTACACAAAAAGTCATTGAAAATGTTACGCCTTGAATAAACAATCGAAACAAAAAAGTCACTTAAAGCTCAACAGAATACACACAAAAAGTTAACCAAGTCGGTGGATTGAGAATTTTAACAAAAAATAACTTAGAAATATCGCCTTAAAAACAAAAAAACTCACATTTAATTTCAACTGAACACACTGAAAAAAACTGAAGTTGGCGGCCTGGCGGCCTAGCGGCCTGAAGTTGGCGGCCTAGCGGCCTGGCGGCCTAGCGGCCTGAAGTTGGCGGCCTGGCGGCCTGGCGGCCTGGCGGCCTGGCGGCCTAGCGGCCTGAAATTGACGGCTTATGTATTTTTTACAAAAATCACTTACAAATTATGCCATAAACCAATATAAAATATGAAAACTCAAATTAAAGCTCAACTGTACACAAAAAGTCATTGAAAATGTTACGCCTTGAATAAACAATCGAAGAAAAAAAGTCACTTAAAGCTCAACAGAATACACACAAAAAGTTAACCAAGTCGGTGGATTGAGAATTTTAACAAAAATTAACTTAGAAATATCGCCTTAAAAAACAAAAAAACTCACATTTAATTTCAACTGAACACACTGAAAAAAACTGAAGTTGGCGGCCTGGCGGCCTAGCGGCCTGAAGTTGGCGGCCTAGCGGCCTGGCGGCCTAGCGGCCTGAAGTTGGCGGCCTAGCGGCCTGGCGGCCTAGCGGCCTAGCGGCCTAGCGGCCTGAAATTGACGGCTTATGTATTTTTAACAAAAATCACTTACAAATTATGCCATAAACCAATATAAAATATGAAAACTCAAATTAAAGCTCAACTGTACACAAAAAGTCATTGAAAATGTTACGCCTTGAATAAGCAATCGAAGAAAAAAAGTCACTTAAAGCTCAACAGAATACACACAAAAAGTTAACCAAGTCGGTGGATTGAGAATTTTAACAAAAATTAACTTAGAAATATCGCCTTAAAAAACAAAAAAACTCACATTTAATTTCAACTGAACACACTGAAAAAAACTGAAGTTGGCGGCCTGGCGGCCTGAAGTTGGCGGCCTAGCGGCCTGAAGGTGGCGGCCTAGCGGCCTGGCGGCCTAGCGGCCTGAAATTGACGGCTTATGTATTTTTTACAAAAATCACTTACAAATTATGCCATAAACCAATATAAAATATGAAAACTCAAATTAAAGCTCAACTGTACACAAAAAGTCATTGAAAATGTTACGCCTTGAATAAACAATCGAAGAAAAAAAGTCACTTAAAGCTCAACAGAATACACATAAAAAATTAACCAAGTCGGTGGATTGGGAATTTTAACAAAAATTAACTTAGAAATATCGCCTTAAAAACAAAAAAAACTCACATTTAATTTCAACTGAACACACTGAAAAAAACTGAAGTTGGCGGCCTGGCGGCCTGGCGGCCTGGCGGCCTGAAGTTGGCGGCCTAGCGGCCTGGCGGCCTAGCGGCCTGGCGGCCTAGCGGCCTGAAATTGACGGCTTATGTATTTTTTACAAAAATCACTTACAAATTATGCCATAAACCAATATAAAATATGAAAACTCAAATTAAAGCTCAACTGTACACAAAAGTCATTGAAAATGTTACGTCTTGAATAAACAATCGAAGAAAAAAAGTCACTTAAAGCTCAACAGTATACACACAAAAAATTAACCAAGTCGGTGGATTGGGAATTTTAACAAAAATTAACCTAGAAATAACGCCTTAAAACAAAAAAACTCACATTTAATTTCAACTGAACACACTAAAAAAAAAATCTGAAGTTGGCGGCCTGGCTGCCTAGCGGCCTAAAGTTGGCGGCCTGGCGGCCTAGCGGCCTAGCGGCCTGAAATTGACCGCCTATGTTTTTTTAACAAAAAGCACTTACATATTCTGCCTTAAACAAATATATAATATAAAAACTTCAATTAAAGCTCAACTGTACACAAAAAGTCACTTAAAAAATTACGCCTTGAATAAACAATAAAAAAAACAAAGTCCGTGTACTACGAATTTTAGCAACAATAAAATTATAAATAACGCCTTTAAACAAAAACACTCACATCAAGTGTCGGCTGAACACACAAAAAGATATGTGCAGATAACGGCCTGGCGGCCTGAAGTTAGCGGCCCAGCGGCCTAGCGGCCTGAAGTTGGCGGCCTAGCGGCCTGGCGGCCTAGCAGCCTGAAATTGGCGGCCTATGAATTTTTAACAAAAATCACTTTCAAATTATGCCTTAAACAAATATATAATATAAAAAATCAAATTAAAGCTCAACTATACATGGAAAGTCACTTAAAAAGTTACGCCTTGAATAATTAATCGAAACAAAAAACTCACTTAACTTAACTCAGAAAAACAAAGTCGGTGGACTGCGAATTTATGTATTGTTTAACAAACAATCACTTAAAAGTTATGCCTTGAATAAACAAATCGAATAAAACAAAAGCCGTTTAAGCATAAACAGACAATATAAAAACACGGTGATGTCTCTTAAACTCGCACCTTAAATTAAAGGGAATTCATGTGCTTTGGGTCAAGCTAGACCCAGTCAACTAGCCCAGCGCAGCAGCCAAGGCGTGGCGTATTGGTTACATTGATAACTAGCTATCCACAATGTTGATCGTCGATTTGTTATGTTTATATAATCAGCTGGCTGTAAAATTATCTAAATAGAACCACATAATTTTGGGCTCAAACATGGAAGTCGAGTACGGGAAGTAAGGAGAAATGACAAAGAAAGATGGCTTCAATTAACAGCTATTATTCTTTTCTTTACAAAAGACTGCAGGCAATGCCCTCGAACATCATGTTCCTTCTGATGCGTGGGATATCATCCTAAAAAGTAAATAAAAAAGTTGTATGCATGAAAACTGTATAAATTAGTTTGTTACAAAACTGGAATCCACTTAACCGATTTAAAAATGTAAAGATTTCCACTGTTGAAAATTTTTATTTGAATGACGCTATTGTTTTTATTTCTATTTAAGTCATTGTTTTGCGATGAATTATTGAAACTTTAAACAAGAATTTCAATTTTACATTGTTTTTGTTGTGTATGAAATTTGAAATACGATAACACTCTTTAATTAGATATATTACCACTTTTGCGTTTCTAAACCTGTCGAGTGTATTCAGAAGTTAAAACACAACATTGTTATTCATTTCATCATAAACAGGACGTAAAATGCTATGCGCTCATCAATTCGCTATTCTTATTGCAAACTGAACAATTTGTTCCAATGGCTGAGAACTAGTCGAATCATGAACTTAGGACTGGGATCTTGTCTGAAGTTTGTAATTCGTAATACGAGTCGCAATTAGTGAACTAGCAACTAGTATTTTTAACTATGAACTTACATGCAAACTGCGAACTGGCAACAAGTCTGTCTTCAGACTGACCATTGAGAACTGGTAACTTTCATACAAGGACTGCCTTTTGGAAAGCAGAAGCGATGATCTATCATTTAAAGAAATATAAATTCCATATCTGCTACCTACACATGAATAATATAATTTGTATGATTAATAATCATAATTTTACTTTTCTTGAAATATATATGACAAGTGTTTCTCGGAACTGAATGTCTTTTTGTGTAAATGTATATTGTTTTTTCAAATACTATTTTCTTGGCCTCTGATTGTACTTTTGTTTATTCTCTAGAAGTCCACATTGTAAATAAGTGTTTGTCTTGAGCATAGCCTTATGTGTTAACCTTCTTAAAGATTTTTTTCTTTTTTTATCATAATTCTGCAGTTTCCAATTCGGTAATTGAATCTCAAACTAGTTACTGGTTTGCATTTTTCAGTTCGCAGTTCGAATCGCAAACTGCGAACTGCAGACTAGTTGCCAGTTCCCCAATTTGAATCCAGAATAGTAAAAAGTCGCAATTCTAATAATGAACTGGTGACTGGTTTGCAATCAGCAAGTTGCAACAACAGCTGGGAACTAGTCGAATCGCGAACTGACAACAGTAAACTTGTCTGATGTTTGCAATTCACAATTCGAGCCGCGAACTGCGAACTACAGGCTAGTCTTAACTTTAATCGCAAACTTGGAAGTGGGTTAATCGCGAACTATTTGGAAGTTCCCGATTCTCTAATCGAATTGCAAACTAATAACTGTATAGCATATTGCAATTCACAACTCGAACCGCGAACTGCGAACTGACAATTTGTCTTTTGGTCGCAGTTGTAGTTTACAATTCAAATCGCGAAATGTCGCTTCTTAAAGAAAACGGATGACTGGTTTGCAATCAGCGATTCGAACCAAAAGTTGGAGAATGGAACTGGTAAGCAGTTCCCAATTCTCAATTCTAATCGAGACATGAGAACTGCAAACAAACTTTAAGGATATTGAAAATAGCAATACATGTACATGGCAATTGTCAGTTTTCAGGTTCACATCGATACTGATTCTTCCTAAAACGCAAACAAAAGCCCGTACAATAAAGAAGTATAAATTTGGTAATGGTCCTTATCAACATCCCATCAAAATTCACCGAGTTGATTTTAACTGATTACAGATCATGATGTTGATTACCTATAATAGTGAACGATAAGCATCCGTGTCACCAAACTTTGCAGTTCTTATATTAGACCGTTTTTTTAACTATTGAATGCCAAAATCTTTAAATTCATGAACTCATAAAAAGTTGTTAAATGCACAGTCTCTGTGACTTTAACTATACACACCGGAGCAAAGTTTATGCCCTTTCCACTTTTTCCAGCCGCAACACAGAGTGCATATTGGCAAACAAAAACACCACAGTCTTCATTGTTTGTCTGCTGAGGTAGGTCCTACAAAATTTGAAAATTATTATAAATATGGAATTATTCACAATGTAGTATCCATACTTTGCTTTTAATTGAATATTCATTAACATAATCGAATAACTGGTTTTCAACCTTGCTAATATAAGCATTTGGTAAGAAACAACTTAATTATCTTATTTCTTTAAAATGTACAAATCAAATTATCAAGTAAAACTGGTTTACAACAAAAGAAATAAACTAAGATCTGAATGTAATTATGGTTACCTTTTTAATGTCATGATGCGCATGTCATTGAAAAAACTATTTTGGTCCTAAATTACGTACTACGTTTCTTTAAATCCAGAAATTAATCTTGGTATAATATCATTTAATTACTCGTAGACATGCTAAATAAATCAGACATTAAAATGCAGTATATACTACAACTGAGTTTAAACATACAGCACCTCTACAGTTCTCACTACGTAACTGGCGTCACCTCTGCTATTCATGTATCGTCTGTAAATTAAAATGACAATACAATATGATTTGAAGGTAAATGTAAAACTATTTCATATAAAATTGCCTTATGCTTAACACGACATCCTTTAATAGAACTATATTTCATGTCATGAACCCTTATGCAGTTATGCCAAATGTGTACACATATGAGTGGAATGAAACAAATATGCAAGGTTACAGTTCTTCAAAGAAACCATGCAAGTCAGCGGAAGATAATTTTAAAGTTCTGGTGTCATAGGTCAATATTGCCCTCTTCCTTTGCACCGATTAATTTTTTCAGTTAACAATCAAGGTCATCCACATCCCGAGCATTCTTGTAGCTAAACTATAGCTTTAGATGGCGTACAAATGTAAGAGAGTGACTAGGTTGTATCTTTCAAGATACCTTAATTATTTTCCAGGTATGTACAAATAGAAATGTGTTCCAACGCTCTAAACAATTCAAATAACTTATAAGCATAGTTAACTTTATGGTAAGAAAGAAATTAAAAATTGTCAATGGTATTTTGAGGAACAGATCTTTTAAAATAGAAATGTATAACATTTTTCTGATTTGTTGCAATATATTTTTCTTACCACGAAACTCTGATATATGGTAATAAACATTTTTGTAAGTGTTAACAGCTTTTTTAAGATCTTTCATAAATTCTTAGATACGGTCTCAGAGCAATTCTACGAGAATACGTCATATTTTCTATCAACTTGTGTTTGGAGGTGTTATTTGCTTTAAACACGATTTATAAGAACAAAATTACCTCAGCATTTCAGCTGGATGTCGACCTCCACTGGTCATTGAGTTGTATACATGTATTGTAGCTTCAGGCTCGTGTATGACCTGAAGAAAGCATGTTTTCATTTCGTAACTCTACATTCATTGGAGCTATGTGTTTCTCAACTTGACAAAAGGCATTGAGTGTGTAAACCGTTCTTTGTCTTTTATTGTACTTTAGGCAATTATTGTGAGTTTGATAAATGTAATATATTTAATACCGAACCAATATAACCCTGGAAAACGCTAATAAATAACAAGTCCATATCCTTAAGTTTGGATATATTTGTCATGACCTCTTGATCATATACAATTCATGTAGATTGCTGTGTACTTAAGTTTCTCTGTCTAAATACAAAAGAAACTTAACCAATATGACGAGTATAACTATGAAAATATTTATTATCACCAACATGTCTAATAGCTTTCACAATATAATGCATGTTGAAAATGTGTAATACATTATGATTTTAATTAAAATCATCTTACCAAAAGCGTCCAGTGTTTCCTATATATAACAGGGACTAAAATGGTTCCCTTGTTAAACAAGTCTCTGTTCACAAATTTCTCCGGGGATTTCCCAGACACCAAGCACTGGAAAAAGAATACATCTAGTGCTGCTACATCTCTGTAATTGGTAGCAATGAGGGACATGTATCCGTTTATCACCTGTAAAAATAGAAACAATGCAATGTTTCCAGTTATGAAATGATTCTGAATTATGTAGTAAACTTGACTTTTTTTCATTTCAAGTAACCGTAACCTAACATGTGTGTAGTAATTGAACCATACACTGTTCATAATACGCCTGTTAAGACTGATCTTCTTAGAAAATAAAACAAATCATTCGTAAAACCCTATTTTCTGAACCCTCGGAGGGTATTAACTTTTGATCCGGGGGTCCTAATTTGAAAAATATAAGTAGAGGTCCGCTAGAAAATGCCACATGATAAACATCTAAGCTCTAAGCCTTGTGGCTTCATAGAAGAAGTTTTTTTTTAAGTTTTCCTATGTGTTGCCATACCAACTAGAGTTCTGCATAATATAATATTATTTGAACAACTTTGAAAAAGATCCATGCAAGGATCATCCCTGCATAGTTTCAACAACATTGGTCCAGTCATTTAAAAGGAGATATCGTTCTCATAAAATGGCGGACGGACGGACGACCGATGACTACGTACGTGGAACCCGGACGGTGAGTGATCATAATAGATCACCCTTGCACTTTCTGTCAGGTGAGCAAAAATATAACATAAACTTTCATTTCAAGGAACGAACTGATAGGGTACTATAGTGTGTATGCATAAAGTATGTATCAGTGAAAGTGTTTCATTAAATTGTTTCTGCTAGAAGAATATTAACCGTCAATTTAATGTATTCATACCTGATCATTCAGCCAAGTATTTGGATTCAGTGTTGACACATCAAGGCCGGATAGGAGTATTTCTCCACACGTGGCTATTTCCGCATACGGACATTTTTCAATCAGTGCATTTACGTCAGCCATAGTCATTTTCCCATAAAAAAGCACATAAGCGGATCTCTGAAAGATTAAAAAAAAAAACATATATTCAATATCATTTTTCAAGATATATCATTCAAAGGTTCAAGGTTGTCATTTTACTTTCAGGCCATAACACGTGTTTCAATCTGCGAATCGTAACCTTAAAGAAGTCACTTCAAAATTAGTTATTCAATAGAAAGCAAGAACCAAAAAAGTATTAAAATGACAATTGTTCAAAGTAGGAAGCTATTGTCGTTTTCTGGAAATATTTGAGATTGGGGTCATGATGGGGTGATAAAGTTGAACAAGTTTTTTTGTGTTTCAAATTAATTATCTTTTACAAGCAGCCTGAACTATTCAATGCAGTAAACATTTCAACAATAGTATCGAATCTTGTGCTTTTTCTATGACAAGATTGTAGGACCACATTCGTAACAGATCGCATTTGTAACAGGTGTATCAAATGAGATCGCATATGTAACAAGTGTATCACATGAGATCGCATATGTAACAGAAATCAAGCACACATGTGACAATTCTTGAGACGAATGTTAACGATGCCGACTTTTGATGTGACATCTGATCACATTTGTCACAGCTCACTTTCAATCGGTAAAATGAACAAAAAAGGGCATTTTTACATCTGAATCCCATTTGTAAAATGTTTAGCTCTCTTATACGAAGTGACAAAGTAAGCTATTGTGATCAACCTTTGTACGTCGTCTGAAATGTTAACATTTCTATAGATAACTGCACGACCACACAAACTCCGCTATTTCACGGCGGGATTATATTAAGAGAAGGCATATTGTCTCACCGACGGGCTCAGTGGGGTGAGGGTTATTAATAAAAAAGGTGTATTTTGTTTAAATTTGATAGACATAAGATCGAAGCACAAGGCCGACCCCTCCTAGACTTAAGGCTAACGAATCCGTCAGTGACAAGTTGCATATAATATGTCCCAGGACATGGGAACTTCCTGTTTGTCACTTAAAACATCTCTGGATGACGAAAGATAGCTACAAATGTATGTCTCCACCGGGTTTGAATCAGTGACCTAAGCATGTTGATCTTCATTTCAGCTAGTCGAGGTAGCAGTACAAGTAGATGAGGTTGTAATCATATTACAGGGGTAGTGGCAGCGGATGCCGAAATGATAATAAAAATTGAGCCACGTCACGGGAAAATTGGCATTGGACATTTTCATGAATTTCCGGAAAGTGTATATCTAGGCTGACCAGTGCATTTATGCATCTGAATAAGGGTCAGATAATTTCATACTTTGAAACAACAGCGAACGGTGTGGGACCTGATCAGACTGTGCGGATGCGCAGGCCGATCGTAGCCAAGACTTGTCACAAAGCCTCGGAGATTACCGAAAGCCAAGTTTATTATGATGCGGCTCAAATAATTTTATGACGTCGCTAACTTGTGATGTTGCTTATTGCAGTTATTTAATGATGTTGCGATGAAAACCAACTGATTAAACATTTGCATTATAAACATCAACATTAAACATATGTGCTTCTCATATCAACCCCCATGTTGGACAAACACATTCGTAACACATTTTACCTGCTACGAATGCGATCGCATACGTACCAAATATGTTACAAATGCGATCTGTTACGAATGTGGTCCTACAAAGCTCTAAGCTTATCGAGTCTCTCTCGAGTCCACTTCCTGGAAAAAGAACAGTACTGGTGTCATATGAAGAGGTACGGTAATGACCCCAGTGCGGTTCAAACCTGCAGCCTCCGGGATGAGCGGCAGACACCTTAACCTCTACACCACAGCTTTTCACTTCACATCTGATATATATCAATTTCCTTGTCATGACGTTTACAACACAGATATCAAGGAATGTGTGGGCTTTTCAATATTTGCAAGCACGTTTTTGCCAGAAGTCGAACCATAACTGTGAGCTATTTGAATTTTCGTGATACATTTAAAGAAGTATCACTGTCGCTCCTTATATGACAATATTAATATCATGCAATAAATCTTCTGAAATTGAAAATACAGCTCTATTGTATTTGACAGTTTTGAATTCAATCTTAATGAACGAAAGAGTGTTGTGGGCCGAAACAGCTCTTACACTAAGAAAATCAACTTATATAAAAAAATATGGATGTAACATACAATTCATATCGGTTAACTTGGTTTGCAGTTCGCAGTTCGCGATTCGAATCACGAAATGTCGCTATTCTAAAAGTGAACTGATTAACCATGGTTAGCAATCAGCAATTCGAACCATAAGTTGGGATGAAGTGGAATCGTTAACTTAGAACAGGGAACTTGGCTGAAGTTAACAATTCTCAATTCTGCGAACTGCGACCTGCGAAACATAGAAAAAAAAACAATACATTTACCATGGTATTGAAAAAATTATGCAAGCTCAGAGATTCCTGCGCAATTAGTCAATACAATTTATAATTTTGAAAAATATTACTAAAATTTTCAAATATAGTGCAACGAAAGTGTTATGGGGAAACAGTTACGACGTTACTACTTGTAGCATCAACGGACGCAACATTTCCCCATGCAATATTTTTATTTTTATTTTTTCCGTTTTGCACAATTAAGTATTGCAGACGGACACACCTCAGACAGGAACGGATGAACTTGAACGGACGGTGTATGTAACCTTCATTTTATTATTAAATTATATCGCATATTATCTGTAAAGCATCACTAGCTTATTGGTTTGGTATTAAAAAAAACAGTTGTCAACTCACCAATTTAGCATCCAAGTTTCCAGACCAAGAATGTTTTTCTTTAACACAGTCTAGTGCCGGAGTCCACTTTGTCTTGAAATAAAACAAAAATGCGGCGTCGCAAGCGCTCGTTATCAACGCTTGACCATGGGCGTATTAGCCCTTGGTCAACAACTACTTAATAATGCGAAATAATAACTGACCAATGTGGCATTTTAAAGTATTCCTTGCTTTTCTTTGGTTAGACAGCAGTAGTTCAAAAGTTCAAATCGTTTATTACGATTCAGGCCAGCTGCACAACCAACTTATTATGCAATAATAGAGAGTTATCGACCGAAGTATGTTCCGATTAAATGTTTTCTCGTTAGATGGATCCAGGCCTATATAAACCGATGTTATCGTAATATTTTGAAGAAATACCTTACCAAAAATGCTACGATCACGACGATGTCACTATTTGAAAGACTATTTTATTACAAGTAGTTGAGAAACAAATCATGCTTCACGAATTTTCATAACAGGACTCTGTGACGACATCAGCATGTAATTGAGACAACAACTTTCAGACATACTGAATTTTTATGTCTCTGTATATTGTAAATATATAAAGGTAACACAGTACTAAATTTTCTCATATCAATCATTTTATAACATTTTTGAAAGGCTGGTACTGGATGCACCCTTTCACGTCACCCTTTCACGTCAACTACGGGACAAATAAAAGGGATAGCTCCAATCAGGGAGCCTCATAAAAGGTACTAATGGCAATAATTCTACTAACTACCTAATGTATAGCCTCAGTAGTAAACATGTCATCTAAGTTTTATTATATTACCCCAAACCATGTCGCATATATGGCTCAGGATGGACGGAGGGACGGACCGATGGACATACAACGACAAATTTATATCCAGGAATGATAACCATTTGTTGCTATAAGGCTGCTGTATCACTGGCAGTATCTGTTAAGCTCGATCCTGTGTTGTTAAATCATATCAAAATTTAAAAAAACGCATTATTCGGAAAAGCTGTATCTGATTCTACAAATATTCATCTACGTGGTTGCTAGTATATATAATATAACTAAATCTCTTCTATATCCCTCTTAATAGTAATTACTGACGAATGTATGGGTACATAAATGAAAAATCACCATATCAAAAGGTTTGGATATAACATAACCGTGAAAAATATATCGATTATAGTAAGGCCTAAAGAAATATGTTTGTTTCAGGTATCATGCCCAAAAAATAGGGTAGGTAGGGAGGCAATGTTTTTTTTAAAAATATTTTTTATTCTCAAAAAAACAAAAATCAACATAAATTTTGATGAATTCATGCTAAAAACTAATAACTCGCAAAAAAATATTCTAGGGTCGGGGCAAAAATATAAAGTAGGTCGGGAAAACTGAAACAAACATATTCTTTTTTTACGACTAATCGTCATCATAATGCTGAAAGATATGTCTGTGTTGTATAAATCAGTGTTGTGCAACGGGCTTATCAAAATTTCATGTGTCTGCTATTAAGCGTGACTGTGAGTTTAGTTTTATTTTATTTATTGAGACAAGCGTGATTTTTAAGTCATTTTTAAAAATACATAGGCGGTCAATTTCAGGCCGCTAGGCCGCCAACTTCAGGCCGCTGGTGTTTTTGTTTAAAGGCGTTATTTCTAAGTTTATTGTTGTTAAAATTCGCAGTACACCGACTTTGTTTGTGTGTGTGTGTGTTCTGTTGAGCTTGAAGTGAGTTTTTTGTTTCGATTGTTTATTCAAGGCGTAATATTTTAAGTGACTGTTTGTGTAGAGTTGAGCTTTAATTTGAGTTTTTATATTATATATTTGTTTAAGGCATAATATGTAAGTGATTTTTGTTAAAAAAACATTGGCGATCAATTTCAGGCCGCTAGGCCGCCAGGCCGCCAACTTCAGATTTTTTTCAGTGTGTTCAGTTGAAATTAAATGTGAGTTTTTTTGTTTTAAGGCGTTATTTCTAGGTTAATTTTTGTTAAAATTCCCAATCCACCGACTTTGTTAATTTTTTGTGTGTATACTGTTGAGCTTTAAGTGACTTTTTTTCTTCGATTGTTTATTCAAGGCGTAACATTTTCAATGATGTTTTGTGTACAGTTGAGCCTTAATTTGAGTTTTCATATTTTATATTGGTTTACGGCATAATTTGTAAGTGATTTTTGTTAAAAATACATAAGCCGTCAATTTCAGGCCGCTAGGCCGCCAGGCCGCTAGGCCGCCAACTTCAGGCCGCTAGGCCGCCAACTTCAGGCCGCTAGGCCGCCAGGCCGCCAACTTCAGTTTTTTTCAGTGTGTTCAGTTGAAATTAAATGTGAGTTTTTTTGTTTTTAAGGCGATATTTCTAAGTTAATTTTTGTTAAAATTCCCAATCCACCGACTTGGTTAACTTTTTGTGTGTATTCTGTTGAGCTTTAAGTGACTTTTTTTCTTCGATTGTTTATTCAAGGCGTAACATTTTCAATGACTTTTTGTGTACAGTTGAGCTTTAATTTGAGTTTTCATATTTTATATTGGTTTATGGCATAATTTGTAAGTGATTTTTGTAAAAAATACATAAGCCGTCAATTTCAGGCCGCTAGGCCGCCAACTTCAGGCCGCTAGGCCGCTAGGCCGCCAACTTCAGCGGGGGAGAGGCCGCCAACTTCAGTTTTTTTCAGTGTGTTCAGTTGAAATTAAATGTGAGTTTTTTTGTTTTTAAGGCGATATTTCTAAGTTATTTTTTGTTAAAATTCTCAATCCACCGACTTGGTTAACTTTTTGTGTGTATTCTGTTGAGCTTTAAGTGACTTTTTTTCTTCGATTGTTTATTCAAGGCGTAACATTTTCAATGATTTTTTGTGTACAGTTGAGCTTTAATTTGAGTTTTCATATTTTATATTGGTTTATGGCATAATTTGTAAGTGATTTTTGTAAAAAATACATAAGCCGTCAATTTCAGGCCGCTAGGCCGCCAGGCCGCCGGCCGCCCTTCAGGCCGCTAGGCCGCCGACTTCAGGCCGCTAGGCCGCCAGGCCGCCAACTTCAGTTTTTTTCAGTGTGTTCAGTTGAAATTAAATGTGAGTTTTTTTTGTTTTTAAGGCGATATTTCTAAGTTAATTTTTGTTAAAATTCTCAATCCACCGACTTGGTTAACTTTTTGTGTGTATTCTGTTGAGCTTTAAGTGACTTTTTTTCTTCGATTGTTTATTCAAGGCGTAACATTTTCAATGACTTTTTGTGTACAGTTGAGCCTTAATTTGAGTTTTCATATTTTATATTGGTTTATGGCATAATTTGTAAGTGATTTTTGTAAAAAATACATAAGCCGTCAATTTCAGGCCGCTAGGCCGCCAGGCCGCTAGGCCGCCAACTTCAGGCCGCTAGGCCGCCAGGCCGCTAGGCCGCCAACTTCAGGCCGCTAGGCCGCCAGGCCGCCAGGCCGCCAACTTCAGTTTTTTTCAGTGTGTTCAGTTGAAATTAAATGTGAGTTTTTTTGTTTTTAAGGCGATATTTCTAAGTTATTTTTTGTTAAAATTCTCAATCCACCGACTTGGTTAACTTTTTGTGTGTATTCTGTTGAGCTTTAAGTGACTTTTTTTCTTCGATTGTTTATTCAAGGCGTAACATTTTCAATGACTTTTTGTGTACAGTTGAGCTTTAATTTGAGTTTTCATATTTTATATTGGTTTATGGCATAATTTGTAAGTGATTTTTGTTAAAAATACATAAGCCGTCAATTTCAGGCCGCTAGGCCGCCAGGCCGCTAGGCCGCCAACTTCAGGCCGCTAGGCCGCCAGGCCGCTAGGCCGCCAACTTCAGGCCGCTAGGCCGCCAGGCCGCCAGGCCGCCAGGCCGCCAACTTCAGTTTTTTTCAGTGTGTTCAGTTGAAATTAAATGTGAGTTTTTTTGTTTTTAAGGCGATATTTCTAAGTTATTTTTTGTTAAAATTCTCAATCCACCGACTTGGTTAACTTTTTGTGTGTATTCTGTTGAGCTTTAAGTGACTTTTTTTCTTCGATTGTTTATTCAAGGCGTAACATTTTCAATGACTTTTTGTGTACAGTTGAGCTTTAATTTGAGTTTTCATATTTTATATTGGTTTATGGCATAATTTGTAAGTGATTTTTGTTAAAAATACATAAGCCGTCAATTTCAGGCCGCTAGGCCGCCACAGGCCGCTAGGCCGCCAGGCCGCTAGGCCGCCAACTTCAGGCCGCTAGGCCGCCAGGCCGCCAACTTCAGTTTTTTCAGTGTGTTCAGTTGAAATTAAATGTGAGTTTTTTGTTTTTAAGGCGATATTTCTAAGTTAATTTTTGTTAAAATTCCCAATCCACCGACTTGGTCAATTTTTGTGTGTATTCGTTGAGCTTTAAGTGACTTTTTTCTTCGATTGTTTATTCAAGACGTAACATTTTCAATGACTTTTTGTGTACAGTTGAGCTTTAATTTGAGTTTTCATATTTTATATTGGTTTCAGGCCGCTAGGCCGCCAGGCCGCCAACTTCAGGCCGCTAGGCCGCCAGGCCGCTAGGCCGCCAACTTCAGGGAGATAGTATATCATTTTATTACATATCGAAACAAAGATGCATCTTCAAGTTCTTCAGAATGGACTAAAAAAACTATTTGGGAGACCAAAGTTATTTTCTATCATTCAAATTGCAGACTATATAAAACAAAAAAACAGCATTTGATAAAGGTTATAATTTCTTTATTGAAAGTTACATACATGAAGCATGTGTAAGTAAGACAATAAACAGGTTCCATATATTAAAATTATATTACCCTTCAAAATGGTCACATCAGTTTATAGTTAAGAATGGTGCTCAAAACACAGTAGATGCTTTAAAAACATATAAGAAATAAGTTTTACCAAGTTATTTCTGTTATTGACAAATACAAATTAAGATATTCAATCAGGTCATTACCGAAAGGGTGGAATTTTTATTTTTGACTAGGATAGTCAAAAGAGATTTTTACAGATTTCCTCTATATTCAATGTGAATGAAACTGTTATACAGATCGTTATTTTTGGGTTAAAACTATGGCAATGTTAAAATTCTAGGAGTATAAATCACTGATTAATGTTTTATATAAAATGTTGATGGTCACTTTGAAGGGTAATATCACTTTAATGATCAATTACGCATAAAAACAGCATAATTATTATTACCAGCTAGGTAATTGGGCAAATGACACTAGCAGGGGTCAAATGGTGTGACTTTGTTGTATTCACAAAGAAGGGATTATTTGTTGAACGTATTTATTTTGATAAATTTGTTTGGGGAGACATGTTTACAAAATTGGTACAGTTTTACATCAGTGCTGCAGTTCCACATTTGACAGACACCAACAAAAACTAATCCGACACATGCAAATCTGTAGTTATAACTGGGTCTTGAAAGTTCGACAGAAGGCAACACACAGTCCAAATTTGATTGGCAATACCAACAGATTTTATTGGTAGCTTTCTGTCAAATATGTGAAAATTACGCACTTTTCCGATTGCTCTTTGTACGTGTATGCGGTGTTATGCAATGACATGCGTGTCTTGAACATCAGTCGTAGACAACCGCTTTCGTTTTCCCAAAAACGGTGGAATATTCAGATGGAGTCCCAATTCAGATAGTTCATTGGCGATTGTAAAACCTTTATCTGCCATAACTGCATCGCCCTGCTTTAATTCTCCTCTTTCCAGTTTTAGCCTCAAAAGGTCGTACAAGCCACTCCGTTGACATATAGCTTTGTCAGATATACCTCCTGTGTACAGATGAGACACAAACATGATCTCACCTCTGCTATCTACACCAGTTAAACCTTTGAATGTACATGTATTTGCTGATTTGTAGTCCGAATATGTCTGTGATTTTCGTACTAAAGATGATGGCATTTCAATTTTTGGTTCTGTGCAATCAATAATGAGCATTGTACTTGGGTATTGTTTTTTAAATTCAGGTTTCATATGTTTTGAGATAATGTCTCTATGTGGAAATATCTTCATGGACCCAAGTACCACAAACATTAAATTCACCCAAGTATTAAATATCTTTGTTATAGTGGCTAATGAAATATTAAAACGAATAGCCAAATCCTTGCCTTTAGTAAACCTAATCTTAATTTCATTAATGTTAGCAAAAACTCATTTTCTAGTGATAGCTTGTGAGCTCTGAAAGGTTGGCTTGAGTCATCATCATCCTCATCACTGTCTGAATTCACAGACTGCTCATAATCGGAGTCAAAATAATCAGCACCACAAATAAATTGGCGTTTATTGCGTCTATCCCAATAAATTATTGCACTTCTGTCTTTATTTGGAACCAGCAACTCTAGAATTGTATTGAACACAGTTAAGTTTGGAAATCCTGTGTAGAATTGCATTAATTTCAGTTTAGGTTTTGATTCGATGATGTTTTGCAATGAGAACTGATGGTTGCAGACATTTGGAATGTCAGTCTGGATTTGAGCATGTACTCTTTCATCGCCCTCTGATGCAGTGTCAGTGTCGCTATCGTCAAGTCGCCTTTTCTTGGGAAACTTTCGTTTTGAAGTTTTGGTCCAGTAAAATACAGATGGAACAGCACTGTGTAACAGAACTCTTCTTGGTGTGTCATAGTAATGAAAATCTTCTTTCTTGAAGTGTTTACTGCAAATTCCTGTTGATTTCGCGATAATATAGTCATTTCTGGATGTTGTACCTGTCCGGCGTATTCTTTCCTTCCATACCTATATATGTAAAGTAAATATGTAAACATAAATGCAACAGTTAAGTAAAACATATTTTATAAATTTATTTGAATAAAGTACTACACGTTATTCATGTATGTATAAATTGTGACAGTACAATTATACTTTAAAGCTGGTATGAAGATGTAAATATTACATTAATTTACATAAAGTATTAACTGAAAATGAAGAAAAAACATACCTTTTGTTGTTTTAAATCATTTGGAAATTGATGCATGGATACATTTTCTTCATAACCAGACCCTTTGCAATTTGGCACACAACAATAAAACACCATAATTATCCTGCAACCTTAGATTATCAAATGTCTATTTCAATAGAGTGTAAATAGGAATGAGAGCTCAGCTGATAAGCTCTTCAACATGTTTACCTAGATAAGATCACGTGACTCTCTCCGCTGATATCGTCTATACTTACTGTTCCGTTTAATGCTCGTATCATTGACATTATCTTCTAGACAGCTTTTTGTCATTTCTTTAATGCAAACAACAGAAAATGCGCTCTAATGATAGTGACTATGATCGATTTGATCGAGACTCGGACGAACTCGATCATAAATCGGACAAAGTGATATAGACTCGGACATGAATACATATAAAAATATACTGCAAATAAGACGTTTTAATTATTAAAACTAATGAAGATTGTTTTGATTTGATGATCTTATGTTAATTACATTTCTAAATCAAGTTTACTGCGCACTGTTAAGTGTTGAACGATCCTTTATATATGGCCACTGACATATAAATATGTATGTAGATTCTATGTAGATTTTTGCCGTCGGTACCGGATAATCCATATGACAAACGCCCCCGGAAGAATTTTAATGTTGGGGGATAGTGCAAGATACAGAACGAGTCTCGTTCCAGAGACACCACCTGATTTTTAGCTCGACTTTTCGAATAAAGGGGAGCTTTTCTACTCGCCTCGGCGTCGGCGTCCGCGTTGGTGTCACACCTTGGTTAAGTTTTTCGTACCACCCCACTTTATTTCAAAACCATTAGAGGTATATTTTGTATTGCTTTGAAACTTACCATACTTATTTATCATCAATACCTCCATCAACAGACAAGAGTACATAACTCTGTCAAGGTTTTTGAAAGAATTATGCCCCTTTTTGACTTAGAAAATACAGTCGAACTTGTCCATGCGACCACGTGTATTAAGTGACCTTTGTCTTAAGCCACCGCTTTAGAATGACCTCCGATCGTTTTTACACTGCTTTGCTATTGCATTAAGCGACTTTCGTGTCACGCGACAATCGACCAGTAATTAGCGACCACTAATCGGTCTTTTGTTATTATAGGCGACCATTTATGTTCAAGCAGATCATTTCTATGGAAACTATCCGCTTAAAGTAGCATTTAACGTTCCAAATAGGTACGGAGGTGTTGAATCTCAAAATGATTTTCGTCCATCGCTATGTCCGCAGGTGTTAATTGTCGGGTATTTATCGACTTTCGGTACTTTCATGTACAAACCATTTTGCTATTTTTGGAAAATTACCATGTGACATAAGTACATTTTTTATGGGAAACCGTTGCCGTCTCCGTTGATGATTTGTATTAAGAGACCATTTTATTAAGCGACCATGTTTGGCCTTTTCCCTTGGGCGGTCCCTTAATACAAGTTTGACTTTACATTGCATATGGGTAAAATCTACTTATTGACTTAACCGTTAGTGATATTGCTTTGAAACTTTGAATTCTTGTTGACATCATTGCCCCCATCTACAGGCAAGAGAAGGTAACTCTGAGAAGGATTTGTTTTAAAAATTAAGGCTCTTTATTGACTTAGAATCTTGGTTAAGTTTTTCGTACCAGTCCACTTTTTGACTAACTGTTTGAGATATTACTTTGAAAGTTGGAATACTTGTTTGCCATCATGATCCCCAAACATGGGCAGGAGAAGGTAATTCTGTCAAGGATTTTGTTTGAATTATGGCCCTTTTCGACTTAGAAACTCATTTTAAATTTTCATTCTTGTCCACTTAAGCAAGTGAAGATAACTCTGTGAAAATGTTTCTTGATTTGTACTTAGAAATTTCTAGTTAAAGTCTTATGTACTCTTAACTGTCAAAGTTTTGTTTTATTGGCAAGCACTAAAAAGTCGAGCGCGCTGTCCTACTGACAGCTCTTGTTTAACATGCCCGTTGTACAGCACCGATAACTCCCTTTTTATTTGAGGAGTATGGAACGAACCTTCGACAAGTATAGTGCGTTAATCACTAGATCACTGATCCGCTCCCCGGTCATGGACATACTGTATGTGTATAAAGGTCTGTTATACCCACGGTGAACAATCACGTGATCGTAATACGTCATTTAGTTCGTCCGCAAAGATTATTTTATAAACAAAAGTCGTCGACTGAAATCTTCAAGTGAGCGTAAATTTTTCATTTCTAAACGGATTTCTGTCAGCTTTGTCGCAGGCAAAGGGGAAAACAGTAGTCTGATTGTTCACCGTGATACCGAAGCTGGTCAAAAAATTGCATGCCTGTACGAGTTAGGTAGAATCTAGTGAGAATACTATAATCTGTTAAAATAAGATAGTTGGCAAAAGTCCTTAAGCGGACCTTTTTTATTCCAATAAAACATATATAAAGATACACGTTTCTGACAACTTTCTTATTTCATTTTGTTGCGACGAAAAAGAATTATGTTGTCTCACACCTTCAAAAGCACATGTAAATCTAATATTAAAAATAGAGTTCGTTATTGATTAATAACTTAATGGTTCAGTCACACCGGACTAACAGACGTGCAACGGATAAAAAATGCAAAATCAGTCTTATCCGTTGGTAAATTTGTGCCCGCCGCTTCTCTTCGGCCTCGCGATCGATGTAAAGAGCGCATGAAACGTACATTGACCGGACCGATAACGGACATGTACCGGACGATAAACAGACTGTTAACAGACATCAACGTATAATTATCGGACACCACATTACGATGAACGCATGAGGAACTGATATTACCTTACAACTAACGGACATGTACTGGAGAAAACGCATATGTACCGTACGAGAAACGGACAAGACCGTATTTGCACCGGTTACGTGACTCCCACAGCGGGTACATACGGTGCATCTGTTTCAAGTCCGTTAGTAGTCCGGTGGCGACATCGGGTCACCGGACATCAACAGATATAGGCCGGACAAATACAGGACACATAACGTACTCGTTCCGTACAAAACGTATAAGGAACGCACAAGTTCCGAATAAAACAGATTACTACCGTATAACTTTTATCCGTTTTATCTGTTGGAAAGTTGTGAACATGCTCAAAACTTGCCAACGGATATTACAGACACAAACGGATATCACCGGACAAGGACCGCAAACCCAGATAGCAGAGGGTTGTTGGACCAATGTCAATAAATTGTAAAAGATATATCGGTATCGGGCCAATGTTGACCCAACTGTTATATATCTATGATGATATCTAGATTTTGGCCCAACTGTGGCACAACTAAATCATATTACCTCTTAATAATCAGTGTCATCCCTATATTGGTCCAACTTAAACTTTTCACGGGAATAAATAAGGTATTGGGCCAACAGAGGCCCAGAACTGCGTGCTTTTAGTTAAATGCATTTGAATATGGATTGATATTAACTTTCATATTTCATGAAATATAATTTACTAGCGCTATACTGACAATTATTAGATCAGTCATTATTGTTATTATTGTTTTTGTGCCGCAGTTATACGAAAAAATACAAATGCAGTTTATAGTTGGAGAACAAAAGTTATTACAAATGATCCGCAAAATACGTTGTAAAAGACCATACAACAACATAAACTCTTCCTGATGATGATTATCATCATCAACAACTTCATCTTTTAAACATTAGATAGCATAAATTTTAGGCGGTACTGAACCAGAAAATGGGGTCTTGAACCTAAGCAGCGATGATTTAATATCAAGTGTCATGCAAGAGAGGTCCCGAAAGTGGAAAAAAATATTGTAAAAAAAAAAAACAACAAAAGTCTAGAAGAATCTCTATACATTTGTAAAACACTCGGACATAAGTTCTGCCTAAAATCTAAACATTTCTGCATTTTCTCTAAAATCTAAGATAAAATCAGTGACTGACCTATACTTAACCCTTTGCTTGACCAGAGGTTATATCATTTTTCTTGAAATCTCTCAAGATTCTAAAGAAAGGATCTTATCGACCAGTAGAGGAGTCAGACCTGAGAAGTGTGCAGTAAGGTTATATTAAAAACATGTAAGTACCCTTTTTCGTAATGTGTAAATAGTAAAAATCATACGATGGAAAAATGTACAAATAATGGCAGTGAAATAATACCTATATGTATCACTACTAGGTACTTAAAAGTAAATGAAATACCACGTGGTTGATCACATGATGTTAAGATGGCCGACATTCAAACTTCCAATTCCATGATAATGAGCTGTCTGTGTGGTTACTTAAACAGGAACAGAAGAATTGAATAGCTTAAACAGGTTTTAAATTATTTCTAATATTTACATGCTAACAGTTGAATGTTAGCCCTGCATTTTGTGCTCTTGTTTATGCTTGTTCATAGAAAATAAATCAAACTGTTTTTGGACCTTAATTAAGGACCTTAAAAATTAAAAATAAACACAAATTAAAGACCAAAATTATTATTTCAGATGCAGTCAGAGTTTGGAAACCAACAGCAACAAATGATGATATTGAAAAGGTTATAAAGGATTGGTTGCGTTATGCTAAAGACAAAGACGGTGGCAGGAGGATTTGACTTTGATTTGATTTCTGTCAAAATGTTAAACAAATAAATGATTGAAGGTATCTTTCTATGTTTTCTTTTCCCCTTGGATAAAATTTACCTAGACTGACTGTAAATTGTGATCACCTGTTGTCTGTTTTGCTTTTTTTCAACTGTAATTTAGTTTGATTGCCGTTCTTTCACCTTACGCAAATTCTATACAAGCCTATAAACCAGTCTAATTAAGCAGTACACGGGCCGTTGATCGTTGCACATGCTTTTGAAAGTGAAAACTGTCCTACTTTTCTCGAGGTAGGAGAAAAATTGCCATAGAAATAACTCACAGCCTGCTATAACATATTGACAGTATGAGGTAGTAGTGTGTATTAACAGAAGTAAGAAATTTAGCCAAATGGTTGGGCAGTGTTGGTCTAGTAATATATTGTTGGTACCTTTCTTCTAGATGTCGATGTTGGTTTGATGTTGGCCCAACAGTATGCATCAAATATCGCTGTTGGATCAATGTTGGCCCAACTATACATATATAAAATAATGGTGTTGGGCCAACAATACCCCAACGGTTGGGCCAACGTTGCACCGATTAGCACGCCCAACACTGGACCAATGTTGGCATCAGTCGTTGGGCCAACAGCGTAAAAAGCATTGGGCCAACGTTGGCCCTATTCATGTCTGCTATCTGGGAAGACCGTATAAGAAACAGACACAAACGTATGCGAACGGACGCCAACAGATTGAAGAAAAAATATCTGTTGCACGTCTGTAAGTTCGATGTGACTGACACTTAAAGTGCAACAACGGCACACGCTAGGTTACTGTGAAACGAAATTTCCAAGGATGATTACTGTCTTAGCAACACGAGTAAGCTTTGCATTCTTTGTTTCTTTTTTAGTCTTACATTTCGGTTTCAAGGCTTTCTTACTTTCTCTTTTTTGTTTTCTTTTCTCCTTCTCAACAACCTTTTTTTCTTTTCTTCCTGCTTTGCAAGCTTTTCGTTGAACACTCCGTCAGCAGTTATAACAAAGAAACCATCTGAAGAATGTGTTTTTCTGTTTTCGTTGTCCAGCGTTGGAATATTTTGGCAAAGGAAACATATCATTGACAACTTTTGTGGCGAACAATAATTCTGAATTGGGACATTTTTGTTTATACATTTTCCAGGTTTGATACATTTTGTCCTCCATTTCTATACCGCGGAGGAACGCGGCACAATATTTAGAAAATTGCTCAGGGGACAGTGCGGATTCAATAACCTCGAGAGCCTAGTCATCGGACACACTACTATACTGTATCTCATAGTTATTTGGGCTACTAGTATTACTTTCAACAGTATCGGGCATGTTTTCGTTGTCACAAAACAGATTTCCAAAGAGATCTAGACTAACAGGTAAGTCAATAGAATCTTCTCAGGTAGATAATGGAATTGAAAGCTCGACATATGATACGCTGTTAAAGCTCAGATCATTTTCAGATGCGTCTAAGCCGACATAGGCCATTAATGGATCACTCGAAGTCTGCACGTAAAGCTCGAGCTTGTCGTTTTCATATGTCACCGAGGCTTCGGTTGACACGGGCATGGCCACTATGGAATCAAGAGAGTGATCCGTGCTGGCCTCCGACGGTATGTATGCGCTTAATTGTATGGCATTAGGGTTGAAAGGGAAAATGCCAGTAGCATGAAAACCACTCGCTATATTTGCTTGCGTAATTGACGCTTGTCATGCTTTGCCAAATATTCGAAAAAAAATTAGTGTGGGTCATTGACACACCGGTTTCTTTAACAAAGTTGTCAACATGGACGTTCCAACTTGAAAACGGATCGGTCAAACGGCTGCGTCCAATGACTGGTGTGGCTTGGTAATTCACCGAGGATTATGTTGTTATCTCTTGCCAGCTTTAGTAATTCCACATTGTTATGTGACCTGAATTAAAGATTAAACAAAAACATGAGTCTTGTTATACAAAAATCGACATAAAAAGAAAGCAGTGTTATCCTTGTGGAAAGGTATTATAATAACTATAATGTAAGTGCAACTGTTTAAAGGTTGAATATGGATTCAGACCAGACTGCATGGATGTCCAGTATAAGCTCGTGTAAGTTATGGCAAAATAGATTTAAGGCGTTAACATATTAAGGGAAGTTATATTAATGTAAGAAAACTGAATTGTGTACCGGTGCTCCAATTCGTACCTGTGTCCGTCACAAACTAGAACTGTCACAAGAGTGACGAATTATACCCCCACAATACAGCTTTGTCACAGAAGTATGGCAACCATAAGAAAGGAATGGCCACAAGGACATAGAGTTGAGTTATTATACAATAACTTGTGTAAATGTATTGTTTTAATAGCATACAAAATGTGTAAGGTTAGAAATTATCAATTATTGTTCAATTTAATAGGTTTATTTCAAACATGTTTAAAGACAAAAACAAATATCACTTTATTAAGAAACAAGAGGACGCGGCAATGCCGCAAAAGCAGGTTTAAACGGCGCCTGCAGAAATTGTAGGATTAAAAAAAAAACAGTCACCTTGACTCCCCCCTATTTTAGTAACAGTGACCTTGACCTTGACCCTTGTGACCTTGACCCCCACTGTTTTTTTTGCTACAATTTAATAACAATTTTTTTTATATTTTTAGTAACAGTGACCTTGACCTTGACCCTAGTGACCTTGACCCCCAAACATTTTTTTTTGCTTAAAACAATCTAAAAACCAAAAATAAATAAAAATCTATAATTAGTAACAGTGACCTTGACCTTGACCCTAGTGATCTTGACCCCGAAATTTTTTTTTTGCTTAAAACAATCTAAAACCTAAACATAGATAAAAAATTATTTTTAGTAACACTGACCTTGACCTTGACCCTAGTGACCTTGACCCCGAAAATTTTTTTTTGCTTAAAGCGACTGCACTCCAGATGGACAAGTTACGATAAAAAAAGAAAATTTTCAATTTCAAGACTCATTACTGTATCAGGGGCATTGTATTATGATAACGTGACAAGTTTTCTAACAAAAGAAACAATTAAAATGTGTTGTTTTGCTTACTTTTATTGTAGAAAATATCACCCCGTGACTAACGGGGTGGGCTCTTTGGTATATCAATATTTTTAACTCGCATCAAATCAGCTGACTCCGTAGTGTAGTAGGTTAAGCCCCTGTAAATTTTTTGTAAACGCAAAGATCCGAGTTCAAAACCTGGCTCGGGTAAATATTTTTTTTCTACCTTTATTTTAGCTATTACACAAAGAAAATAATCTTGATGCTGACAAATTGAATATATATTGATTTTACCAAAAAATTAAAATTTACTAAGAATTTGGAGTGCAGTCGCTTTAAAACAATCTAAAAACTAAAATTAAATAAAAATCTATTTATAGTAACAGTGACCTTGACCTTGACCCTAGTGACCTTGACCCTGAAAATTATTTTTTTGCCTAAAACAATCTAAAAACTAAAAATAAATAAAAATCTATTATTAGTAACAGTGACCTTGACCTTGACCTTGACCCTAGTGACCTTGACCCTAGTGACCTTGTCCCTAGTGACCCAAAGCTTCCTCTCCACCCAAGCTACCTACACACCAAGTTTCATTACAATTGGTCATTCCTAACTAAAGTTGAGCACAAACCATTTTTCTATTTTTAGTAACAGTGCCCTTGACCTTGAACCTAGTGACCCCAAATGCAATCTCAAGCTTCCTCTCTTCACAAGCTACCTACACAAAGAGTTTGATTGCAATTATTCACTCCTAACTTGAATTATTGAGCGGAAACCATTTTTCTATTTTTAGTAACAGTGACCTTGACTTGACCCTAGTGATCCCAAATGCAATCTCAAGCTTCCTCTCTACACAAGCTACCTACACACCAAGTTTCATTGTAATTGGTCACTCCTAACTTGAATTATTGAGCGGAAACCATTTTTCTATTTTTAATAACAGTGACCTTGACCTTGACCCTAGTGACCCCAAAGTTGAACTTAACCTGTATTTCATGAAGTTGCACGTGTATACCAAAAATTATTCAAAAGGGTAAAGTCGTTCATGAGTTATCATCCGGAAACCATGAAAACCAACAGACCGACCGACAGACCGACCGACCAACCGACAAGCTCACTCCTATATACCCCCCCCCCCAAACTTCGTTTTGTGGGGGTATAATAAGGAGGTGTGGGCGCTCCTCCCCTATATTTGATAAAAAAGGTTGTTTCAAACCACAGCCAGCTGACATATCCCATCCTTTGTCCAGCCAGAATCACTGACGGAAAAAATCGCTCCATTGAAAGGCGAATCTTCCGTTCGACAGACGTCTGTGTCAAAATCATGCTTTATCCGGAATGATGAAATGAGAGGGTATTTTATGCCCGGATGCAATTCCGCCATGCTATCTAGGTTATGGTTTCACGAGAAAGGCTTGCCTTGCCATGAACCGTTTTTGCGCCTTTATTTGCTGCTATGACTTTTGGTGGCTTATGACACATGATTATACCGGTTTCGTTCATATTCCATATCCTGCTGGGATTATTGTGTAGCCCATACTTGTCATATGCTGATTTAAGCTCCCCAAAGTAAAGGCCAATTCGCTTTTTTATGCCCCCGAAGGGTGGCATATTAAAATCGCACCGACCGTCTGTCCGTCCGTCCGTCCGTCTGTGCGTCCCCACTTACAAATTCCTGTCCGGACTGTAACTTTGTCATGCATTGAAGGATTTTAAAATAACTTGGCACAAATGTTCAGCACATCAAGACGACGTGTCGCGTGCAAGACCCATGTCCCTACCTCAAAGGTCAAGGTCACACTTAGAGTTTGAAGGTAATGAAATCCTTTATATATGCACACATTCGTGTCCGGACTGTAACTTTGTCATGCATTGAAGGATTCTAAAATTACTTGTCACAAATGTCAAGCACATCAAGACGATGTGTCGCGTGCAAGCCCACATCCCTACCTCAAAGTTCAAGGTCACACTGGAATCCTCTATATATGCACACATTCGTGTCCGGACTATAGCTTTGTCATGCATTGAAGGATTTTAAAAGAACTTGGCACAAATGTCTAGCACATCAAGACATCACTGACCATCTGAAACAAAGATATACAATGTATATAAATGGGCCCAATGTTCCAATTACCAAAGGGGCATGGTTATTCACTTGAAAAACACTAGTAGTACAATTTGTTCCACAGTCCCATAATAGAAATGATTATTGTTTACAGAAGATATAGCAAGGAATTAAGTCTTATCATTCATCTTCAGAATTACATTTGCTTTGTTGCTATTAACTATGTCACAGACAGCTGTTTATCACATTATGGTGTCAACGTTTTGGGGACACCTTAGACAAAATCAGGGTGATTCTCTATCAGGTCCACATACATCCAATGGGAACACAGGCCACATTACCAGATTATGCTGGTGTCTTTGTCAATATATGTTTGGACTCAAAAGTATGTTACATTGTTGTATGCCTGTTTTGTTATAACCCAAAGACACTGGCATACATACGATAGGAGAGTCACTTAGATTATTGACCAGAGTTTCACTATGACCTTAATCAAAATGACCCTAATAATTTTAACAGACACTTTGTCCCTTAACAAAATGTCACATTTAGCAATCAAAGCAGTTTTATTTTTCACAAAACTTGTGTTAATTTCATCTTTTTTTGGTACTGTACGCAATATTGAATATTGTACATGTATAAAGGGCTGAGCTGATTGAAAATTATATCAATTATTAATGATGCAGTACTTCACAGAACTACAGTATCATACAGTACTACAGTTCTGTAAAGTACTGTGGTACTACAGTATGATAATTGCTCCAAAGTAATACAGTACCATAGAGTATCACAATACTAAAGAGTGTACTGTATATTCTACTTTTTAATACTACAGTACCAAACAGTACTACAAAAAACTATATTACTATAGAATGTTTATACAATAGGCTTTTCTTTACAACTAAGTTTTGTACAATGAGTACTTGAGTGCATGAGTACTTCAGTGGCAGGAATGGGTTAATTTCTTTTATTCTCATTAGCAGTTTTCATTTGAACTTCTTTGCCAAATGTTCTCACTGTACAGTAATTTCTTATGGTCAGTTTTAAAAGCAGTGTGTTGTATAATTATTTCTACTTTATCCATTTTGATACTGTTAACTTATAATAACATGCCAGATTTTGATATTGATATTATGATATACTTAACCTTGAAACAGTCTGTTATAAATCTTAACTGGTCAGTAACATATTTTACTTTGTGTGAGTAAAAGATGTGCATGAAAAGTTCATGGACTTTCCGCGTAGTGGCTTGAAATGTGGTATAAAAGGGCTGAGATTTGGATTTTCTTGGCAGTGCAGTTCACGGACATTAAAATTTTACAAGGTAGCTTTTACCTTTTTGTCAGAGCTCCGCCACTCTTAATTTATTTAGGGTTTAATTAATTTTACTTTGGCTGGGTTTCAAAATTTATAAGCTAAATGATCTCTTACTTATCTAAATTCCAATTTGTAGGCATGTGGATATAATATTTATTGTTAGGTGTCATTTACATCCTAGTGTATTGCTTAAGTATAAGTTCCACATAATAAAAACGTCTTGAACCCTAGATTGACTTCTTTATATTATACTTTATGAAATACATGTATGGGTAAATATTCCTGTGTTGCAAAGCAGAGAGAACCTAGGTGAATAACAGGAGACAAAAGTAACCCTGTTACACTTCAGTAATATACAGTTCATACGGGATATTAATTGCAATGTTGATCACTTGTTATTCAGTGACTTATGGCTAATTTGGACATTTGTTTAAATGTCTGTATTCAGCTGGTGACAGTTAATCAAGTTGTCATTACTACAGTGGCTTCATGCAAAAATAAACTGAAAATGAATGTGTAAAACTGCAATGACTGGAAGGTATTTGGTCTTTCCCGTCTGTAAATGGTTGAAACTGGTGAAACCAGACTTTGTGACCCCTCGACACTTTGATACCTAGAGAAATGTAGTCGACACTCTGTCTATAACATGATTTCAGCCTATTGAGTAGACACTAAACTACGCAGTCGTAGAAGCGACTTCAAAAATATAAGATATCAAACATTTTAAATACACATGTACAAATCTTTCATTGTTTGCTATAGGGCCTAACATGTTCTATGGCGAATCCATGGCATATTTAGGAAGTTAAGCAACGTTTGGTGTGGTACGTACTTGGAAGGATGACCCCGTGTCATCTTTTGTTATCATCTGAAAATGGCAACCAATCATAACTAACGATTATACAAATGTCTGACGAGCGCAGGCAAGTAGACTGCCATCAGTCGTTTGAGTCTTTTAAAAAAACTTTCCTTAATGTCTTCCCTTTTAACATTTCACAACATCTTGTTCCTTTGTGATTCTAACGACTGTTGAAATGAACTTGGATGGAGATTTTTAGTTTGATATATTATATTTGTCTTGAGACAAAAATTATTTCTCAATACAAATACTTTGTAAATCTAGCAAACAAGTAGAGGAGACTGACGCAGATAAGAGGAAACCTATTGGTTCTTAAACACCGATACACGCGGGATTACCTTAAAGTGTCGAACCAGGTCATCTCAAAATGGGTCGGAAACACTGAGCTTTGTAGGCCAGACCGCTAACCACCCGACCACTGCGCCATCAATTTACTTCATAAATAGGATTATTATAATAAAAAGCTAATAATAATAATAATAATAATAATAATAATAATAATAATAATAATAATATTTTGTTTCAAGTCGGCAAGATGCAAATTACACTCATAATAAATTGTTTATAGTCCCTGCCGAGACCGTCGCCTAGGATTTCTCCCGCGTGAACTTGCGAAGACCCCAGTATGACTTCTGTGCATACTGATACCTAACTAGTTTTGAAATGTTATAGAGTTTTGTGTTACCTGACTGCAATACCAAGACAGTTTTGTTCAAATATTATGTTACATCGATTACTGACAAAGTTTGAGTAATGCCAGTAGCCAGAGAGATAGACCAGACACAGTTTGCCAGCGTAATTGCTGATGAAACCATTGCCTTGGTGTTATAACACAGGAGGTGAATTCTTCTCGAATGAGCTATGAACCTTTTTGCAAAGGTATGTCTCTCATGCCTAAGTATTTCGGAATAGACATGACGTGAAGAATTGTGTTGTTGAATTTGGAGTTGTTGGAGAAGGAAGAGAATTTTGAAAAACAATCGAGTAGTAAAAGGTGTAAAAGAAATTTACTTATACATTGTACAAAACGGTCAAGCATTTAATGTATAATGCAATATAACAGTTGACTTATTGAAAATCTAAGTATTACTTTTGCAAAATTGAAATATGTCAAAAAGAATATATTCAGACAATTTATAAGTGAAAAATATATTTACAATATCATGCCTTTTGCTTAATGTTTTCGAGATAGACCCCAAACAGGCGACCGATATATGTAAATGATAGTACTTTTTTGTTTTCTGTCATAAAAATATTTATGAAATGATGCATATTTATTAATCAAGTTTTTATATATTATAAACAGCAATTAGTTTTACTCAAAAGTCAAAAACATGCGAAAATTACTAGTTTGTTTGGCAGCTATGTGTTCACTGTTTGCTTGTCGGACCATATTTATTGCTCTATCATACCCTGTCATTCGTGTTTTCATGCAACTTTTTTATTAATCTTTTACACTCCCTCTTGTTCATTAAAGTGACATTATGCTCATCTTACTGCACATAGTGTATTTTTGGTGACAGTTTTATAAAAGCAATTTTCGGTAGCTGTGCATTTAAATGTGTTAAACTAATGATGATGCCTCATTAATATTAGAAGTTGGTGCTTTAGAAATTAAAGAAATGCACTAATAAAATAATAATTCCTTCCTTGGCAGTGATCTCCCTTGTGTTATTAGTGTTGCTCGGCAGTGGAAGGGAAGCAACTCCGACATGTATTTGTTTATTTCTTAAATTGACTCTCCCAGTCAAAATAGGAAAAGTAATATTTGGAAAGTTATTATTTCGTACTGGTAGCAGGAAAAGTTTGTTGTATTGGGTCAAAAGTTATTATTTCCTCTACCCTTTTCACACACACCTATTTCAGCTGGAATTTTACTTTAAAAAAATGTGCATAATGTCACTTTAAATTATTTCACTCTCTATTGTGTATGTTTTGATAATTTTTCTCATATATACACAAAGTCTATCTGTTAGTAAGAATTGAATTGTTAAAGATATGGTATATAATACAATACACTCTCTCATTATGTACAATAAGAACCTTCACCATCTTACAGTTTCTCGATAAGATGCTTTCTAGCTTTTTAAAAAGCTAACCTTGTACGTATCAAACCAATTACTCTAACGGTTGTTCAAACAATTAAATACTGATATCCCATTAAACTTCATCAGGTAAGAAAGCCGGTGCAACTGGAATTTTATGATCACTGCCTACAACAATGACGAAGTAAACAACTGTTGCCACAATAAATATGATACAAAATAGAAAGAACAATAGTTTATCTAGAACAAAACTTATATGTTTCCATGTAATGATGTCTGTATTAACCTGGTTTTCACTCTCAGGGTAGTTTGAGAATATCCCCTCGGCAGAAATCTGGGATTGTTTCTGGCGTTTTTCAAAATTTTCCTGGTCGTTAGTTATGTGTTCTTTGACCTGTCCATCTTCCTTAACCCCTTCTTCTGTTGCGTATACACTACTGGAATCCGAATGGAACCGAAAGTTTGAGTTTGGAATAGTTTTAGAAGAACCGGAGAACGTCTTAGATATGGTACGTTTCTTTTTAGCTTTGCAACACATGGCTAACCTCGCCCAACGACCTAAAACTGGTCCTCTGGTGTCAGCATGGTAAAGCCGAAGATTGAAAATTGTAAAAAGTGTGATACATATGTTTGTTGCAAGCATCGTTATTAAATAATAACACAAAATTGGCATATTTGTTGAGGTTTTCGGAAGATTGTTACCAACCAATGTAAGAAACACAGTTATTGCAAGAAGCATCGTTATAGTGTATGATATTCTCTCGCCACTGTCTGGGGGTATGAGTAACACAAACACGCTGAGAAATGCTATCAATATTATTGGCAATATCACATTTACTATGACAAAGCGGGACTTCCTTTCAAATAATAGTCCTACACTTACTATTGAAAAGTAAGGGGATATAAAAGTATCGATATAAGAATCTACGTAATTCCATGCACCGTTTGGTGTGTAGTACGCCATGTCCACTTTGTCCGTTATTTTATTTATCAGCAATTCTGTTGGCAGATAATTTTGTGGCATAAAAGAAATAAAACAAAAATGTCTATCCCAGGGGTAAAGGGTAACATCAACTTCACATGACACTGAGAACATTTCCATTGGACGAAATAACGCACTACCATTTGCTCCGTAACGGATAGTTTGCCATTCACCCCCTATTTTACCAAATGTGTCCGCGTTATTTACGAGAATCAAATTTGGTGTCCAAAACCTTCCACTCTCTGTAAGAAACGTAGTCAAATTACCGTACTGTGCCGGATCCCACTTCATCATGTCATCGGTCCAATATAGCCCAACTAGACCAACCACTGAAAGTCTCTGATCCACTTCATCAAATTCTTGGAAAAACGTTAACATAAAGCTGAAATATACTATGGTAGCTTTTGACTGGTTACTTGTTGGTCTGATGGTCTTGTCATAGTTTGACAGTTTGTCTTTTAGTAACCGGTATGTGTCATTAATGCTATGACACTGAATATGCGGGAATTTAAACAGTAGACTTGCGGAAACCAAGAGAATCTTCGAAGCTTTGATGTAATACATATTTGTTGAGTGTGTCCCTGCTTGAAAGTTCTAAACCTCAAATTTTGTCCGTAAGCTCTTCTCAGTTTTTTATAGTAGATTCGTATTAACTCGAAGCTAGCACCTGGAAAAAACACAAAAGTTGTCCAGTAGCAGAGTTGACAATGGAATCAATGAAAGACAAATTGTCAGAAAGACACATGAGGTGCAGTGCGCTTAATGCCGCATAAAATGTTGAGCATATAAGACCATACAATATGTACTGATGACATTTTTTAAATAAAACAATAAACTCCGATCACAAAAATGATACTAAATTTAATTAAATGATCTATATGCAGATACAAGTAATGTATCATCAGGCAAGAATACATTAATCTTTTGTCGATAATATTACAATGTAAAATGTGTCTTTAAAAATCTATTTTTTTATTAAATTAGCGTCGTTTAGTTCACAACATCCTAAAATGTACTAAAGAATATCGCCATGCTGTATTTGGCACACACATAATTCGAACCAGTGGGTTTCTATCCGCTTTGACCTAAAAAGTCGGATATATACTGTGACAGTTTACACAATTACCAGTTCTATTAAGTTCACATGTGTTCATGCAGGAAATGTTTTATTTTACTTAACCTTAATACCTCAAATTATTTTGATGCTGCAATATGAAATTAGACGTACCATTAAACTGTCCCCGTATGGTTTTATGTTGCAAGAGGTAATGTTCTTTACAAATATTATACATATTTTCTCATCAATGTTCAGATAATCAAAATTGATGCAAATGGATAAACGCAAATATTTTTTCCATTTCTTTGGCTCTGTCAAGTAAGTAACAAGAGGGCCATGATGGTCCTATATCGCTCACCTGAAAACCAATGCACTTTCCTAAGGAAGTTACTTCTGCTAAAGGGAATCAGCAGTTGCTAAGAAGTCACTAGTTGCTAGGGAAAATCACTAGCGAAGTAAGTGGTTACTAAAAGTCACCAGCTTCCAGGGGCAGTCAGTGTTTGCTAAGGAAATCACTGATCACTATTGGAAGTCAGTAATTGTAAAAATATGTTAATAGTTCCTTAGGATGGCAATGGTTACTAAGAAAGTCGCAGGGAAAGTCACTGAAAGAAACTGACTGTTAGGGGAAATCTCTGGTTTTTAAGGCAGTCATTGGTTGCTAAGGAAGTCACTGATTGCTAAGAAAATCAGTGGTTGCAATGTAAATAGCTGGTTGCTATAAGAACTCACTGAGCTAAGCTTTTCCTATAAAAGGAAACCCACGGGCGTGGTAAATATTGACGTCAGGGACATTATTTGAACAGTATTAGTGTCTTGGTTGAGTTTTACTAGACAATGCATACAAAACTCCTCGCTGTAGGTCTAATGGTTTTGGTGAAAAACAAGTTTTCTAAAGTTTAAGGATAGTTTACTTTATTGGTAATAGGAGGAATTTGATGTCTTTTCTTGCTGCATTGTCGTGAAACTAAATGTTGACTTCCGTGTTATTGTTCATTCGGAGGGGAAACTATGCTTTTTCGCTCGGGAAGTGTGGGGGTGTAACTGTACAAACTCTGTAGACTTCATAATTTTATGTTAGATAAGCGATCCCTCCCCCGACGGCGTGAATTCGGACTCTCGAGTCATAATAAAAAAAATTGGTGGACTACCCACTACACAAAAGTAAAGGTTAAATATCTAAGCTCTAGACCTTACGGTTTTGCAGAAAAAGCAGCTTTTCCTATATAAGCCTAAAAACAAAGTTACCCCTAGTGCGGGTTCATTTTTGATCCGGGAATCATGATTAGAAAATTCTTTTAAATTAAGGAGTAGAACACTAGTGCAGTATAAAAAATCGCTATAAAGCAACTTTTACCAATAATTATAGCTATCGCCTTAGCGGTGCAGTCGTTAAGAGTGAAATCAAAGGACTGAAAGTGCTGGAGGATCGATTGTCTCTGAACAACACAGTCTGCACACATACATGTGTAAATATCAGGACAACATAGACTGTACACATACATGTGTGAATATCAGGACAACCCTTGTACGAGTAAAGTTATAAACTGGAGACGAAACTGTCCACAAATTTTGACCTTTCACCATTTGTGTAAACTTTACTTTTGAGATAGAAACCCATGTGCTTACATTATGTCATTCAGTGATTATGTTCAACTACCCTATGAAGTATTAAGCTGTGAATCGTAACTGAGAAATGGATTTTGACAAAACTGAACTGAAAATTTATGGTTTGAACAACTTTAAATGTCATTCAAAAGTTATGGGATATGCCCATAAGGTTGATTCTGTTGTGCGTCTACGATCTATGATGACGGTATTATAGGAATCAACACACACAAAAACGCAATGGTACAAAATGCGGGTCGATCCGAAATCAGACGACAACGACGACGCAATAGGGTCAAAATTAGACATATCCCATACCGGAAGCGTATTTTATCAACAATTTATCTTGCATTTCGAAGCGTTTTGAAATGTTGTTTTTGTAGTAATTTGATCATACACATTTTAATTGCGTCATAGAAGACGCTCTTTGCTATTTCTGTAGCGTCATTGACAAAATGAGTGCGCCAAAACCGCAGAAAACGCGCTCTCACTTAGTGTATCCGGTGTAGCGATACGTATTTCATGGGTCTTACATTTCTCATGTCACACCGGTCTGACGATAAAAACCGCGTAGGAAAATAGTTCTATACAGAACAGATACCTCGTTGATTTAAGTTACAAATTATAAGAAAAACAACAATATAATATTATGCTATTCTGTTATATTTTGATATTATTTAGATCTGTTACTATATAATTTTTAAAACAGAGGACAGTAATACAGAACTACTTTTCGGTCGTATTCGACAAAAAATTGTGTAAAGAGTTCGGCCGTAAGGGTCTGAAATACTCTGTTAACTTTGGATACGATTGAATAAATTCAATCGATCCAAAAAACTACATAAACATGTAGTCTTGGAAACTGTAGTGAAATAAATGCTGCATTCACCTGCACCAGCATGTCCGCGGCATTGAAGAAAGTCAAGGAAAACAAACTGCTGCAGCAAGAACGGCCAGTCTTAAAAGCCACCCTTGAGGACATCTTACTTAAAGGAAACCCTAAACCTAGACAGTATTGTTTTAGTTATGGTGTTTATGTATCGTAATTTAAACTAAATTTTGAAAGTTAACTACTTTTAAGGAAAGAAGATAATATAGATCTGTATGATTCTGTTTCAAAAATTAGAAAACAAGATTCTGAAACATAAAAAGAGAAAAGAAGAGATTCTTGTGAAATTCGAACCTCCATGTCACAGCAAATTTACCTGTATCGACCTCTACTTTTGCTAAAAGGCTATGATTTTTCACATTATATACCTATTTTCACAAAAAGCACGAGCCATAATGAACCGAATAACAGATCAGCCTTTACAATTGAACGTATTCATCAGTCATTGTTTGAAGGTCAAAGTATATTTTTTAAAGTTGCCCGTGTACAATATTAATCTGTTTTAGAAACTTTTTTCGGTAGCCTTATTAAATCAGTATACATATGTCACATTTAAATTTTTGAGAATAAGAAGATAATGCCGGTAGTTCAATCTATTTAAATAGAAGATAGTGTCGTTGATGTTTCTATGGGTTTTACACCCGTATCTCAGTTTTTTTAACAAGAGGGAAATATTCCTTACCATTGTTCCTGGGAAGAACCACTACTATACGTAGGTTCTGCCCTCTGTAAGAAACTGCCAACTTTCTCACAGAAAGAGGTATGGTTGGTAGCAAGACTCGAATCCGTGACCCTCGATCAATGTGCATTTAAAGTGATTTCAAGTCAGCGATTCTAGCCACTTGACCACGCAGTTAGTATTTAGTGTTGTACAGTCTGGTGTGAATCTGTTTTAATTATATACAGAGTTGAAATTCAGTCATTGTATATTGATACATTTGTACCATGATGATATGTTTACTTTATTAATACAATTTAAAAAAACAAAAAAGTAATTAATGCGATTGTCATTAAGAAAAGCAAGCTCAAGCTGTTTTTGTTTTCTTGATAACTCTTTTGATAAAAGTAAAAAATGCATAACGAATACTGTTAACTAAAGAAATAATTAACGTGATAAAAATGCATGACTACGTTGAGACACTTATAAACTGATAAACAGACACAGATAAATCTGCATGAAAGGTAGCGAAGAGATTACGTATAACAGATATGTCTTCACACACACGTTACATATTGTATGGAAGTTTGCATTTTACAGTATACATACCTCAAGGTGCAAACGAACAAACGCATTTCAATAGAATGTATATCCTCGACAACAGTGGAAATGAGTGTTAGATCCAATGCATCAAAATTACACCGAGTATTGCAAATGAACGAAAATCAGCCATGCCTTATGGCTAACAAGTATTATTGGTGACAGTGAAAACGTCATTGTGTTTTAAATCCAGATATTTAAGAAGAATCACTACGTTCCTTAACGCTTTCTAATTTATTTCAACTACAATTTATAAAATTCAGAAACATGTATCAAACTGATTACACATCTAACAATAAACATACCATATATGGTCATATACATAAACATATCATAATATGGTCTTTTACATATTAAATTATCTCTATTAACGTGGTTTGAAACGTTAAAATAGGAAAACTCATTAGACACACTTATGTAGAATAATTCTCATTTGAAGTGCTGGCTAGCAAGAATCGGATGAAATCGATCAATACACCAAGCTTTCAATACAATGGATGATTTAGTTGATGGCCACCATCAAACGTACAGACCATTGCCGAACTGATTTTATCAATCTTTAGTGATATTGGATTTTTTTAGAGAATCAGTGAGATCTAGGGATCGCACGTTCGATCCCCTAAGGATCGCACGTTCGATCCCCCGTTCCATCATTATCATAACTAATTTCCTGAGGCGAAGGGTGGTAACGCAGACTACTATCCTATCTGCCAAGTTGTAACAAAGGCCATCAGCACTTCTTTGTGGGTACTTTCAACCACCAAATCCTCTTTCACATTGATATCTATCATTTTTGTTCTAGACATGCAACTCAATCAGAAGTTTTTATTTCCTTATTTATCTCATTACCGAAGGGGGTTTAGTAGTGATAGGCCATCATATATTGGAAACATTTAATGATTGTCTTATCATGTATCTCATTGGAATAGAGATTGAACTCCACTTTGCTTAATAGATTCAAAGCATCAGATGATAAGGACTGAGGAAATTAGGAGATAGTGAATTTGAGATTAAGTGCTTCTGCTAATTTAATAATTGCATGATGCAACCAAATTGTGTGTTTATACAGTAGCACTGAGTTTGAGCACGTTTATTCAAATTCCATTTAAATTTCAATATAAAGCCTAGGTAGACGGCTAATGTTTTGTTGAACGGGACAATCAGAGCAGTGGTACACATATCAAAGCCGTTAAACCTGTCAGCAGACCATCAATTTAAAGACCAGTGGACCGCTTTTTATCCAAATCGCATTCATAGGGAAACAATGAGATCAGAGAAGGAGACGGTCTCTCAGACCAAGATATCACAGACAGAGCTAACATATGTCCAAATTTGATATATTGAAAGATCTGTAACATTAAAGTTCCCAACATATGGGGTTTAAGAACGTAATTGTATGAAAATGTATTGTACTAGAAATAATATACTTTTTCAAACTAGCATCTTTCAGCACAAAACAATTCCATCGGGGCGAAAACGGTGACCCCCCTTGTTTTTTGTTCTTGAAAAGTCCTTATGAATCGAAAACATTCATTTTCGTTATAAAACCTACTTCAAGGGTTTTGTTCAAAACCTACAGAAGATAACAAAAATCAACTGACAATTAACACTATCTTAAAACATTCACCACATATCCTTATTTTATCGGATACAGATAAATTATTAAAATCATTGTTACAAGTTGTTCATAACAAATCCCGAACTTATCAAATAATAAAATAACTTTTATTTCTTTATTTCTAAACCTTCTTTCTACACAAAGGTCGTATTTGACCTTTCGCCTTTCTTTGATTATGTGGTGTATGTCTTAACTCATTTCGTAATTCAGCTAATGACTTATGATTAATTAGTTCATGGTTGTACCGAATTCCTTAAAGACAACTGAACAGGAATGTGAGATATGAGGTCACAGATGTCCAGACAGACCTATGTATTCACAGTAGGGGTCTTTGCAAATGATAAACTAGCTTCTGTTTTCTATAATCAGCTACTTCATAGCAACGTACTATTAAAGTCGGTAAAAGTTGATTAATGATGGTGCACATGGTTACAAGAATTTAGAACTTCTTACCTAAAAAAAATTTAAAATGAAGAAAATTATTGATTTTACTTACCTTTTACATTTGCATCTACGCATATTTACATGTAACATATACATTGTTATTAGAACATTTTCAATGTAATACCATGTATGCGTTTTCTCTTTAAAATTGAGATAAGCGTTGAGTTATGTAAAGATTGCTATGTAAACAAATGACTCAAGTAAGTTACTTTTGCTACAGGCTGTGAAAATTGTACAATATTTCTCTCTCACATTTTAGTCAAAGAGACATACATTGTACTTTTATTACTCCAGTAAAAAAATAGAGAAAACAGTTTAAGCTAGTTTTACAAATAAATAGTTTGGTAAGGGTTAAAACATTTAAGAAAATATGCATTTTATTTTATATCTTTCTTAAGGATGTACTGAACTGAGATATTAGGCCGTAAGCCAGTCTGAATAACGGGAGGTAACTCTTGAAATCATGTATATGTCGTAATATCGTGAACGTTTAGTCAATAAATTATTTACATCTTTAACATGAAATAAACATTTTATATATGTTTGTTGTAAAAATAAATTGTTTCCCATGCATTTACGTTGTTGTGTTTTGTGTTAATCCTTTTTTTAAGGTGAAGCGCCAAGCAACTTTTCGTCCAAATGACGTCATAATCATAATCGGTGAAACGCTTGAAAAGATCGTCTACATGTGTTTAAACACTGTTTTTTCTTTTATATGAGCTGAAATATTATAATGTTTTACATAAAAGTTGCTCTTTATGTCTAATATATTTTAGACTATCCAATTTAGGCTTGTGAAGACATGTTTTGCTTCTAAATTTAGAAATAAAGGCCGATAATAAATCGATATCCGCCAAGTGACTGCATACGTCAAATAAGTGAAATATTTTGTGATGGTTTTGGATTATTTCTTCATCTTAAACATTTATGTGCTTCATATCTTCTGTGTTTTCAAAGTTTAAACTGTTTTCTTTGAGATAATCAGCATATTATTACACTATCATTTTCAGTGCAAGCTCAATGCAGCCAGGATGTTATGCTCTAGTATTGTTTTGATTATGCCAAGCAGATATTTAACCATACCCAGCCCAAGGTATGCATTAGAATCTGTATTCTGTATGTGTATAATAAGTTCAATTCAAGTGATGATTATAATGATGAATCATAATGATCTAATTAATTGTCAAATACTGAATGTTCACTGACTTAATATTGTATGTAATTAACCTAGTGTCATTTACACAAAAGCATGTACATGCAAACATTATATTACACTGTTTGATTTTTCTGTATTAATTAACTTACAGACTGACCCTCCCTAAGACTCCAAGGATGTTCCAGTGTATTAAATTGCATGATGTGACACAAGGTAAGAGATATTTCTGCATAAATTGTACATATTTCAAGAAAATGGATGTGACAATGTTCTATTTTGTAAACATTCCAAGATGTACTGCAGTATTTACCAAAAAAATGTAACATTTCACTTTTCTCTAAGTAGATGTTTTCATCTATTGTACTATGGTACTTACATATCTCAAGTATGTAGACCAACATAAACTGATTGCACTCAGATATTGCTTGTTCATATTATTTGTTTTCAGTCTTTATATTTACAAGGTAGTTTCATAATTTATTTTAAAAATGTCAAAATAATAAAGGTTCATAAACTGTTTATTATAAAATGGCATGGTTGCATGATCCCTTTTTTATTTTTTGATTGAAAAAAAGATGTACAATGTTGAAATTTAGGAGATAAACAAAGAGATGTAACATCTTTCATCCATTATTCATGATCATTTCCAGGACAAACTGTAACTGCATATGGACATTTTTTACAGGAAAAAATGAAAAACTGTCATTTGACATGTAAAGGGCCATGAATAGCATGCATGTGCAATACCTAGATCTGCAGTACAGATTTAAAGCCACATTGAAGCTAGACACATAGAAGTTTCTTCAACCTGATCTGTAGAAGGTAATCTAAATAATTATTTATCATTATTAGTATTTTAACTAAATATTACATCAGTAAAGTACCATATGTCAAGCTTACTGAGTTGACAGGAAGTAAAAAGTTACACAACTCTACTCTGAATTTGATGTTTTATATATAACTACTAAAAGTAAAGCCAGGCTTACATTTTTGTTAACTTTTGGAGTTTGGGATATTCTGTAAATGTCCCAGTGCATTAAATTAAAGTCATATATTAAAAGTATGTCATATATAAAACCAGAAAGTGCCAATATGGCATTCATTTAAAAAAACCTTTTTTTTCAGGTGTGATGGGAACAATGCTTACAAGGTATTGCTTCTACTTTACAGCAGTCTTGAAAAGAGTAGGAGAGTCCATGGAGTTGTGGATATTCTGTACCTTTCATAACCAGCCAAAGTTCTGCAAAGGAACTTCAAACTACTGCCATGATTTTAGAAACACATCTGTTCTAAATGACAGTGTCAGTACCAGAAATTGTATTTGTATGCAATGACTATTGTGATAAAACTATTTCATGGTTTTCATGGCCACATATATTACATATTGTTTTTTACTTTAACGTGTTAAAACTTGTGTATACTTTATTGTTGCTTAAAGATGAAACAAATCATTTTTTTTAAAAGTCGGGTGTAAACATAACATAATAGACATTGAAATTTGCATTCATTTTCAGCTTCAATCTTTTCAACTGATGTCATGGAACTAAAATAGAGCAGTATTACTTGATGTTAATCCTTTTGCTAAGTTATTGGTCCAAAATAATAGATAAGCAAGCACATGAATAATTGTTTATCAAGGATTTTGCTAAATTTTGTGCTCAATTACTGCAATTTAAAATGAATTTAGAAGCTGTTTCTGTGGAAGACAAGCAATCTTCTCATGTTTTTTTCTTTTTTGTTGCCATGGCAACCGTTTATACATTTTAATTTTGAAACTTAATAGTATCATTTTCTTTTGAAAATATGTAGAACAATTTGGAATACTTTTATTGCATTTGAAGATATGTTTGAAAATTAAATAAGTACATATTCATTTTTTAACACTTTTTTAGACAAGGGAGGTAATTCAAACAAGAAAAACTCAAAATTTTGATCAGCGACCTATACTTTTCTTCTTAAATATTGATAGCTGATAGTGAACTCCATCATCTGAAGAAGTTTAAAGAAAAGTTAAATATTATAAATATGTGTTTTTTTATTTAAATGTTTTGAAACTGTCTGTTCTTAGACCTGACAAATACGGGTTCTTATCCGGGCAAAATAAGGTGTCTTTTTGGGGTTTAATTACAAAATATAATATGTACTTCTAAATATCTGGATAAAATAAACTCAGAATGTGATTTTAACCACAAAGAAAAAAAGAATTAGCAAATCATTTTTCAAATATTGGTAATTTACATGAAAACTTACTTTTCCCATGTGCTTAAATAAGAAAACTGTTTGCATATCACACGGCTTTCATAAATGAATCTAGCAAAAAATAAAGCACAGCAACATATCATTTTTTTGTGATTTTTTTATTGCCCATACATCCAACTTTCAAAATAACAATGTTACAAAAAAAGTTAAATATTATAAAATTTCACTTCTCAGTTCAGTACATCCTTAAGAAGAAATAGTATTGATAAACTTTTCAACTTTCACATAATTCTCTAACTAATGATTAGTTTTCAACAAAATAAAATGTGTTCAGGAATCAAACATTGCTAAAAATGCCTAACAAATCACATGTAAAATATTGAAGTAAATGCAATTGTGGTAGAAAAACGTTTTCATTGCTAAATAATAAACTAATTTCTTTTAAAATCAAACAACAGGAAATTAGCAATACACCAAATCATCTATACATGTCTATAAAATTTATGGTCAGTTTATTCGACTAAATGTCCAGTCTAAAGATACCTTGCCAAACTGTTTCTTATCTGATAAGAGGTCATAAAAATTAAGGGATTATACCTCCTGTGGTTTAGGGGGGAGTTCACTAATATAGGAAGTTTTAATTGTCTTTAATACTTAAATTTTGGCGATCAGCTGCATCCTTTATTTACATTCACCCCTTAATACTTCACTTTTTGAGTCTGTGAGATAGATAGAATTGTGTAGGGCACAACAGTGAAAAAATGTAGAAATAGACATGCTTTAACACACCATATGAACAGTACAATATGTATGTTTTTAATCGTGCATGATTTTACATATACATGTACATGTAGATAAAACATACCATGCAAACAGCGTTTTTAGGCACGTCGGTGGTTATCCTCAATGAAACCTCCGAATACCCAGCACAACAAAACTTTATTTGAATAAGCTCATGGGTAAATACAATTCACCCTTCGACAATTTATAGATGATTCATTCGCACCTGAGAGAAATTAGTGAGACCATACTGCATGTATAAACAAAACATCAATTTAAAAGGATCCCAGGAGTGAAATAAACACTTTGTCCGTAGCGGTAATCGAGAGTATCGACTGCCACACATAATTTATATAGTACCCACGAGGTACGGTCTATTGAAATGGTTTAATTAATGTGTCTGCGATGAGAGAAAGGAATGGCAGTGCATGCATTTATGAATCATTTTTCCAAAATGCTTTCTAATTAATTGAAAAGCACTTAATCAAGAATTTAATCGACAGTTTAGTTGTGTTCATAAATCAATATCAGTACCCAACTCTTATTCTAAATTGTAATATTCCAATTATGTTGTGGCTCTGTTTTTGAATGTCCGAAAATTTTGAAATCAACGCAGAAACGAAAGCTTTAAGTAATGTAAATGGCAACAAACGAAATTTATTGAGATATTTGAAATTTCTGTTTTCAAATTGATGTAATAGTTATTAGGTGTTTGTTTGATTTTAACTCTAATTAATTATTTGGAGTGTATAGCTCTCGTGCTTCAAAGGATCTAGTTGGTCTGGCACTTAACATGCTGCTTTCCGAGTGGTTCCTGATTTTCCAGCAGAATCAATAGTTTTGCAACATATCAAATTTAATTCATTGTTTGATTAAACATAATTATACGGAAATTTCAATAAAACAATGTTTTATGCGATTCAAGATACTAGAGAAACTTTTTACTATAATCAAATATTTTATTACAAACGTCAATTTTGGAAGATCTAAATTGAGTTACAAACAAAAATTTAAATTTGTATGGCACAGCCCAACATTATATTTAGAATGGGGTATCAAGCTAGTGTAAGGGCTTACTATAACAACGCTTGAACCTGGTCATTATCTTTGACGACACTAAACTGTCAGGAGACAATCATAAAGTCTTTATTTTCACCTTTGTCATTAAAAAACGTTTGAGTATGGCATTGAAAATGGTTAAGCTTGAAGCAGCCATGTCGTGTTTTAAAGTACGCAATTGATATTTGAAAAAGGATTTAATTGGTTTATAAACGTTTGTGTTTAAAGTGACATTATGCACATTTTTTTAAAGTAAAATTCCAGCTGAAATAGGTGTGTGTGAAAAGGGTAGAGGAAATAATAACTTTTGACCCAATACAACAAACTTTTCCTGCTACCAGTACGAAATAATAACTTTCCAAATATTGCTTTTCCTATTTTGACTGGTAGAGTCAATTTAAGAAATAAACAAATGCATGTCGGAGTTGCTTCCCTTCCACTGCCGAGCAACACTAATAACACAAGGGAGATCACTGCCAAGGAAGGAATTATTATTTTATTAGTCCATTTCTTTAAATTCTAAAGCACCAACTTCAAATATTAATGCGGCATTATCATTAGTTTAACACATTTAAATGCACAGCTACCGAAAATTGCTTTTATAAAACTGTCACCAAAAATACACTATGTGCAGTAAGATGAGCATAATGTCACTTTAAACAGATAGCAACTATCAAAATATTTGAGTTGTTCAATACTAGAACATTTTTATTGAGGCTTTTTCAAATCAGAACGCACTGTATACTAAAATTAAAACTGTCAACATTATTAGTATATAGTATTACCATTCAATCAACATCCATTTACTTGTAAATAGATACAAATAATGTGAGTGTTTCTTTTGTAAAAAAATATATTGTCTATAATGCTTTGTCATTAGGATTTGTTATACTAAATCATTTCTACTTTCCATTTTCAAAAGTAAATAGAGACACAACAATTAGTAAGCGTTGATAAACGCTTTCTAATTGTTTTGTCGGTCATCCCTTATGTTAAAGTGACATTACGCACATTTTTTAAAGTAAAATTCCAGCTGAAATAGGTGTGTGTGAAAAGGGTAGAGGAAATAATAACTTTTGACCCAATACAACAAACTTTTCCTGCTACCAGTACGAAATAATAACTTTCCAAATACTACTTTTCCTATTTTGACTGGGAGATTTAATTTAAGAAATAAACAAATGCATGTCGGAGTTGCTACCCTTCCACTGCCGAGCAACACTAATAACACAAGGGAGATCACTGCCAAGGAAGGAATTATTATTTTATTAGTCCATTTCTTTAATTTCTAAAGCACCAACTTCAAATATTAATGCGGCATTATCATTAGTTTAACACATTTAAATGCACAGCTACCGAAAATTGCTTTTATAAAACTGTCACCAAAAATACACTATGTGCAGTAAGATGAGCATAATGTCACTTTAACGGACGGGACCTACAGTGTATGAGGTCATTTTATCAGAATGATTTAGGAGAAATTTAGGCTGTTTGTATTTGTGCTTATTGGGTCCACCAACCTCGGTCGAGGTGTATAATCGGTACGACCCCGTAGAATTTAAGGCTTGCATTAGCGTCACTCCTGAATTACGGGAAAGCGGATACATTAATTGAATAGCCAATAGAATTTTGATGAGAGGAAGCTGACAGACGGTATTAGTGATAGTAAGGTACACTAGGTAGTCACCTCAATAAGTTTTTAGAATGTTTTGGGCTGTTGAGGCCAGAAAGAGGGAAAAAATAGACCCAACTATACTGAGATGCTACTGTTGCTGTTGTTGCTGCTACTGCTACTTATCTAGTTATTATCAGAAGTTGACTTATTAAAACCACACATTAATACATTAAATGCAATACATTAGTTTCCAGTAAATCTTATTTATTGTTAAGCCTTCATAAAATATTCAAAACTAGGTATAGACACATTATGAATAAAAATATCCTTCGATATATGATATATATGGTAATAAGTGCACTGAAAAACATGACATAAAAATATGAAAACATGATGATATTTATGAAATAACATCCGTTCCAGCGGTGTTAGTCGTTTAATAAACAAGATTTGGAGTACGATACACAGTAATTAGCCACGAAGGCCGAAGGCCTGAGTGGTTAATAACTGCGCATCAGTACGACAAATCATTGTTTATTAGACGATAACAACGCTGAAAGGGGTGTTATTTCGATTCTAACATGACCAGATACTACAAAAAGTTGATAAATGCAAAGCGTTATTTTCTACGCGAACACTCATTTAACGCATGCGGCGCTATATGACGTCATGTTTACAGTCGGCGCATCGGTTCCCGCGTTGTTTATGGTTTAATATAACATAATTTTTCTACTCTTTGTATATAGAGACAAAATCGCGAGTCATGTTAGAATGATATTTAACGAATTTTATTTTTAAGAACGTGGCAAAAAGTAACTACCCTTGGTCAGTTATATTTAGATATATTGACATTTTATGATAGTTAAAGTGTGCGTTCAAATTGACCTGGTATGGCATGTTTTATGCCGGTTCAATGATGCTGTTTTAGGTATTTTTGAAAGTAGTTATGCACCTGACTCCAACTTTAAACATATTGCACGTAATTCACGACCATTGTTGAGCGCACTGCTGTATTGTATTGGGATGTTTTATTCAATACCCATCTTCTTACAAAACATATCCAATGTATCGTTGAATTTTTTTTTTTGGCGAAGTTTTACAGAAGTTAACAAAAGTATAATTTTACCTTTGCACATTTTTTAGATTTCTTTCGTTTCTTACTGTTCGTTTTTTCTTTTGCAGTTTGGAAATTCTATGTATCGGTCACATTGGCTGCGTGTACAGAGTTTTGCCGTAACAAAATATATTATGCAATGTCATTTCATCAGCAGATATATAAGTTTGGGAATTCAATTCAAGGTACATGTCATTAGTATAGAAATAAACGTTAACTAGAAATCTATAAGTTTGGTTAAAATAATATTGGATGAGGTGCAAAACGAATCTGAGCTCGACTATTTTATTTTTGTGATAAGTCATTCTTAGACTTTCCGTATTCATCAATCTGATCTAGCACATATTTCTAATTAGTTCTAACATTTTTGCCAACAAAACATTATACACTAACCGTCCATTTTTCAAATACATTACAACAGTCATCGGTCTCACTGGTAGAAAGAAAGGAAAGAGCTATGCTGCTTTTAAGCTTTTGCTTGAAAATGTGAGAGGAAAGTAAATTTAATTTTGAGACAGATCTGAAGCAGTACCAAATCTCAGTATATCTCACTGATTCTAGTTGTAATCTGCATGAGGCCTTTAAACATATACATATACAAACATGCAAAATCAATCAATTAAATGTTAAATATACATCAGAACAATATATATTACAAAAGTTTGAATGAACATGAGCAAGTTTACCCGAGTTAAATATTTACTGTTTCGGTATTTTGTACGGAAAATATATAAGCTCTTAGCATTTCGAATTTCAACAAGTATTGCGTTCTAAGTAATCATACCAGAATGTTGAAAGGTGTTTTTGTATACTTAAACTTTACTAAAGGGTGGGATATATATTTTGGTTATGTTTAGATTGTAAGTTGTACTTGTTTTTGATAGCATCATATATATGTAATAAATGTCTCATATAGTGTGGTACTAATCCATTTAAACTTTTATAATTATAATAAAACAGCCCTACTGTACTTGCATCAACCATTTGTATTTTTGGCTTCGTGCAGCTGCATCAGAAAATTACGGCAATTTGGCGAGCGATTAGAATACAGCAGTGTCTGATCTTCCTTATGTATTTCCGTTATACATTTGTAGAGCTTGCAAGAAGTATATTATGAGATAAACGGTCAACACATTGACGAAGGTCTAAGAAACAGATGAATAATTTGGAATTATTTGCTTGTGTGTAGTTAACACATTCCCTCAACAGAAATGGTGCCAATAAACAGCTAACATTTTTTTGAAACCCTCCTTGCAGCGGGTTGATTGTAAACGGTGTTTCATGATCGAAGTAAATCTTTCTCGTAAAGTTTTGAATTAATAGAAAAAAAGATATCGCACGGTAACTAGGGGAATCCCGTTGTTATTTCATCCCTTGTACACCGTTTTAATGACATCTCTTTTCAAGTGTGTTGGGATATGTGCAAAAAAAGACATTGACTGAAATAATTCTGTGATAGTCTATAGTAACAAGGATCCGCCAAGATTTGTTCCTTTTGCATGTTTGCAGAAGATATTCGACCACAGATTCATTTATATCAAACAATTTATCGGACGTAGATGAACTATTTGTCAAATTGCATTTCATTTAAGCTAAATCGTTGTCACATAAACGCGTGTACTCTTGATCAAAGTTTGCGTCATGCGTAGGAGGGTATAACTTGGAAAAATAACTCTACCAGCCAATGTTAATGTCATGTGCATTATTACACATACGATTGTCGAATTGAATTTTAAATGTTGGATTTCGTTTATTCGTTTTTCCGTTTTTATTGACCGGATACCAAAAGGTTTTGTTATCTAGTTCAGCAGCCGCGTCCATTTTGGCATCGAAACTTTATATATAGGTTTGCACCTCTTCCTAATGATAAGGCCAAGATCTTTGAGGCTAGTATTCCTATTTTTCATTATAGCATTAAAGAAGATCCTTCTGAGTAACCCAAAATGTGTACGACACAATCTGCACCGTGTTCATTTTCCAAGGTAAACATACTTTTTGACGAATCATTACTTTATATGACAAGACTGAAATATAATCTCCCATTTTTTTTGTGTGCAACTTTGCATGGCTTCAATTCCATAACGTATTGTAGTCAACTGACATTATATATAAAAGACCAATTGAGTTATTAAAACCAGAACTATCTGCTGATCACTTCTAAACTTGCTTTCAGGCCCATGTGAACTCTGTATGATTCCATTTTCCATATATGCCTTATATCAAACATTGCTGTTTGCTGGGCTTTTAATTTTTCATTCCAGTAAGGCTTTACATGACGTTTAAGTTAAGCTTTTGGGATACATTCTTTAGCAGCAGATAAAATAGCCTGAACGAAAGTGTCGTATTACATGTCAATGTCTTAGGTATATGACACGCCATGAATTTTTACGCGTTCGGTTGGAAGAATTACTCTGATCTAAAAGCAACGTTTTAGTTTTGAGAGTAGAAACTTTAGGACGGCGGCTTGATGTTCTAGTGCGTTGTCGTCTAAAATAGTGCAACGTGTTACACACTCAATATAATTATATCGTTTGCAAAGCACGTGTTTAATTAATGTTTCCCTATAACTGTCGTATGGAACAATGCTTAATACCATCTCAAGAGAATTAAGTTAAATGACAATAATGTTATGTTGTAACATGACATCGGCTAAAAGTGATAACTCTACTACATGATATAATGTTTGCATTTTATTATTTGAAGTGGAAGCTGATGAAATGTTTTAAAATGAGAGAACTGGGAAACAAACAACGGTTAACAGATAAAACGTGGGAAGATCGTGTATGTCCTATAGCTGTGCATAGGGACCTGGTTGCAAAACTATATTTCAAATGGAATTTTAAAAAAATATTTCCGAAAAGAAATAATCCGTTTCTTCTACTTAATAATAAAGACAAGGGTGGACGGTCGCCATCTTTTTACCAAGCGGAAGCGGACATCCATATTCAACGGCATTTCTACGGCCCTCTCGGCGACCCTATACAGGCATGGTAAATAGTGTCAATGTGTCGATAGCGGCCTAATCACCATTATTCAAATAAACTTTGTCCAACACCATTATTTTATCTCAAAATTAACTAAAATAAAACCGCATTCGACACACTGATACAATGTACCTCACCCTATATGGTCGCCGAGAGGGCCGTAGATATGCCGCTGAGTAGGGATGTCCGCTTCCGCTTGGTAAAAAGATGGCGACCGTCCATCCTTGTCTTTATTATTAAGTAGAAGAAACGGATTTTTTTTTCGTAAAAGACTGGAATTTTTTAGCATTCCATTTGTTTTGCAACCAGGTCCCTACGTAGCTGTGTTTTAATGAACTAAATACACATGTCATGGGACGATACAGTGCTCAAACTCTAAACGTATAATCGATTTCCGAATTGAGTTTAAATTTTTTTTTGATAATCTCATGATGCATATACGCAATTACAAGATATTGAACAGTGCCTAGGTAGCCATTTATTACTCATCAAAATTTTTAACTATAAAATTCTAGGTGACTTGTTTTGAATACATTACATTATATATTTTCTCGTTTATCAAATTTCTAAGTTAAAAAAGTTTTTCTTAACTAATCACAGAGTTTAAGTGAGTCCCTACACATAGATAGCAACATAGATATTACATTATAAATAATTACGTGAAAATGTTAATGGTTCTTGACGACGACGCCTTGCAAAAATGATCATACCAAACGACACTACTGTACAAACTATTTATAACTACATTGTGCATTCCCAAAGATGAGTGTTGCAGACTATACTTCATCTTTAATAATGTTATAAAACAACAATTTAAGTGTTTCAGCTTGTACGACCCTGTTGTGTAGGCGTAGCATTTAAATCGAAGTTATTCTTATACAATAAGTAGTTAAACTGCAAACATTTCCTAAGCCCAAGACACATGGCTTCGAACGAGACCCCCCCCCCCAAAAAAAAAAAAAAACAACAACAAAAAAACACAACAACAACAACAACGCTGATTGGTGTATTGAAACTGACCAATGAAAACGGGTCTTACAAACCAGATATTTTGTAGTTAATTCTAACTTAAATGTATCCTCCCAGCGAAATGACCAAGTATCACCCGGAAGAATTTTGCATGCCGCTTAAGTCCTAGCAATTAAATTAGAACAGAAAAAAGTAACATTTTATTTACAAATTCTATTATGATATAGTACATATCGTTTTCATAAACAGTTTATTCTGACTTGGTTATTAAAAATACTTAGTTTTAGAATTTTTGTTTGCCGATTTGCCGATGGTACGCCGGATTTACACCCAAACCTAGCCGTTTTTTGCGTGTACCGGCATACGTTTAGCACAATCGCTGCCAATAGGTTCAACTCCTATAAATGCAGCTTCTTCTGATTTCTTTTATAAAATCTCTTTAGTACAGCTACATATAATCACAATTGCCAATCTTTCACGTCTTGCAAGACTAATCTCATTTTGAATACAAACATAAAATTGAGAAAAGAACAGGATGAAAGCCATGATGCAAGAAAGCTCTGGTGATGTGAAAAGAACACGTGGTGTAAACAGCAAGAATAGCCCCACTAATTTTCGTTTTATGTAGTCATACGGACCTATAATATAGATTTAAATCACTTGCAGTGAAGCTTTTAAACGACTGAACATTAAACATTGATATGGACTGCATTTGAGTAGATCTCGGAGGAACACTGGCTGTTACCATTATTCATACACTCAAGAATTACTGCAAAGTATTCAATGGCATGTAAAAAAACATCATGAATAAACATAAATTATTAAAGTGACATTATGCGCATCTTACTGCACATAGTGTATTTTTGGTGACAGTTTTATAAAAGCAATCGTCGGTTGCTGTTCATTTAAATGTGTTAAATTAATGACAATGCCGCATTAGTATTTGAAGTTGGTGCTTTAGAAATAAAAAAAATTGGACTAATAAAATAATAGTTCCTTTCTGCGTAGTGACCTCCCTTGTGGTGTTGTTGTTGTTGGTAGAGATTTCGGCAGCGGAAAGGAAGCAACCCCTGCATGCAGTTTTTTAAAAAGACTGCCACAGTCAAAATAGGAAAAGTAATATTTGGAAAGTTATTATTTCGTACTGGTAGCAGGAAGAGTTTGGTGTATTGGGTTAAAAGCTATTATTTCCTCTACCCTTTTTTACACACACCTATTTCAGCTGGATTTTACTTGAAAAAAGAATGAGCATAATTCCACTTTAATGACACGGAAAGGGACATATTGTTTTTTTATATAAATCATAATAAAAATATTGTTTGCGTGTTACCAGTCAACAAATACTCGAACAACCTTCACATAATCAAGTCGAATAGGGAAAAGCCTCATTTTATTATATCTAAGTTACAACCATTTTTCGTTTTATCACATATTACATTACAAATAAAAAGATTTTTTTACCTAAAGGCAAGGTTCTAGTGAATGTTTACATGTATACATATACTATGTTACATTGTATAAGAGCAGAGAACAGCTATAGTATGCCTCGTTGTTATCAATAATCTTTCTTTGTAACATTCTCGCTCAAGAATAAAGAAACCAGGTACTTGAGCGTTTACTTTTGGATTGTATACACTGACAGGAGTTAAACAAATCTTAGGTCATTACTGTTAACTAATTGATGAACTATTCACATTTGTTACTTCTTTTGACTGCATCTTAAAAACTATTAACAGGATTTTATTAAATTGCATATGGGGGCATTGATCAATATAAAATATAACTCGGTATAGTTTCATCTATGTAACAGTACACATTGTTACAATTTCTATACTAAAACCAATCGAGCCGCTTTCTATCCGTTTTGAAAGCTAACTCTGTACGTATTAAACTAAAAACTATTACAGTTACTTAAACAATTAAACAGTAATACATGTATTCCATTAAACTTCATCAGGTAAGAAAGCCGGTGCATTTGGACCTGTTTTCTGATTACTATCTAAAACAATAACGAAGTAAACAGAAGTTGCAACAATAAATATGATACAAAATAGAAAGAAGAATATTTTATCTAGAATAAAACTTATATGTTTCCATGTAATGATGTCTGTATTATTCTGGTTTTGACTCTCAGAGTAGTTTGAGAACGTCCCTTCGGCTGAAATCTTGGATTGTTTCTGGTGTTTTGTACCGTTCGCAAAGTTCTTCTGGTCGTTAGTTATGTGTTCTTTTATCTGTCCATCTGCCTCTTGCTTAGTCTCTTCTTCTGTAACGTAAGCACTACTGGAATCCGAATGGAACCGACACTTTGAGTTTGGAAAGGTTTGAGAAGGATTGGAAAACATCTTTGATATAGTATGTATCCTGTTAGCTTTACAACACATGGCCAACCTCGCCCAGCAACCTGAAACTTGTTCTTTGGTGTCTGTATGGTAGAGCCGCAGATTGAAAATTGTAAACATTGTGATACATATGTTTGTTGCAAGCATCGTTATTAGATAGTAACAGAAAATTGGCATATACGTTGAAGTTTTCGGTAGATTGTCACCAACCAATGTAAGAAATACAGCAGTTGCAAGAAGCATCGTTATAGTGTATGACATTCTCTCACCACTGTCTGGAGGCAGGAGAAATACAAACACGCTGAGAAATGCCATAAATATTGTTGGCAATATCACATTAACTATGACAAAGCGGGGCTTCCTTTCAAATGTTAGGCCTACATTTACTATTGAAAAGTAAGGGGATACATAAGTTTTGATAAAAGATTTTACGTAATTCCATTCCCCGTTTGGTGTGTAGTACGTCACGTCCACTTTGTCGGTTATTTTATATATTAGTAATTCTGTTGGCAGATAATTTTGTGGCATAAAAGTCATTACACAAAAATGTCTATCCCAGGGGTAAAGGGTAACATCAACTTCACATGACACTGAGAACATTTCCATTGGATGATATGACGCACTTCCATTTGCTTTCCATTCTCCTCCTATTTTACCAAACGTTTTGGCGTTATTTACGAGAATCAAATTTGGTGTCCAAAACCTTCCACTCTCTGTAAGAAATTTAGTCAAGTTACCGTACTGTGCCGGATCCCACTTCATCATGTCATCGGTCCAATATAGCCCAATTTGTCCAATTACTGAAAGTTTCTGATTCATTTCATCTAATTCTTGCAAAAACGATAACATAAAGCTGAAATATACCATGGTAGTTTGTGACTGGTTACTTGTTGGTCTTATGGTCTTGTCATAGTTTGCAAGTTTGTCTTTTAGTAACCGATATGTGTCATTAATGCTATGACACTGAGTATGTGGAAATGCAATCAGTACACTCGCAGAAACCAAGATAATCTTCGAAGCTTTGAGGTTATACATATTTGTTAAATGTGTCCCTGCTTGGAAAATCTGAACCTGAACCTTTGTCTGAAAGCTCTGCTCAGTAGATTTGTATGAATCGAGGTTAGCACCTGAAAACACAATTGTCTGGTTTTAGAATTTATCATGGAATCCATGGCTTAAAACTTGTCAAAAAGATACTTTATGAGATACAGTGTGTTTAATATCACATTAAGTATTGAGCATATAAGACCATAATATTACGTTTGCACTGATGACATTTTTGAAATACGATGATAAACTCCGGTCACAAAAATGATACAAAATTAAGCAAGATGATCTAAATCTAATAGAATGCATCATCATGTGAAAATGCATTAATCTCTTTTCGATAATATTACATTGTAAATGTGTTTTTTTAAAAATATTTTTGGTAATGAAATTGGCGTCATTTTGTTCGCAACATCCGAAAACAATTAGATATATTATACAATATCGCCATGCTATGTTTGAAACGCCCATAATTCGAACCAGTGGGTTTCTATAAATTTTGAACTGAAAAGCGGAATATATAATGATTTTCATAAATACCAGCTCTACTAAGTAAACATGCATTCATCATATTTCTTAAATGTTTGTGTTTTCCCCGTTTAATATAATATCTAAAGGCCCCTGCCCGTTAAGGCCCGTTTATATGTGGAAATTCTAATTAATACCTTAGGATCGTTTTAACGTAAACGGTATCAGTTACGTAACACGGCACGTAGAACAGAGGCACTGCAAATCACTTTCGACATTAAATTTGCGCATGATTACTTCGACGTTAATTTTCGGGTGCTATTGAACTGGCCATCATAACCCTATTTTTAATTAAAATTGCGTCTGATAAATTTTCACACAGTAAGGATTTCAAACAGACGGTCACTGTTTCGACATGTGAACGCAATCGTAATGCAATCCGCATGCCATATCCACATGAGATACAAGTTTTTTTTCAAAGATTTTCCTATATAATTATATGTAAAAAAAGGACCAATAAGGCGTTGCAAACTTTCATCCCTCGTGTACGATCTCTGCAAACTTGGAATGCTATATACAAACTATCTTAATTCTCGGATTTGTGTTTATGGAGAATAATATTTTTAAAACGTCTACTATATCAGTATATGCATAACAAGTGACCATCCGGGATGGGCACAATTTTAACTACAGGGGAATACTTTGAATAAACTTGGTAGCGGTCAGCTAGACATTGCTTTATTCCAAATATCTAAGGTCTGGGCCTTGCGGTTTTTGAGACAAAGACTGACAGATTTATTCAAAACAATTGACTGCCTGGGCGGGGCCAATTTTGTCCCGGGGGCATGATAAGAGGCCCAATAGATATTGCTATATACCAAATTGCTAAGATCTGGACTCTCATATTTTTCCTCATCATTGTTAAGATAATCAAATTGGATGCAAATGGATAAAAGCAAATATCTTTTCGATTTCGTCGGCTCTGTCAAGTGATTAAGAAAATTATAATACTACTTACTTCTTTCGTAAATGAACATGTACTTACCAAACTGACATTTGTAAATCTATACGCAATTGTCAGTGTTACTTTCAGATTTCATACAATAAACTTTATCAAAATTTCACAACACACCGAAGTACACAGTCGTATGCACGCTTAGACTGCCGACTACGCATTAGAAATTAGTGTTGTACAGTCAACGAGTTTGAATTCAGTCATTGTGTAATATATAATACAGGAACAAATGAACCATGTTAATATTTTTTTCATACAACTAAATGCCTTTAATATGGTTGTCATTACAGCAAGCTCAAGCTCAATTCTGATTTCTTAATAACTTTGTTTTGATTAAATTATGTAAGGAAAAACATCATGATCACTGCAATAAACTAAAGAAATAATAAACATCATCAATAATGCACGACTTGGTTGTGACATTTCAACACCATGATAAATTTGCATGAAAGGTAGCAAAGAGATTATAAGAAAACTGTCTTCGCTCGATGAAGTATCTCAAACATACGCCACATATTGTATGAGAGTTTTGTGTAACATTATACATACTTAAAAACTCCAACGAACAAACACATTTCAATAAAATGTATGTCCTCTACAACAGTGAAAATGAGTTTTAGATAAATTGCATCAAATTACTTCAAGTATTGCAACTAAATGAAAAACTGCATGGCCTTTCAATATCTATATATGGCTAACCGGTATTATTGGTAACAGTGAAAACGCCATTATGTTTGAAATCAAGATATTAAAGAAGATTGAAGTACTACATACCGTTACACTTTTTAATTTATTCCAACCGTAGTAAATAAACTAAAGAATCCAGTATTTAACTAATTACACATTTAGCAATAAACATATCATATGGTCATATACACAAATACTCTCTTCTAACGTAGTTTAAAATGTTAGAAAACGAAAACCAGTTAGACTCACTATCTTAGAATAAACACATTTGAAATGCTGGCGAACAAGTATCGATCGACCAAACTTTCAACACATGATAATGTGTCATAAGCCACTGACTTCAAATTGTTCAAACCAGTGATATCTAGCAGTTAACCATCAAACTTACATGCTTTTGAATAATTTATTTAATCAATCTTTAGTGTTTTGGCAATTTTATAGCGGATCCGAGGTCTAGTGTTTCTGCGCTGGACTTGTTTTCCAGGGATCCCAGGTTCTATTCCCCTCACTACCACTAACAACTGTATCTAATGGTCTTTCGAATCCGATGTAATGGTGTATGGTAATTGTAACGATTTTATTCGGAAGTTAATAAATTTATTGACCGTAGGCGTTGTTATTGACAATTTAAATGTGGAGTGCTATGAACTAATTTAAACATAGTACATATATATAGCTGTTCTACTTGGATTTTAAACGAACTAATTTGTAAAACAGAAATATGACGACTTCTTTGGATTACAGCTGCCCACTGATAGAAACCTTATCTTGCAAGACATTTTGCAAGAATTTTCCAAAGGCTACTAAAGGCTACTCAAAAGTCTCCAGGTTAAAGAAGTCATATTAAAAATATTTTGTTTAACTTCTTGAATATTTCAAAATATAAGTATTTTCCATTCGGTTGAATTCGCCATGAATACCCATTTTAACACAAGAAGGCTTCCCTTTTTTGCAATAACATACCAACCTAATTGTTAACACTTTCCCCGGTTGTTTATTAAAAATAATCTCATTATAAATCCTTGTTTAAAATGACTATGGTCGAAATCAGTACTGTTACCCGATATAGTATCAAGTACCTTTCGGTCTGGTGGACTTTTCAACCAGGCATTGACATGAAATTAACGTGATTTTTTCGGTTTGAGTCGGCAGGAATATTAGTCATAGGCTTTTAGATTGTATGTTTGATTGCCAAAAGCTACCATGATTTGCTTAGGAGAAGGATAGTAACGGAGACTACTATCATATCGGCCCATTAGCAACCATTCGTTGGTACCTCTAACCACCACTTCCTTTACTACATTTGTATCTATCATATTCTTCCAAATTCGCACCTCAATCAGATGTTTTGATTTCGATATTTATCTCATTGCCAGAGGGCTTCGTCGTGATAGGCTATGCTATATGGCATGCATTTAATGAGTCATTTATCATGTACATGTATCTCATAGGAATATGGATTCAACTGCGCTTGGCTTAATAAAGTCAAATCATCTCATTGTCTATTGATTTGAATGAATTTGAGACACAAAAGCTTCAGATACTTAGCTCACCTGGCACTTTGTATCAGGATGAGCTTTAAGGATGGATGATTGTCCGTCGTCCGTCCGTCAACATTTTTCTTCAAAAGATATCTCCCTGAAACCACTGGGTCAATATTGATGAAACTTTGAAGAGATATTCCTTGCTATCTACCAAAATAGTTCAAAGAATTATATTCCATGCAGAACTCGGAAATAGGAAAAACTTTAAAAATCTATTTCTCTGAAACAACACAGCCTAGAGGTTAAATATTTGGCATGTAGCATTGCATAGTGGTCCACTTTCAAGATTGTTCAGATAATGACCATTGTCAAAATTGACCCAACCCGGGGTGTCACTTGATTTTACATAGGCTTATCTTCTTCTGAAACTTAGGTATTCGGCATGTAACATTGCCTAGTGGACTTTTACCGAAATTGTTCAAATCATGACCCCTGGGACAAAATTAACCCCGTCCGGCATTCACATTATTAAACATAGGTTTCTATAGGTGGCGCGGTGGCCGAATGGTTAACGCCCTGAACTACCAATCCGGAGGTCCCCGGTTCGAATCCCGGCCGGGGCACTGGAAATTACAGAGACGCTTTTCAGTGTTTCCACCCAATCTAGAGATGATCCGGTTAGTAACCCAGAGGAAGTCTCACTAGTGTAGGCGCTAACCATTGGGCATGTAAAAGAACCAAGGGTTCTATTTGTAAAATGGCTAGGGTCTGGTACTCGGATTCCCTTGAATCTGCATCTGTCTCTCTTCAACCTGTGCCTTTGCAAGTTCACAACGGGATATATCCCAGGGTCGGCCGGGACTATAAACAATCAAAGGAGAAAAGAGGAAAACTTAAAAAAACTTATTTTTCTCAAAACCACAAAGCTCATGACCCTGGGGTCAACATTAACCTGCCTTGGGGTCACTAGCTTTACAAGATACATATATTGGAAAACCTTTAGAAATCTTCTCCTCCTAAACCACAAGGTATTTAGCTTAGATATTTAGTGTGTAACAGTGTCTAGTAGACTACGTTGATGTTTGATCAAATCATGCCCCCGGGGTCAAGATTGACCTTTCCATTGGGCTACTTGGTGTAGGAAAAACTTCAAAAAACCACAAGGCCTAAAGCTAAGATATTTGTTATGCGATATTGTCTAGTGGTCCTAGATTTGTTCAAATCATGCCCCTAGAAAAAACGACCTCGCACACCGGGAGGGGGGAAGGGAGAGGGGAAGGGGGGCAGGGGTGGGGGAGAGGGGTAAAAGGGGGAGGGGGCTCGCCTTTAAATAGAGTTATAGGAAAAACCTATAATCCAATGAGTTTCTATAGAAACCATTGACCTACCAAGCAACCACTGACTTTCTAAGTGGGGACTTCCTTAGCAACCACTGACGTCCCTGGGAGCAAGTGACTTTCTTAGCAACCATTGACTTCCCTATCAAATACTGACTCCCTTAAGCAATTGAGTTCCTAATGTAAGTGCACTGGTACTCAGATGACCAATATAGGACCATCATGGCCCTGTTGTTTAATAATTGATGTAACTTCTGCTGCAACTTAATTGTGTTTGAGCAAATTTATTTGAAACATCTTTAAATTTCAATATAAAGCCTTGGCGGACAGTTCATTTTCTGTGAAACGGGTCAAACTAGCAATGCAATACCGTTTAACCTGCTGGGCAATCTTGCTTTAAAGTTGTTCTTGAAAAGATTTTAATAATCGAAAGCAATCAGTTTACCTTTAAAAATCGATTAAAGGGTTTTGCTAAAAACCTACAGAAGAAAAGAAAAAGAATATGACAATTAACAAAGTCTTAAAATATCCGCGATATATCCTTATTGTACCGGATATAGATAAATGATGAGAATCCATTGTTACAAGTTGTTAGTAATAATACTATAACTTTTATTTCAATATTACTGAAAACCCCACTCCACAAGTTACACAAAGGTCGTAACTGACTGTGTGCGTGTCTTTGATTAATTTGTGGTATATACCGATTCCCTACTTACGCAGATACAGATCGTTATATCCGTCCCTAGTGTAAAGAATAGTTAAGTTGTCCAATATCTACATTCAAATAACTCACTTGTTTTTTTTTTGCACGCCTTTCAAGGGGTTTATAGTAATTTGTGCAAAATATGTTGTACTTCTGCTAGCACCCAATATGTCTAATGAAGATTTGTTCTTCCGTTCGGTTCTAGAATTAAACAGTTACGTTTCTATAGGATGAACTCATATTTCATTTTTTCTTTCTTTTCTGATTTTTAATTCAGAGAACAAAATCAATATATGTAGCAACAAACTCGTCTTATACCACTCTATACCAATCTAGAATCCAGTCTAAAGCCAGGCTTCTTTATAGGAAGGGGTTTACACGACACGTGACATGAAGATTAAAGCTGCGTGTACTGTAACAGGACCATCAACATTCAGCCAAACGTACATTCTCATACAATTTATACATGTTATTCATCAAATATTTTAATTTAACAAACACATAGTGACTTGTATAGAATAAATTGAAGTTTATATAAAATGCCAAATATAAACTAAGAATATGAGGTTGAAAATAAATATGCCATTGCTTGCAGTATCTTTTGGCACAACGCATTTATAACGGAGGTTTAAAGCTATATAATTGTGTTTGATGAAAAGCAGTTGAACATTTCCCAAACTACGTTATAGTTCATAGAGTAAAGCTTTTGATCTTTAAAGAAGCACTCCCTTAAACTGGTGCCAAAACCCCTTTACAAAGTTAACATAGATAATATAATATTTGCAAGTATTACTACTTAAGCTAAAAGTTTAAGCTGTACATGTAAAGTCCAGTCATCATCGGTAAACTCGGCGTTTTAAAATATGCTGCAGTACTGTTAAATTCTAAGTTGTTGTTGTACAATTAATTATGGGTGGATAACGATTTATTACAGAAGGTCTCTGTGTTGATTGTTTGTGCTAAAATGAGGCATTTTTCGATATATGGTCTTTAAAAGTGTATTTATTTATCATTTTACGTTCATTGAACACATTATTTTTGTTTGAAGAATTTAATCTGCTAGATGTAGGGAGTGTCCCTCTAAACTGGATAAAAGTACCAGTTACCTATACTCAAATTCTTTCACTATGGCAACTATAGCGTAGAATACTTGGAATGCGTCCGGGTTCTCTTCCACCATCGAACAGGTTTAAGTGGCGAAATTCAATACATTTGTGTATGTATAATTATTTACCAACTCTAACAATATTTAATTATGTAGCTAAGCGTTTGATATATATAGTTAAGCGCTCAAATGATAGAAACTTTGATAATTGACTATGGGCTTAAAAGAACTTCGCCAATATACTGGGTGCTGCCCTCAGGGGCATTATCCAATCAAAGCGTTATTTGAATAAGCTCATGGGTTTTGGTAATTTATAAATGATTTATGCTAAAATGAGAGACATTTGTGAGACCATAAATACTACTATGAACAAACTTGAATTTAAAAGTTATTAGATGTAAAGATCCCTGGAGTGAAACATACACTTTGTCATTTTCAGGAGCGGAAATCGACAGTATTGACTTCCACGCGTTGCTTACATAGTACCCGTGAGGTACGGTCTAATAAAATGGTTTAACTAATGTGTCTGGGCTGAAAGTGATGGCAGTTATTACATTTGTCCAACATCCGCTGTATTTGGATAGCATTTAATCAATAATTTAATCAACAGTTTTATTATGTTCATCAATCAATATCCGTATCCAGCTCTATATTGTAATATTCTAAATATGTGGAGTCTCTGATTAGAAACGAAAACTTTAGATGATGTTAATGCCGATGTGACCGAACCGTATTTCGGACGGATTTTAGTCTGACCTTTACGTATCTCGGACCGGAAATATTATTTGGATTTCTTCTGTTTGGTTCGTTATGCAGGTTTATTGTATTGGACATCTCTGATTGGCTAATCAGAGTGAGTTGTTATTTTCGCGGGCTTTGATTGGTGAGCAGGAATTCTCCTCACAACTCGAGGGAAATCTGAGTTTGTCAGATGGGTTTGACAAGAGAAGTCGTCTTGTATTTTATGTCTCTGGACAGGTTCTTCACTTTTATGGTATGTACAGTTGTGGGTTTCGTTGTTACTCTTCGTCAGCTTCTTTAGAATTGTGTATAATTATCTTTCGGCATTCTGCTTAAATTGTATTTACGGGTACTTGTAAAGTTCTCGGGTTTTTGTACATGTAAATGTGCAATGTTGAAATGGCGACATCATTCTTTTAACTGGTTTGTGGAAATACTTAAATAATCACATTTCTATCTTTGCACATTATCCACTTTAATTTACAGTTGCACTGACAGTTACTTCACGTGTGAATGGAGAGTGGGCGGAGGAAATACAGTCAGTACCATATATTGGTGAGTTACATGTATAACTGGGATTGGATTATTGTATTTTTGTACATTTGCCCTTTTTGCAAATGTAAGTCTCAAGTCTAAGTCGTATGATTAAATATGTTGTTAAAGTGTACAAGAGCCACTAGTTACTTGAGTTAAAGCTCGGTTGGTAATTACGAAGTGAAGTATTGTAACTTTGGTAACTGTTCTGGTTAGTTTGGATCTCATATTTATGATTGTTAACATTTGTTAATTTCAGATTGTGTAGTTATTTCCTACCGTTTGGTAACAGATACTGATGAAGTAATACTTGGAAGAGAATATTATCTACAATAACATTGTTGACAATTGGAGTATAATAGATTATCGAAACCTGTGACCCATCTTGGTTTTACTTTATAATACCTTCTACCGTTTATAAAAGGGCCAAGTGTAACACTGGCGCCCAACATGGGACTACTATTTCTTCAACAAAAGAAAACAACAATGTAATTACTAATAATTGCTGCAGAAGTGAAGGACACTGCATTTCTTATTTGAAGTGAGTCAATGTTTTCAAGGATGTTCAGTGAAGGACACTGTTTTCTTACAGTTATGTAAAGTTAAATTACATACTACATGTATAAGACATAACAGTTTTTCTTTATGTCAGATGAACAGTGTTTTTAATTAATAGCTGACATCATTATTCAGTAAAGGACAGTTTTATTTACTAGTAATGTCAGTACTTGAACGTTTCTATCGGTACGAACACTATTTTAACAGTATTTTTACTGTTGACAGTTTGGATTTAGTCTAGTCTTTTGTAAGACTTCTGGCAGGAACGGGATTTAAAAGAACATTACGTTTTTACGTTTTATTTACAACTAATTTGCACAAGTATACATTATTCGGTTATTTATAACTGATCTATTGTTGCTCTGGACTTTATGAGCAAGTCTTTGCATTAAAGACATCAGTTACTTAAGTTTAACCGTTATCTCAACGGTACAGTCTAGGAGGATTATTACGCTTACTGAAGCAGACGTTACTTCCCCGAGTGATCAAATCGGTGAATGGAACTTTATGATACACGTTTATTCAAGAAGACCTTTTTCGCAGGAGATGGAACTTTATTCTTTAAAGTGATTCTTAAGTTTATCACTGACACTACAAGTGATTTGCGATTAAGTGTTTATATTGACACTGGTGATGCAGTGCATATAGCAGATTTTACTTGGTACAAACTTTATTGACACTTTTTAAGTGCTAGTGGCCAAACAGTGTAGTTACAGGTGATGCAAGTTTTCATGTGTACAGTACAGTTCAATGGTATTAGAGAACAGTGAGTATGAAACAATTTTGCATACTTAAATTGCAGTATTTGATGAATTCAGTCTGTTAAGTCTTAATTTCATGCGAATCGGGTGAATTGTGCACATTTACTGCAGTTTTTGTAGTGCTAGTATGATATTGTAAGGAATAAGAGAGATATCACTGCATGAAATAACTTTCTTGGATCTGGGTATCTTAATTAACAAGTAAAGCATCTTATTGTCTATCTTACTGTCTCTTTACAATAACTTTGCTAACTATTAATATTGGTAATATGTCGCCATTTTAATTTGAAAGCAATATTTAGATTTCAAAAGAAAAAGAAGTAAATCATTTCAGTGCATGGGCAGTCACATGTACACGTATACACAGTTCAGAAAGTGGGTCATTACATGTGTTCTTGTTTTGATTTGTGCAAGAGTCTTTATCTGTGGTTTATAGTCAGAATGTTTTGTTGTTTTCATCAGCAAAATGTTTTCAGAGGTATTTTGATACATTTCTGACAAGGTTTTGAAGGATTTTGTCTAAATTTTGTTGTTTACACAGGATTACATTGTATACACATAGTCTGGGATTATTTGTTGTGTGTACTTGTTCAACCTGCTATTTTGCATACAGCTGAGGAGTTAATGTCAGTCTGAGCTGTGATTGGCTATCCGACCTGACCTCTTGTGACGTATTGGTTCCCCGACCTAAAAATAGTAACGGAACTTGTATGATGTAGCAGTTTAGCCTCATAGAGGAATTAGTAAACATAGTGTATTGGAAAATCCCTTTGTACTTTAATAGTGTTTACATTTTGTATTTAGTACAGCAGTAGTGTATGGAAAAGTGTGTATAGTTTTTATTAGTGAATGGCAATACTGGCATAGTAGATGCTGTTACATTAGCATAAAACTTTAGTTAAAAGTTACACAACATGTACTTGACTACATAAATGTAAGGCAGATATGAACATGTGTATTGATTGTCATTGACACATAGATACTTGTGTTTTGAAGTGTAATTGAGTTTACAAAATATACTTTTCTCATTGTTGATTTAATAGAATCTACAATGTTTATTTTTTCAACTTAGAAATATTATTGTCTGACATACAAAAAGAAATAGATTTTATTGTGACATAGGACAATTTATTTTTTTGTTTGTTCATTCTTCTCTCATCCATTGTAGATTTAATAGTGAGTTGGCAAACTCAGCAATATGTTTGTTTGATTTAAGCTATTATAGCAAAGATCAGTTGTGATAGATAAGGACTGCAAATAGGTACTTGTGTATGAAACATTGGCCTGATCCGAGTTAGTGCTGCAGGAATTATTGAAACTTGATAGAAATCAAGAGGAAATATTGATTTCAACTTGTAAAAAGTTTGAGAAATTGTCTGTGCAAAGGCCTATTTATAGAATATTGTCATGTTTACTTAACGCCTGATATATTTTTTATAAGTAAAAAGACTTTATTTGAATTACACAGTTCAGTTATTGTGAAAAAGAAAGTGCAAGGTTGTTGTACTTGTGATTGGAGGCTAAATAAGTAGTAAACTTGTAGATTGTGTCAAGTTGAGTGACATTTTGAGTTTGTGCTTAGGATTAACTGTTTAGTTGTATTAGTCTTGATAGACTTGTATAACATGAAAACAAATCTGTTTTTAAGTGAAAGACAAGTTTGATTTAACTTTTAGTTCATGTAGACTCCTGTTGTCTGTTCAGAAATATTTTCTATATAGACAACTTGGTTGTTGTACTTTGTACATTTCTTGGTGCAACAACATAGTGTCTCAGACACATGCAACACTGAATTAAGTGATTCAGTACAGAGACATACTTCAGTGTTTATTTTAATAAAAAATTACACTTTAGTATTGAGTCTTGCATTTATAAATGCAGAAGTGAAGTGGTATATTGAATGATTGATAGGTCATTGTGACCTAAGTGAATAACGTGTGATACTTTGTGCAAAAGTCCCTTAACTTAGATGAGTGCATTCACTTTACTTAGTTAAGTGATCATATTGTAATTAATACACTTAAGTTGAGTGTTGAACACAACTTGAGGACTCTATTGATTTATAGAGTTATTAAATATTCACTACAATATTTAAAAGACTTTGGTACTTCAGTCATTGTTGACTACAGTGAACTGAAATACAATATTGATTTATTGTTGAAGGTAACACTTGGACTACTTTCAACTATATACAGAGTTGTTTCCCTTCCATTTGAGTTTGAATATTTGACTTGAATATTTTATTCAAGTAAGTTTTATTTCGTGACATTTGATACGCGTGACATTTTTTGAAACTTGCGCTGCAATCCTAGAGATTGACAATCAAACTTGGAAATAATGGATGAGGAAGAAGTATTTGTTGAGCCTACGGATACAGAACCTGTTGAAATTACAGAGGATGAAAAGAAATTCTTGGAAGCTCTTCACCTCCTAGGATTAAACCAGTTTTAACCTCGCCAGAGGAAGTGATGAAACTTGTGAAGGTGTTTGGCACTGTAAAGGTGGAAGATGAACCTAGTCACACAGCAACCCCAGCTCCCGCACCCAAATCTGGTACATTTCACTTCCTAAGTTTTCAACATTCTACGGTGATGAAGGCAAAGGTGAAGTGACTTGGGTCACCTTTAAATATGAAGTGGAATCGGTGATAACCGATAAGGTGTTCAACAGAGAACAAATTTTACTGGGGATAAGGAGATCACTTAAAGGAAGTGCAAGTGATAAAATAAGGAGATTGGGACCTGGTGCTACAGTAGAGCAAATCCTAGAGAAGCTTGATAGTGACTATGGCACAGTAGAGTCTAAGGAAAGTGTCATGAGGAAATTTTATTCCTGTCAACAGAAGTCAGATGAATCAATAGAAAAATTTGCATCTAGACTTGAAGAACTTTTTGACCAGGCCGTAAAATTAAAAGTTATGAAACGAACAGATACAGATGTATTGAAAGAAGTTCTTCATGCAGGTTTAAATAAAGAGCTCAAACACATGAGCACATACCAAAATGACAAGATCAAGGACTATGATGAATTCAAAAGAGAACTCAGAAAGATGGAAGAAGACATGAAGGAATCCTCTTGTATAGCTAAGGAAAAACTTGTAAGGCTGCAATAGTAACTGAAAGAAAGGAATCATCCGAGTTAGGAGAAGTCAAGGAATTTTTACGACAGATAAACAGCAGGATGGATACATTGGAAAAACACAACAACAACAACATTTTGAGAGAGGCCCTAGATTTAGTTTTGGTGGACAAAATTTTAATAGAGGGAGGGGTAGAGGATTTAATCAAGGACCTCAGAGAGGTCGAGGTAGAGGGAACTTTAGACCACAAAGACCAACTGCAGGGAATACTTTTCAACCAACTTGTTACTTTTGTGGAAAGAAAGGACACTTGCAAAGAGATTGCCTAGCTCTTCAAAAGCAACAGACAGTACCAGTATGTTATACATGCAATCAACCTGGACACATGCAACGAGATTGCCCTTTGATACTTGACCAGATTATTTGCCATACTTGTAAAGGAAAGGGACACAAAATGAAGGATTGTCCAAAAGCTTAAGTGCTTCTGTTACGGGGTCAAACATGAGCACTGATGAACAAGATCCCAAACATTTAGTTGGAGATACAAATGAGGTACATATTATGCTCAACAACATTGGGACTTCGGCCTTATTAGACACCGGTAGTTGTGTGAGCATTTTATCGGAATCCTTCTACAAACAACAATTCTCAGAAATTGAAATTCAGCCAGTGGGACAGATATTAAACATAGAATGTGCAGATGGTCAAGAATTACCATATAAAGGTTACATTGAGCTAGAATTAACAGTTAAAGATGGTCTACCTAATGCACAGCCAATGCATTGTCTATTTTTGGTTTCACCGGACACAAAATTTTCCAGCAGAACACCTGTTATAATTGGCACTAACATACTTCAAGAACTACTCAAAGAATGTCAACAAAATTTTGGTGATCAGTTCCTTCAGAAGGCTAAGTTACATACAGGCTGGTATCTCAGTTTCAGATCAATTGTAATGAGAGAAAAAGAATTAAAAAGAAACAAGAACAGGCTTGCAATCATCAAGAATGCCACACGAAACAAAATTATTTTGAGGCCAAATGAATCGATAGAAGTTGTTGGTTACACAGACAAGGAAATTAAGTACCCTAGTACCACTGCCATCATTCAAGAAACAGAAGATAGTGCTTTACCATCTTACATAGACATAGCACCAGCAGTCATACAGTACAATGGAAAGAAAACAGAGATTAAGGTGAACCTCTCCAACTTGACAACCAACACTGTTACAATACCTCCAAGGGCAATCTTATGTGAAATACAACCTGTCTCTGTTGCTGATGAAGTATTTGTCAAAATAAGAAGAGGACAATAAAAAGGGAAAAAGTGTTTCAGGATTTAAACATTGATGAAAATGGCATATTAGATGATAAGCAAACACTTCAATTAAAGGATTTACTTAGGAAACATCAAGAAATTTTTTCAACTGGTGATACAGACATTGGTCTCTGTAATTTGATTAAACACAGAATAGATTTATTAGACAATACTCCATTCAAGCAGCGACACAGACGCATACCCCCTCTATGCTACAAGAAGTTCGCCAACACATAGAGCAATTACTATCCTGTGGCATCATTAGGCCTTCAAAGTCACCTTGGACCTCCAATGTTGTGCTGGTGAGGAAAAAAGAATGGAAAGCTTAGACTATGTATTGATTATAGGATGTTAAATGAACGGACTGTAAAGGACTCATATGCACTGCCAAGGATGGAAGAAATGTTTGATTGCATGCATGGGTCAAAGTATTTCACTACAATAGACATGAAATCAGGATACCATCAGGTTGAGATGGAAGAAACACACAAAAGAAAGGACAGGCTTTACTGTAGGTTCAATTGGATTTTTTGAATTTAATCGGATGCCTTTTGGGCTTACTAATTCGCCAGCCACATACCAACGGCTCATGGAAGAATGTTTAGGGGTCTCAACTACAAAATTTGTGTCATATACCTTGACGATTTAATAATATTTTCTGAAACCTTTGAGGAACATTTGCAGAGATTGGATACAATATTGAAAAAGCTGAAACAATGCAATTTGAAACTAGCACCAGAGAAATGCCACTTCTTTAGACAGCAAGTTAACTTTTTAGGACATGTGGTTAGTGCAAATGGAATCGAGACAGATCCAGAAAAGATCCGGAAAATCCAAAAATGGCCAACACCAAACAATTCAGATGAATTGCGTTCTTTTTTAGCATTCGCTGGATACTACAGGAAATTTGTGAAGAACTTCAGCAATTTAACTAAACCACTTAGCATTCTTCTGCCACCAACTTCACTCAAGAAAGGTGTGAAAAGACCAAAAACTGAATGGAAATGGACAGAGGTTGAGCAAAGTTTGTTTGATAAGCTTAAAGAGATATTATCATCTCCACCTGTCTTGGCATACCCTGATTTTAGTTTGCCCTTTGAACTGCACACAGATGCTAGTTTGAAAGGACTTGGGGCAGTACTGTATCAAACACAGGATGAACAGAAAAGAGTAATTGCCTATGCCAGCAGAGCACTTACAAAATCTGAGCAGAACTATAGTGCCTTTAAATTGGAGTACTTGGCCTTGAAGTGGGCAGTTACTGAGAAGTTCTCAGATTATCTGGCAATGAACCATTTTTTAGTTCTTACAGACAGTAACCCCCTTACATATGTCTTAACCAGTGCAAAGTTGGATGCAACAGGGCAGAGATGGGCATCAGCACTTGGTGAATATTCATTTGACATTACATATAGGGCAGGACTAAAAAATGCGGATGCTGATGGTATGAGCAGATACCCACATGACAAGCTTGTGAATGGAGATTCAGAAAAGATCTTGATCAATGATAAAACAATTAAGGCTATATGTTCTGGTAGTAACTCTCCAGCATATGTTGAAACATTACCATCATTCAACATAAAACATAGTTGAAGCAACTGAGGATCAAAGCCAGACACTTGCTCAAAAAGAATTTAGAGAAATAAGGAAAATGCAGAGGCAAGATCCATTAATAGACAAGTGGAGAAGAGCAGTCATAGATAACAGAATACCTTTCAAATGTTGGGATAAAGATGACTTAACTATGAGGAGGCAATATAGGAGTTTCATAATGAAAAGAGGCATACTGTTTAGGATTGTCAAGGAACAAGATACAGAAGTTGAACAACTTGTAATTCCTCAATGTTATAGGAAAGACATACTTACAGGTCTTCATAATGATGTTGGACATCCAGGAAAGGAAAGGACAATGAGACTACTTAGAGAAAGATATTATTGGCCAGGTATGTTGTCTTGTGTAGACCAATGGATAGACAAATGTGACCGCTGTATCAGAAGGAAGTCAACAGCGAATGATAGAGCACCTCTTGTTAACGTCAATTCCACATACCCGCTCGAACTTGTTTGTTTTGATTTTTTGACGTTAGAGCCATCAAAAAGGAAACTTTGGAAACATTCTTGTAATCACAGACCACTATACTAAATATGCAATGGCAGTACCAACCAAGAATCAAACTGCAAGAACTACTGCTGAAGCTTTTTATAATCACTTCATCATTCACTATGGTATTCCAACAAGATTGCATTCCGATCAAGGTGCTAATTTCGAAAGTGACATCATCAAAGAGTTGTGCAATATCATGAAAATAAAAAAGAGTCACACTACACCTTACCACCCACAAGGAAATTCTGGGCCTGAAAGATTCAATAGAACTTTATTAGACATGTTAGGCACCTTGGAGGAAGAACAGAAAAAGGACTGGAAGAAATACATCAACTCATTGGTTTATGCATACAATTGTATCCCACATGAAACAACAAGAATATCTCCACATGAGTTAATGTTTGGAAGGAAACCAAGACTGCCAATAGATCTTACACTTGACAAAGCTAGAGAGGTAGACTCAGCTAGTAGGAGTACAAATGAATATATTAAGGATCTGAAAGAAAGAATGCAAAAGACACAAGAGATCATTCAGAAACATATAGACAAAGCAAAGATGAAGCAGAAGAAGATTTATGATAGAAAGGCCAAGGCTGTAAAGATTTCAGTAGGAGATAGAGTTTTAGTTAGGAAATTGGCATTTGAAGGAAAACACAAATTAGAAGACAAATTTGAAAAAGACATCTACAGAGTTATAGAACAACCTAGATCTGACATTCCTGTATACAAAGTACATTCTGAAGAAACAGACAGAGAAAGAATATTACACAGGAACCATTTATTACTCTTGGAAGTAGCAGGTGAAGATGTTATAGAAACGAAACAGGATTCTATTGAGGAGGAAATAGACAAAGGAAACAAGGCATCTAGTGAAGCTAATACAAATGCAGATGTAGATGACTTGAATCCAGAAAAGTGACGTCACTACACAGGTGGAAGAGGACTCGGAAAGTGATGATGAAATGGGTTTTGTTGTCAATACAAACCTACATGGGGACGCTCATGGACCAGACACAGAGAAGAGTCTTCCAGATAGTGCTAAAGAAAATAAAGTTGGTGATCATTCTGAACTTTAGAGGTCAGAGTTGAAGAGAAAGTTGATGATTCTGAACTCGTAGAGGTCGGAGTTGATGTAACAAATTTAAAAACAACCAATTTCTGTAGATGATAGTGATATTGATACTGTTTCTATTTCAGGAAGTCAGACAGAAGAAATTTTAGAAACCAATTCAGAAGATGTAGATCATACAACTGATGAGCCAATTGCCACTGCACCAAGCCAAGATGCAGAAAACACTATAGTGACAGATGGAAGTGCAGACCAGTCACAGAATAGTCAGCCAGATATAGGTCAAGATGCTGATGGGAATGAGGCAACTACTGATAATGAATTAACATTGCCACCCATACCACAACCGAGACGGACAAGTAGAATCAGGAAGCCACCTGACAGATATGGAGACTATGTATATCCGTCCCATCAGATGACAGTTCGACCTGTAGATAGCAGACTGCAGGCATTGGTTCTCTTATTAGATCAGATATTTTAAATCATGTTGACAGTGATACAGCTCATAGAATGGTAGAAGCTGTAATGGGTAAAAGGTATCACTAATTGCTTGTTTTTTTTTATATATCCATGTCATTGTGTATTTTGATTGTTTTTAACAGGTGAAATACTTTCACTGCTTACAAGACCGCGAGTCGCAGTTCTGTTGCAGGGGGAAAGACACTGGTTAAAAATATAAACTTGACCATAGTATATTTTAATATTGTACATGTAATGTATTTATATGCATTTTTCAGACGAGTGTGGTCAGAAACCATTTATTATTCATATAACCATTGTTTAATGCTATAAATTTTGATAATATGGCATTTTTGGGACATGCATTTGAGCTGCATGTTATATTATTTATATGTTCAGTATTTTTGTTTGAAGTAGAGGTAGATGTATTCAGGTACATGTATAGAAAACGTGCATAGAGTAACCTATAAGTAATATTATAAGGTAGATACTTTACACATTAGGAAGGCAATTATGTGTAGTTTTGTATTTTATTATAATAGTAGTATAAGTAAATTTGTAACATAAATGTATTATACTTTTAACTTAGATGACTAATACGAGACGTCATTTCACAAAGCAGGGGAGTATGTGACCGAACCGTATTTCGGACGGATTTTAGTCTGACCTTTACGTATCTCGGACCGGAAATATTATTTGGATTTCTTCTGTTTGGTTCGTTATGCAGGTTTATTGTATTGGACATCTCTGATTGGCTAATCAGAGTGAGTTGTTATTTTCGCGGGCTTTGATTGGTGAGCAGGAATTCTCCTCACAACTCGAGGGAAATCTGAGTTTGTCAGATGGGTTTGACAAGAGAAGTCGTCTTGTATTTTATGTCTCTGGACAGGTTCTTCACTTTTATGGTATGTACAGTTGTGGGTTTCGTTGTTACTCTTCGTCAGCTTCTTTAGAATTGTGTATAATTATCTTTCGGCATTCTGCTTAAATTGTATTTACGGGTACTTGTAAAGTTCTCGGGTTTTTGTACATGTAAATGTGCAATGTTGAAATGGCGACATCATTCTTTTAACTGGTTTGTGGAAATACTTAAATAATCACATTTCTATCTTTGCACATTATCCACTTTAATTTACAGTTGCACTGACAGTTACTTCACGTGTGAATGGAGAGTGGGCGGAGGAAATACAGTCAGTACCATATATTGGTGAGTTACATGTATAACTGGGATTGGATTATTGTATTTTTGTACATTTGCCCTTTTTGCAAATGTAAGTCTCAAGTCTAAGTCGTATGATTAAATATGTTGTTAAAGTGTACAAGAGCCACTAGTTACTTCGAGTTAAAGCTCGGTTGGTAATTACGAAGTGAAGTATTGTAACTTTGGTAACTGTTCTGGTTAGTTTGGATCTCATATTTATGATTGTTAACATTTGTTAATTTCAGATTGTGTAGTTATTTCCTACCGTTTGGTAACAGATACTGATGAAGTAATACTTGGAAGAGAATATTATCTACAATAACATTGTTGACAATTGGAGTATAATAGATTATCGAAACCTGTGACCCATCTTGGTTTTACTTTATAATACCTTCTACCGTTTATAAAAGGGCCAAGTGTAACACCGATAAAATGTAGAAATTTTCTGTTATAATGTAATAGCTGTTGTTTACTTCCTGTAGTTGATTATTTTGATTGTTTTGGTTCGTATAACTCTCGTGTTTCAAATTCTAGCATGTAGCATGCTGCTCTCAGAGTAGTTCCTGATTTTCAAGCAGAATCAATAGCTTTGCAACATATTAAAATGTATTTATTTTTTCATTTATTGATTGATTTTAATTTAATCACTGTAAGTAAATACAAATAATTTAATTCGATAGAAATATAAATAAAACAATGTTACTGCAATTCAAATTTTTATTAAAAACGTCAGTTTTCATAGTTCTAAGTAGAGTAACAAACAAAAACCTAATTTAAACATTATAAAGCGCAGCCCAACATTATATTTAGAATGAGGTATCAAGCAAATGTAAGGCATTTTTCTATGACATTTTATCTAAAAACAAATGATTAAATAAGGCTTGCAACTTAACATTATTCTCAACCACATGAAGCGGTCAGGAGGCAATCAGTGGAAGGTCTTAATTTTCACTTTAAGTATTAAAACATTTTGATTTGAAATTAACATTTGTTTGGGTATGGCATTGCAAATGGTTAAGCTTGAAGTAGATTTAATTCATTTTTTAGAAAAAGTAAACACATCATGAATATCAATTTATAAAGATAAATGCAATGAAAATTGATAAATGGTACAATTTGTCACGGTGCTATGTCTTTATCTTGCCATATCTTGCTTCCGACTGCGCTACTTGGACTTGCTGCACTTATTAAACTTGCTGCACTTCTTACACTGACTTTGTTTTCCTGGACTTGGTGTGCTCCTTGGACTTACTGCACTTCTTGGACTTGCTTCGTTTTCTTGAACTTGCTGCGCTCCTTGGACCAACTGCACTTCTTGCACTTGCTGCGCTCCCAAGACTTGCTCAAATACCTAGACTTGCTTCACTAGCTAGACTTGCTGCCCTAGTGACTTGCTTAGGAGAGTATCTCCTCCCCTATTTACAAAGAGACTTGCTCCATCTAGCAAGAATCAATTTTGACAAAACTGAATGAGCCCTCCTTCGAGATTAAGTTTTTTAAACTCAGTTTGTAATAACAGACTAAGATCTTTTTTTTATTTATTCAATCTATATATAGTCTACACGCGAACCGGATTGGACGACGGTATTATGACGTCACAATACAAATAACAGCGCCAACGTTAATTGACAAATCTGTTTTTCTGAAAACAAAAATGCATTAAAATGATTAACTACGATATAAAAAAGAGTCATTCTTGACAACATGCAAATTTTCGGTGTCGACATCACAGCAGCAGTTTTACTAAGCTCTTTTTGCAACTTTCTTCCACAGAACAACGGTAAAGACGAAAAGGAAAATACTGCCTACACAAAATAAAATGAAATTTACAAGTCTTAAAAATTTTGTCCATGTATATTTTCCTCATTTTCTACTCTTTGCTGGCTATCGGCGACGTGAACATTAGAGATTTCTGTTTGTATATTATTCACATTAGTATGAGATGTGTCCTGTGTTTGCCTCTTGGCAATACTTTCTTGTTTTTTAGAATAGATGACTTTATTTTGTTCGGAATTTGAGTTGGCATGTGTTGACCTTGGTAACCATCGAGAAATACGAAACATTCGAAAGCTAAATGCCTTTGTCCCCATTGTGTAATACATTTTTGACTCTATCATAACGTAGATTACCGTGAATAAACTAAGCATCAGTAAAGAATAGGTGTAGATAACGAAGTATGAGATATGTATCCATTAATTAATTAATTAATCGCGTTATACAAAATACAGTTTCCAATATTCTGCTATGGTTGTCTGGAATGAAATCCCGGGTCAAATCCGTACCTGTGATAAATTATACACGTTTCGCAAACACTACAGAAACTATCTTCTTGGAAAACAACCATGATTATAAAAAGAATGGTTATATGAAGTAATACAGGCAACTCGCTCACAGCGTTCGTCTTCTTTATTTTTTCTTTTTAAATATATATACATTGTATATACCATTGTTTAAATGTGTTAAGAATGCTTGATTGTGTGTAAATGTTTTCTTTAATCATATTGTTGACGGCCGCAAGTGAGATAAATGATGTTGAAATTGTTTATTGTGTAACTGTCGTTAAATAAAGTATATTGAATTGAATTGAATTGAATTGAATTATGGGGAAGCCAGTCACGGGTAATAGCCATGAAAAACCCATGTGCAAGGAAAATAGTGATAGACAGACTTTTCTTTTCACCTGATTCAACCGGTACAATGAATGTCACTATACTCAGCACTGAAAGGGTGAATAAAGGGAACACAATAGTACATATGGTGAATAAAGCTCTCCTTTCTATTTCGAAACTCACAGAAATAATGTTTGTGCCGTATTTTAGACTACTGTATGGTGTCACGTTAAGAAGTCGCCATTCGGAATTCTCTGTAAAATAGGCCAACGTCACTTCCGGCGAGGTTTGTAACTCAACGCTTGAGACTGTCTGGTCCGTGACGTAGAACTGCAGCTCGCATGTTTGAACATCGTTTGGATAAAACGTTGCATCGGCATTGCAAAGAATGCTGAAAATAAATACAGATGCGGAAAATTTACCGTTAAAAATATAGCATAACTGTGCTCTAGATATTGCTTTAGTCTTACGTAATCAAATACCAAAACCAAAGTTTGCATACAGTCTGATTAATTAAGATAGTGTAAAATATTAAGATAGTTCTACTGTAAATATTTGTAATCTAGAATATATTTAAGCTACTTACCCATAAATACCATTCGGTACCCATTGTACTCTCCCGGTATAATTTAATCGTAAGATGTCTGTGTATTATTCACCGATTACTTTCCATCATACGCCTGTAAAATATAATTATATAAATACGTTCTTGCCGAATTTATAAATATACTATTTCTGACACCATAAACCGTAATAAATTATCTGACTTTGGCTTTCGTGTCAAATAATTTTCAGTTGACAAATGCTAAAAAACTAAAAAAAACTATTAAAAATACGATTATGGACAGGTCAGTATTTATATGTTGCACCGATACGTATTTATTGGTATTTATACATGTGTATTACATGTGTCTTATTATCAGATTGAAATCACGCTAAAGCCAAGCATTTTAATGTATGAGGCAATACCTTTAGACGTGTATTGTCAAACAGAACTGTGTATTCAGTTCAAAATAGAGCTACCAATTTTGAAACCGGATCTCATATCTTGTCTTGATTCGTAATGTCAAATCTCAAGAAACAACATTTATCTGCGATACGTAAATATTGGAAGAAACTCACAAGGCAATTACACATATATCTAGTAGGAACAAAAGTGAAAAGTTAAATCGAAAATAACGATTTTTCCATGCGAAGCAATTGAAAAACTGATAAAGAATGTACCAAAGTTTTATTAATATCTTTAGCGTGACTATATAAGTGACAGAAAGGTAATTTTAGACAAGAACACTGGTAAAGCATTTTTTACTTTTTCAGTCAACTTCATGTACATTTTAGTTCTGAAGTGGTCATACTGAAGATATAAAGTAGTCATTTGCTGGAGTTGAAGTTCTTGTAATTCTTTGAGGAACACTTACTGTTTTGATAACATTTTAAAGGATTGCTTGACACATTCTCAGGATATTGTGCTCTTTTCTTTATTAGTTTACTCGACTTTGTCATCTTTCATTAAATTTGAAGAAGGGCTGAAATTTCGCCACTGGATGAAAATAGAGGAGATATCATTATGATAATTTTCGATTTCACCAGTATATTTAGATAAAGGTTTTTCGAGGTTTTATCAAATTGTTTTGATTGGTATTTGAACTCCTATAGTGTATTGTGTGAATAAACAGGATAGATTTTTTAATAAAAAAACAATAGTATGCAAGCTCATATTCTAGTGTACTAGAATAAAACAACATACCTCATAATCTAGTGTACAAGAATGAAAAACATTGTCATAACATGAAAAAACATACCTTATCTATGATAACTTTAGGGTACCAGATATCTGTCAGAGGGACCATAATTATATTGATCCCACCATATTCACTTGTATTCCACTTTGTTATGTCGTCCATCCATGAAATTCGAAAAAAAAACATAACGTCGATCTTTTGTTCCGTGCTGTCAAATTTCACGATGGCATTTGGTATGAAGTCCGCGTTTACAATAACAGTGTTTGACTGGTTTAAACGAGGCCTTATTCTTGTGTCATAATCAGATAATAATTCTTGAAACAAAATTTTCGTGCTGTTTAAGTCGCTTGCTTCACCGGGTAAACCTTGCGTAACATAACTGCCGTGAAAAAATCATCTTCTTTGCTTCTGCAAGTGTTATACGAGATTATAATTATAAGGAGACTTAATTTCATCCAAACAAAGTCACACATTTCCATCTTTTAATTTAAAATTTGAAAATTCTTTAAAGGCAGTCCAATGTGTTTTGTACTCTGCAAATTGTCTAGTATTTAAAACCAAAATGTTTTATTATTTGGAATTAAAAGTACTTATTTGCAGGAATTCAGCTGGTTCTTTCCAGATAAGCATACTTTTCCAATACATCTACAGCTTGTGAAATCGGACATTTATAAACCTTTAAAGCTGTCATAAATTACTTTTCCTGGGTATCATATCAATGTATTTGGACCATTTATCTGCATTTATTTTATGTTTCGGTGGTTTATCGAAATACAACGATTGATCATATCCTGATAGACTCGCCGTTCACTTAGTGAAATACATTACACTTTTCTAACCGGAACAACGTCAAAAAGTATACCGAGCGACATTAATGCAGGAAACCATACGAAGATCGCGTCGTTAAAATGACGTCATTTGTGCTATATTTTCTGATGACGTGTCCCGCGAATTTCGAAATTTTATTGAAACAAACTCAATAAAACAAGAGTTTGAGACATGAAAAAAAGCAGAAAAATTGTTGATATCGATAAAATATCACGATAATTTCACCCGTGAACACCAAAAGTAGTTATTCTCACCCATGTCAGCGCCACTTGTGAAAAGATCACTTTTGATTCCCACTTGGTGAGATTATAACGTGATACATGTAAAACACCGAAACCAACAATTATCCCCTATTTGTTTGATGTATTTAGGTGGATTTATCCCGATAAACTCATTGTTTATTCAGTGAAATCTTATTCCCGTGTTAACGTCAAAAGGAATACCAAGCGTAGTGAATGCTGGAAACCTTTCGGCGTTGATGTCGTTAAAATGACGTCACATGTTCGATGCTCTCTGGTGACGTTTCCCGATATTTTCGACATTTTATTCCAACAAACTCAACAGAAGTAGAGTGCTTAACATATAATAAACAGAAACTTGTTAGTATCGATGCAATATCATGTTAATTTCACTCGTGAATGCCAAAAGTATTTATTTTGTGAAAATATCGATTTTGGTGCCCGCTCGCCGAAGTTACAACACGATATTACACCGACACCAGCAATTATCCTCTATTTGATATGGCATAATAGTTTTTGAAAGTATTGATCATTTTGCTTGAAAGAGTTGAAATTATATTGTACATCTTGAAGGAATATAGTCAATAAGACAGCATTTTCTGAATCAATTAAATTTTTTTTTAATGTCGGATATATTGGCATACATGTAGAAAGCTACACTTTGTTAAACTGTAGACCTGAGAAGGAAATTATGCCGTAACCGTTCATTCGTCGTGAATTATGGTAATTTCATAAATGTCAGTTTGGAAGGCTGTTCGTAGAACGTCAAAGGCATTAAAGCAAACAAGAAAGAAAATATACTAGTTGAATATGTTTAATATGCTTTACATACTTATTTTTACGAACATACACAGTACAATCAAAGCAATTATTCTCAAAAAGTTCTATAAAAGGCTTTTTCGATGTTTAAATTTTCCGTATTCCTTGACCTAATTGCCATATATTAAAAAAGTTGATTGTATTCTTGAAATTGTAGGTTATCCAATCAGCTTTCATTACGTTGTTTTACTTGATGGCATGCGTGTTTGATCTGTACGTAAACTGGATTGCCGGGTTAAATGTATAAGACAATAACGCTATGAATATTTTAGTACCAGTTATTGGATGTAAAATGTTTGCATTATACCGGGTCAATGCTCACCATGTAAGTCCATTTGCTTTCAATTAGTATATTTCATGTTGACAGCAATGCCGCTTTAATAATGATCGCATTTACCAAATCTATTTAAACAAACACTTCACAGGTCCTGTATAATCACTTTGTTAGTCAATGGAACTAGTTCTTCCTTAATTGAAGACATTCATAGTAACATTTATTGAAATTAATTATTTTGACAGTTAAGTTTGCAAAATCTATTACTTTTTATTGTACTCGTTTCTTGTTTAAACAACATTTTTCTGAGCTGACAAGACTATGATATACTGTGTATTGATCCTCTGTCACAGGTTAAAACGTTAAATTGCTTTGCTTTGTCGTGATAACGTAAATCAAGAAGATTTATACACAAAAAACGTAATTAAAAATTTATAAAAATGTTTGTGGTAAAAAGAGTGTTATGGAACGCACTTTAAGTAATAGTACAAACTGATATATGATGACAAATCTTAATTGCATTTGTAAAAGACTGTTAAAAGCTATAGAATGTATTAATTGCATTTCAGCAAAAACAATCATGGTGAAATAAAACAAAACAAAAATCATTAAAAAACGAACTCGACAATGGTATTCGAAAATATTGAAGTTAACAGATATTGTGTAACTGCGATCTATTTCGATTGATTTGTAGCTGTAGGCATTCGGCATGTCCACGGGTAAACTCCGTAAATAATATATAATTACAGCTTAAGCATGACAGAGTCGAAATGTCGTGACTATGCTGGCAACCTATTTAACATACATGCATTTTCGTACTCCAAATCCAGTTTCGGTGTTTTACTTTTTAATACTTCTTTTATCAAACAAGTCACAAACGTTATAGTCTATGAGTATCTTAAGTTATAAGAATTTTGACTGAATATTTTGTATGAACATATCATACACGTCTGGTCAATGAATTTGAATACCTACAAAAATTATCTTTCTGTGTGTGTTTTATTGTATGACCATCATTGTATGGCATTGGTTGTTGTGCAACGATAGGATTAAACTGTGATTTGAGTGTCCTAAAGTTTGACAGAGTAATCATTTAATAGTTTAAATTTCAAAATGGTACATATCACGGACTCACTGAGCTATTGCCATTTTGTAGTTTTGTCTGCCGAGTTTCATCTTCTATGCTATATTTTTAATATGATATTCACTAACAGGAATATATATATTGACTTGTTATAACCACATATATATGTATAATCATCTTAGTTTTGTACTCGCTTTGTTAATCAGTTATGAGGTCCACATAACTATTTAACCTGCCACGGAACAAGATCTATTCGGCACATAGGTAATATATATGCATTTGTACCTCTCGTATGTTCGGCTGAGTTTTATGTTGTAAAAAAATTTTAAATGTATCACAGAATGCTAAAAATACAACTCACTACACTCAACTCCACAATACACGACAGTTATTTTATATCAACACCTAATATAACTGATGGAAGGTGAAGTATGAAAACTGTCAGCTTGATCTACAGATCCTCCAGACCAACACTGATGTTTCATAATGATTGGATACAAAATGAAACTTTTATCCACTTCAATCTCATACTTATCATTCATTTGATCAATTACTCAAACATGGCAGCCAGTCAGCCAGCCAGTCAACCACTTAGTCAGTCAGCACTGTAAAACCGGTTGTATTTTTAAAGATAACAATTCACGGATAAAAGATCATTCACTGACATTGTATGTGATCGACATACAAATGCCCTTAAAATGAATAGGTTTGCAGAAAACATGTTAAGCCATGTGGTGTATCTACAGTATTGACTTGTTCTGCATTTGAAAAACTGACCATTCTTTTAAATATTTCAGATGAATGTTTTATATGTGGAAACAATGAGCAGGTGCCCGAAAAGGTATATGCAAAGGCTCTGCGTCGACGTCATCGGTACAGAAGTCGTTAGTTCACTAAGCTTGTCTTTTTGCCACTTTCGTCCACAAAACAATACTAAATATGAAAAGAAAAATAAAACTTACACAGAATAAAATGAGATTTACAAGTCTTAAAAAATCTGTCCATGTATAATTGTCTCCATTTTCTATGCTTTGCTGGCTATTTGAGATGTTGACACTCCTGTCCTCAGCTCGTATCTTACTCACATTAATTAATCTAGTGTTACGTGTTTGCTTCTTTGATATAATTTCTGGCTTTGCAGATTTACTGAATTTGTTTTGATCAAAACTTTGGTTACCTTGTGTGACTTTAATTGACTTTGGTAGCCATTGAGATAAACTAAAATATCGATGGTTCAATGTCTTTGTCCCTATTGTGTAATAAATTTTTGATTCTACCATGACGTAGAGTACGGTAAATAAACTGAGTATCAGCAAGGCACATGTGTAGATAACAAAGTACGGAATGTCTACAGAATTATGTGGAAGTGAGTCACGGGTAATAGCTATGAAAAAACCATAGGCAAGGAAAATAGTAATAGACATACTTCCCTTTTCACCTGATTCAATCGGTACAATGAATGTCACTATACTCAGCACTGAAAGGGTAAATAAAGGGATCACAATAGTATATATAGTGAAGGAGGCTCGCCTTTCGATTTCGAACCTCACAGAAACAATGTTTGTGCCGTATTTTAGATTAACATATGATGATACTTTAAGAAGTCGCCATTCGGAGTTCTCTGTGAAATCTGTCAACGTTACTTCAGGCGAGGTGTGTAATTCAACGTTCAAGACTATCTGGTCCGTGACGTAAAACTGCAGATCGCATATTTGAACATCGTTTGGATAGAATGTTGCATCAGCATTACATAGACAGCTGAAATCAGATTTCGTTATCATTAGCCTCTCATAGCAAGTTTGAAATTGTCGTGTTTCAGATTTACGTTATTAGACACTGAGCCTTAAGAGGTGCATACAGTCAAATCTTTAATAATTATGGTTTATACCGTAGGTTTTGCTCCTCTATAAATTGACACTTTTTAAAGTTACATACCCGTAAATACCATTTGGCACCCATCGTACTCTTCCTTCATCAGTTATTTGAACGATGTCTGTATATCTATCACCGATTACTCCATTGCCAGCGTACGACTGCAAATATGAAAATAAATATAAAAATCAATGTTTTTGCATCTACAATTCTTATATCAGTTTCTACCGAATATTTCACATATGTAATATCATAAGTTTTGTACATATTTCAAGCCTCAATGATCTACAAAATCTCTCTAGTTATTCGTGGTCTCAAAACAACAATATTAAAACTTTTAAAAAATACTTTCCAAAGCTTACGTCGCGAATAATCGCTTGACAATAAAGGAAAGAAGATGCCAAAATAGGTTGCATGAGATTTTGATTTTGTAACAAAGTGCTTATCACACTAAGACTTTAAACACCAAGTTATATTTGCTGTATGCTACTTATAATAGGAAAATCGACATCGAGATGATTGGAATACACTTTAGCTAGTGCATACAAGTAAACGTATTCCCAAGTGTCATACGGCTTTAATCGTATAGAAGAACATAGCGCAATGTGTGCTGAATATATCTACGATTGTTGTTAAATTCTAGTTTTGCTCTATACTTATTTTCTAAATATATGTATTGTCTTTGTTAACTGAAGTTGCTTGCTTTCTTCCAAAAACATCTAACCACAGCAATAAATTCTACATGTATATCATTTACAATATTTTGTAGCATAATCGCGTATGCAGAAGGTTAATTTGCCAGGTAAATTGAACCATACCTTATCTATGATGAGCTTTGGGTACCATACATCAGCCAGCGGAACCATGATTGCATTGGTCCCACCAAATTCACTTGCATTCCACGTTGTGATGTCGTCCATCCATGAAACCCGAAAAAAGCCCAAAACGTCGATCTTTTGACCAGTGGTGTCAAAGTTCACAATAGCATTTGGTATGAACTCCGAATTTACGATAACAGAATGTGACTGGTTTAAACGAGGCCTTAATCGTGTGTCATAGTCCGATAAAATCTGTTTGAACAGCCTTTTCATATCTTGCAAGTCACTTGACGTGGTGTTTACACCACCCACAACATAACCACTCGTTTCATAATCAAGTGGTTTGCAATTGCTATATGAGATTAGGATTAAAATGAGGCTGAGTTTTATTCTGAATTTGTAATGCATCTCCATCTATTAGTTTCAGTTTTAAACAGTCTTCAAAGACAGTCCAGTTATTTCTGTTTTCTCCTTATAGCTTCCATACTAAGTCTCATAATTTTCTTTACACTTTCCATTTATTCGAAACGCCTAACATCTGTTAGTTTCAGAATGGTTTGCAAATTTCGATGTCGATGTCCGAAAGCCACGCTATAGGTTCAGTTTACCATAATGGAGTAAATACAGACTTATAACAACCAAATCCCTGGGCAACGGTAAATTGAAATTTTGTTATCATTACACCAATCTCAAAGGTATTAAAATTGATTATTAAATATGTATGACAGTGTTTCAGGAATTTGCTTACCGAGTAATCAAGTTAAAGTTGGTAGTAATTGACAGGTCACAGCAATATCATCTTATTGAAAATTAATTAATCACTTAGATATATACCAACTCTACACACATTTATTACTCTAATTGAAAAGTTAAAAAAGGTTGTATTCATTGTTTCTGAAATATAAAACCCTTATTTCATAGTGCTGTGCAGTTTTAAGACCGGGCTTGAGAGTCGTAAGTAATTTAATTTACAGTCAGTGAGAAAGTATGGCCTCTCTTGTTTTTGTGATCATTATTGGATTGATCCTCATTTAAAACGAATTAAAATGATATCATTTTGTGCATGAATAGAAGGTTTTGCCTACATATTAGAAAATAATAGATGGAATGCTGGATTTTTCTCCAACGCTTTTATTAAATTAATATTAGTTAAAGGGTACAAGGCAAAATGTTGAAAAACAGGTACTTGTAATTGATTTTTCTCATGCCTTGAAAAGTTTCAGTGTTGTCTATAGTAATGTCGAAACTTATTATTGTACTGTGTAATTGACTGTAATTGGATGTTTTTCTTCATACTGAATATTCAATATGCATTAAATATAGGATAATTGTTGGTTTCGGTGTAATATCACGTTATGATTTCACCGAGTGGGAACCAAAAGTTGTATTTGCTTTTGGAGTTCACGAGTGAAGTTATCGTGATATAACATTGATACAAACATTTTTTTCTGTTAATTTAATGTTTGTTGAGTTAATTTCAATAAAATGTCAAAATATCGCGGGAAACGTCACCAGAAAGCATAGCAAATATGACGTCCTTTATATGACCCTCTGTCAATGAAAGTTACAGTGATTTCAAGTCAGCGACTCTCATCACTTGGCCGCGGAATCGGACTGCCCATTTAACTTGTATGGACTATTGTTAACCCATGAACAATATCGAACAATATCGCCATAAATATGTCATTAAACTTAATGGAATACACAATGGATTCATAAAACCATGTAAATAGAACACTTACGCGCCAATGTTTATGCTGGAATTTAGTGATTTCTATAGTCTTTTTGCTTTCCATTAGTAAAGTGAATTGGTCATGCTATTATAATCGATTGCATTAGCTAAACGTTTAATCAAATATGATGTATCGCTAAAGAGAGGTACATGTAGTTCTAAAATCGAAAGCATCTATTGAAATTATCAGTGAAAGTAAAGGTTTTTAACATTAGACAATCGCCAAAAAATTAAAATTTTAATATATATTTGTTATTGCTTATAAACTTCATATTTCAAAGCTGAATAAAAACAAACTGTTATAGTCTAAAATAGCTTTTACATTCTCGGCATTCATTGGCTCAAATTTCTGATTTTCTTTATAACACTAAATGTTTAAGCTGCCTCGTGTACTTAGTCTGCTGACATTTGTCGCAAGTCTTCAAGTTGATGACTGTTATGTTTGCTGGCGTTAAGAGAAATTATGAAGTGAAATAGTTGAAAGTGCAATAATAAAAGAGCATCACACCAATTTAGCCAAATATAGATGAATAGCCTTTAAATATTTACTTGGTATTTTTATGAAGTGTTCTTTAAAAAGCAGTAAGGACTTCGAAAAGCTATTTTTATATAAAGTCTGGTTTGTATACTTTGCCAAAGCAATTGTTTTCATTGGTTTTGTGTATAGGTTGATTGCATGCATCAGGTTTTCGTATGGGTGATTGTATCCATTTGTTTTTTGTATGGGTTGATTGTATTTATCTGATTTTAGTACGGGTGTTTCACTGTTTTGTGTTCTGTGTATATCTGTTTGGTATGTGTGATTTGATTGTATTTATAAGCTCACCTAATGTTATCGTCTGTCTGTCTGTCTGTCTGTCTGTCGTGTGTCGACACTTAACCTTGCGTATGTAATCATCATGAAACTTGGCTAGAATAACTGCCTTGATAAATTTAGGTCGGGTTTGAATATGGATCATATAGGAGTGTAAAACCCTTGTGCATGCAATATCTTTAATTGGATCTTCGTGAAACTTGACCAGAATGACTACCTTGATAAAATCTAGGTCGAGTTTGGATATGGGTCATCTGGGAGCAAAAACTATGTCATGGGGTCAAATCATAAAATAACACTTATGCATGCGAAAGTGATTGTATTTTTGCATTGAATCTTCAAGAAACTTGTTCAGAATGACTATCTTTATGAATTCAGATTTGAGTTCGTTTTTGGGTCATCTTGCATCAAAAACTAGGTCATTGGGTAAACTGACAACTCATAAAAACTTGTGTATGCAATAGAGGCTGCATTTTACGTTAATGCATTCATGACATTTAGGTCGAGTTCGAAATTCGGTTATCTGGGGTCAAAAACTAGGTCGTGGAGTCAAACCACAGAAGTCCCTTGTGTATGCAAAATATGTTGCATTTTAATTGAATCTAATTAAACCTGAGCCAGAGAGACTATCGTGATATATTCCAGATTGCATTCGCATATAGGTCATCTAGGGTCAAAAGCGAGGCCACTGGGTCAAATCATAGAAAAACCTTGTGTATGCAAAAGAAGCTGCATTTTTCATTGGATCTTCATGAAACTTGGTCAGAATAACAGCCTTTATGGAATTTAGATCGAGCTCGTATATGGGACATCTGGGGTCAAAAACTAGGTCACTGGGTCAAATAATAGAAATCCATTGTGTATGCGATTAAGGATGCATTTCAATTGTATCTTCATGAAACCTGGTCAGTATGACTGTCTTAATAAAATTTAAGTCGAGTTTGAATGTGGGTCATCAGAGGTAAAAACTATGTAACCCGGTTAAAACCTGTGTATTCCATACAAGTGACATTTACAACCCAATCATCATGAAAATTGGTCAGCATGTTTGTGTGGATCACCTGGGATTAACAACCAGGTCAACATGTCAATTATGTGGAAAACCTTGTTGGTCACTTTTTTATAACCAATCATCATGTAAATTGGTCAGAAGGTTTATCTTGGCAGGGTCAAACAGAATGATTGTGTTTATGATAAACAGTTAAGGGTTGAAGTTTGGTCACATTTGGTCATAGGTAGGTCTAAGGTGAGCGATATAGGGTCATACTGGCCCTCTTGTCTGTTTTTGGTATAGATTGATTGTATACATATTTATCGTTGTTTAGCATGGTTGATTGTATTTATCTGTTTTTGGTATGTGTGATTGTTTTTATTTGTTTTGGTATGCGTTTATTGGATACGTTTTTATCGGTTTTTGGCATGGTTGTTTGTATTATCCGTTTTGGTATGGGGTGATTCTATTCATCAAGGTTTTGTTTTGGTTTAGGACATTGTATTTGTTTGGTATGGGTGACTCTATTTATCGGTTTATTGTAGCGGTGATTGTATTTATCTGGTTTATTTTGGTACGGGTTGATGATAGCAAATCTGCTTAATTTTATATAGAAGCAGGCTTTTGTAGATAATGATGATTGAACTAGAGAAATTAGCATGAGGGGTATCACTCGGTAAACTTTCATGATATTCGGAAGCATATTTCATACAGACTCTAGACACATGCGTTGTAGTTGCTAAAAGATACATTGCGCTATAGAAATAACAAATCCCTAGTCGTGTTACAGCAGTTGTCAGAACTATAGATCTGATATATTGTGTTATGTATTCGGCAAGGAATTGTTACGGTGATCGATTTAACACGGTCGAAAAAGCAAAAGCGATTCGTGTGTTTTTGGTCATGTCATATACATAATACTTTTTAGTTTACTCAACAATTCAAATGATACCAAGTAAAACAAAAACAAAATACCTTTCTATGTATCGGATACATAATCATAAAACATTTAATTCAACGTAACAGACTCATGCAATCGATGTCATGTCATTATCATGAGAAATTAATTACACGTTTATTAATAGAATATGCAATCCTTAGTATGGCCCTTAGTACATGTATATACAAACTATGCTGTGTTGCGTTATATAGTCCGTAATATACATTTATTAATCATCAGACAAAATTGCAGTCGAAGAAAACCTTGGTGCAAGGAAACTGGAAACAGCAACGTTTCGTTTCATATAGAAGTATTGACACCATGGGTTTCTTTCCACAACAAGGCATACATTCACCTTTTATATTTGTTTTTTAAATGATGTAATTAGTGTAGAGTACAACAATTTGCCTAATGGTGAGTAATGAAATACTTGCAGCCATATTATAATCATATGCTTCATCTTAAGTTAGTGAGTAACGTCCTTAAATAATGGCATAGTTACCCACTTCTTGTACATATAGTCATGAAGAAAACAAATGTCGCAATTAAAAGAATAACATTAAACATAATGAAGCATATTTTGTCAAACACGACGCTCGCATCTTTCCATGTAAGTTCTGAACAAACACCCGAATCATGGTCAAGTCTTTTTTCTGAAGGGACTGTTTGTTGGTAGTCCGTCTCATCGGTCAAGCTACCTCCTTCTTTGGTGTCATTGTTACGATTATAAGCAGACACATTTATGGTTTCAACTATCGAATTATTTCTCTTGCATCCTTTTTTATCTTGCCACCATCGGATCAATGTTTCAAAGCATACTGATACAGATTCACTGTTGTCACGGTGATAAAGTCGTAAACTGAAGATATTTGTCAAGGTGATTGCAACACTTATCAGCAGTATTGTAAGTAAATAGAAACTAAATATAGGCATTGGATTCGAGGTTTTAGGTAGGTTTTCACCAACAAGTGTAAGAAAGACTGCCACAGCTAAAAGGACTGTTATACTATATGAAATACGCTCTCCACTGTCAACAGGAATTAGGAAAATAACTGCATTAAGAAATGTTAATGCAATTATTGGAAGGATGATATTCACAACAATAAAAAGTGGTTTTCTTTTTAAATTGATGCGAAACGAAACAGTTGTATTCTCAAAACTCGTCGTTACTTCCGATCCAATGAGTTCCCAAGCACTATTCTTTTTTAAATATATTGTACGGACGTCTGATACTGGTTTCAGGGTCAGTTCTGAAGGCGCATAGGCTACTGAAGAAAAATCAAAACCACACCAGTGGTTATCCCATGGATAGTATGTAACATCAACAGAGCATAATGTCGAGAAAGTATCAGCTTGGATCACGGAAGCAACTCCCTGATATGTAAAACGAATTCTTTGCCAAGATTCACCGATTTTGTCGAGTTTTTTTGCGTTGGTCACAAGTACTAAGTTTGGCATCCAGAACTTGCCACTTTCTGTAACAAAGTCTTCCATTCCACCATAGTCTATAGGACTCCATGTCATAAACTCATCAGTCCAACTCAATGATAGACCACCAATGATAGTTAAGCTTTCTTTAATTTCATCAAATTCCTGAATAGAAACAATATCAAACAGAATATTGACAACCACTGCTGAAGACAGATTTGTCACTGGTCTTAAACTTCTTTCATATGAATCTGTTTTGTTTTGCAGAAGTGAAAATGCATGGTCATATGTCTTGCAAGAAACCATGTGTATACTGAATAGTGTACAAGCTAGCTGAAGACTGCAAGAACGGATATCAATCATCTTTGCAGGCAATGTAACTTTTGTTTATTATTAGATTTACTCTATTTGCATATAATCTCTGATGTTGACTGTGTAATAGTATCTCTTTCCATCTGGCCAAACCTGAAAAATACAGACAAAATGTGTCATGTATGCTCACGGACAAAGGTCAAACAAATCAAATATGCAACCGCATTACACAAGAAAGAAACAGATAAGTAAGCCCAACTATCCAGCCCAACATTACAGTAATGAGTAATTACTTATGATTACAGCAAGACGAAAACTTGCTCTAAAAGCGGCCAAATACGTAAGAACAATTACAGCTTACACGCAAGTGGAAGAATAACAAAATATCGCAAAATACGAAAAAATCCACAAAAACAAATAGAAATGTAACAGTGTAAAGTAACGCCTTGAAAGACTGTGTGGACTACCTGTATTATGAACTGAGTAGGGCAAAGAGCTCTCAACAGATTATGTGATACGATCTGTTTTCTGCATAAACGATTTTATTTTGCTTGCAAGATAACCTTCTAATGTATTTGTTATAAAATCCGAAATTTGAAAATCCGCTTTATCACTCTTATTCTGTGTAAAAGCAGATTTATGTTCTGCAAGATGGATTTGAAATGTGAATAAAACATCCGCAGCGCGGTAGCCATGTATATTGAACTTGTTTAAAGCATTTTAAGGTCGCACATTATCCAACTCTAACCAAGATTTCTTGTCAAAACAGTTCCGACAGTTTTTCTTTGTTACTTCTGCATGATGTTTTCGAAATTTAATTCAGCAAAATATTGGTCATTTGTGATTTTTTATCATGACATGAAAGAAGTTTAATCATGGATGTTTGAAGATTCACATATTAAAATCGTTATCTGTCGTCCCAAGGTAAGCCATTACTTTTAATAGTATGCAGAAGAAAAAAACAACTATCAAAAGCAACTGTACTTTATACGTGTACAAGGTAAGTAAAGAATGAGAGAGCAAGAAAATTCAATCCCGATAGATGCTGTATCAAACATATGGAACAATTCCTTATTGGCTGGTAGTTATTTTACAGTTGCAATGTTGTTGCCGTCTATGTCAAAGGACTACAAAATGTTCGGTAAATGGTATACCAGACAGTTTTCGTTCTGTGTAAGATTTCTCCTTTTTTAGACGTACTGATATTACATGTAAGCAGATCCACACACAATCAGAAAGTTTTTTCTATAGTATAACGTTCCCAAGGAAAATAGTTGTTCATGGTGAAATAAACTAACACAAAATTTTGAATCGAATATTTTCTGTTTTCAATTGCAAAAGATAAGAATTCAATCATTTTAAAATCGATTTACAAAATGTCACTCAATTCTTTTGAAAAGTAATTAATCCATAGCTTTGCGTACGAAAATTAAAATTAACTAACAATTTCATTTCATTAAAAGTTTTTGAAGTATAGCCATCATGGCCCTTTATCACTCACCTGAGTACCAGTGCACCAGTTTCAAAGGAAGTTGGCGGTTGCTTGGTAAGTTAGTGGTTGCTGATAATGAATATATGTCTGATGTTTTACCTTTTTATATGTCCATTAAGTTAAAAGATCAACTAATTAACACATTCCCGTAATATTTCCAAGAAGAGAAATGAATTAGTACACAATCCTTCTTTCTAATTTTAGTAAAGTGTAGCAACCCAGTGTAGCAATTAGTCAAATATTCGACTGGACTGTTCTTTATGAGACCCAGAGTAACAGGCATCAATATTTGAACTTGGTCCTGATGTTAGAAGGCCTATTCTAATATGCCTATGGTATATTTTCTAGTCAATTAGAGTGCTTTCGGAAAACTAGGCGGAGTTTCGGACATGGAAGAAGCTCCTTCCGACTTTTTCAATTTACTCCCGGGCAGAAAATAAAATATAGGAACAGAAATGTTATCTGTATAAATACATCAGTTGCATGAAAAAGTTGTGAGAAGAACCTAAATATTATGTTTGATTGCGACAGTTAAGCATTAGAATACCTTCACCTTTTTTCCTTTAAAAAAGCCAAGAAAATATAGGAATAACCGTCATACAGTGTTTCGATTCCGGGAGACAAAACTATGCATAGAAACGTGTACGTCATCACACTGACGTCATTTCTACACGTTAAAACGTTGTACAGTTCAGTATAGCGGTAGCATTTAAATTGATTGTCTGCATGCTTTGTTAGGTTCTGAATCTGACGTCTTCTGCAAAATGTCACAGTCAGGTATTTTATATATTTTATGTATTAGATGATAAAACTAAAATAAGTTTGTATAAAATAGATTATTATGTATGATATCTTGAATGGTTGCCCGAATTGGAGAGTGAATCCAATAATGGCTTAACACATTACCGCCGAACTGAAAAAGGTCCGTCGTACTTACGTTAATTTTCATTAATTCGGCTTATAAGAATCGAAATAATCTATGGCTTCGAGTGCTTTATCGAAATTGAAACATTTCCTGTTGGTAAATGTGCCTGCATAATAATTCACGAGGGCTTCTGGTGTTAGGGCATTACATTTGATTATCATTAAGATATTATGTTCATCAAAACATACGACATATCTATTAAACCTAATCTACAATGAACATATGCGTGTATATTTATTTGGTACAAAACTGAGTAAAAGAGCTTTTAAGTAGCTTTGCATTATGAACTAACCAATAGTCTAAGAGTTCCATATTCCTGTTTAGTTTGATTTATGTTCATCAGCTGAAACGGTAGATGTAGTAATGCAGTATAAAAACTTTATAGAAAGATAGTATAATTCTATCAAAATAAGTTAATGAATAGAAGAAAAAGCATGCAAGTGTTTATCCGAACAAACACATGTAATTTTTTAAAACAGTATTAAAAACTACCATTCATAAAATGCTGAATAGAATAGCTACAGTTAAATGCGCGAAGAGACTGACTGAATATTGGTAGTCATTCGAGTTATCAGTCAAGAAATCGTATTCCTTGTCTCCAAGAAGACTCGTTTATATATTCTATTTTTAAGTCTGCTCTTCTCTTGCTAATATCAGGTAAATGCCTGACACAGACTATATGTTGTCATGGTGATATACATGTATGTATACTTTTAGGCGATAGATATTCTCAAGCCTATTACAACAATAATCATCCAAATGGTAAGAAGATAAATGCTACAAATTGGCGTCGGCTTCAATATTTTAGGTAAGTTTTCGATCAAAAAAGATTGACTGCTAGTAGGTCTGTTATACAGTATGAACTAGGCTCAACTGTCTGCAACGATCAAGAAACGGATTACGTTTTGAATTGTCAAAAAGCGAATATCAGATACATGATTTTAGCAAGGACAAAAAGCGGTATCCTCTCAGAGTTGAAGAGAAACATGGCAGTTATTATTTAAGGTAGTGGGGGTCTAATGGACACTATTCCAAAACACATTAAACTTAATGTTTATGTAATCTACATCTGTTAACAGACTAGTGTGCAAAATTTAAAGACATTTCACCGTTTAATTAAAAATTAATTTCGTTTTCTGTTGCCCTACCCCCACTTAAAAATACAGACCATATTAAAAAGTACCCTAACAGTTAAATAGGTATGTTTGCAAGTACATTTGTATTTATTTACATTTATTTTTTTCTAGGTTCCAAAAAGTATTATAAGCAATGTAGAATTACAAAACATGTAATATAATTCTACAAGCTTAACACGTGTAACAAAATGTTTGCAATAATGCCAAAAACTAGTGTAAACAATTTGCCTAATTTTGCCACGAGACATATCACACATGTACATATACACGACTGTAGCAAAAGATTCGGAGTAGGGCCATCACTATTGATTATAAAACTTTTACTAGTAATAAATGAATTGAAATATAAGAAAAAATGAAAATGTTTTAGCGCCCATTTTTTGAGATATTCAAGTTTTAAAACTGAGCACGGTCAATTCTTATATTTTCAAGTAACTGTCAAGCTTGATAAAATCAAGGAAAATGAAGATACAGTTTTCAAATCTTGTAGATTGGCATAATTTTTCATGTTTTTCAATCTTATAACTAAAAAAGTAAAAATAATTAAAAAAAGTTGGCTCCTTCGGGGATTGAACTCAAGACCTGTTAATCTCAAAGCAGACGCTCTAACCACTGCGCCACAGTACAAAATATGTACAGCTATAAAATCCAAAGTATTCCAAATGGTCATTAAACAGGAAGTACTCATTACACATCCACTATCTTAAAACGTCATTGCTACGTCCGAGCCTTAAGTTTGGCAAGAAAAAGAAAAGAACAACTACGAAAACAATATTTACAAAACAAAACGTTACAAAAAGTTGTTTCTACTTTTCTGTTTACTTGCTTATTTTCTTGTTTTTATGATATAGTTTCTTCTTTTCTTGACAGTCTGAATGAACAACTTAGAATGTCTTAAGTATACTCACATACTTCACAACTAACATCATGTCGTTGCGTAATCAACACTCGATGTGTGTACATACCAATAAATGTCCTTAAAGTTTGAACCATATGTTCGTGTTTAATATTAATGTCAGACCGACTGACTTTGCATATACATACACGTAAATATATAATACAGTGTTGAATCTCAGACTGTATTACGACGTTCAATATATCCCACTGAAATAAAACGATTTTTGAAAAACTGATTTTACTTGCAGTGAGATGTATTAACGGTGGAAACTTCGTAATCAATTTTTATATGGGCTAATATAAAACAGACTAATAGCCGTACTCCTATCAATATTTTACCGTTTTGAAACGACCAGAGTTGATTGTAATATATTATTGTTTGAAAGCATTATTTCCAATTTAACTTAATACTGGTAGTCAATATCAACACTCCCAGTGGAGCAGTTTATCAAATATTTAAAAGAAGTATGCGTAATGAGTGTTAAAGGCATCGATTAGTCATTAGAACATGGGACGTTGCGTTATTGTTGATAAAAGCTATTAATGGGTATTAATGAGTTAAAGGCTTCAGGATGTATCTAACAATTTTATAGAAAGAATACGAGTTCCAAGGAATTTAATGTATGAAAATGGAAAATTCATAAATATTATATGTACAACAATACAAATTAAGTCTTGTGTGTAAATCTGAACGTTCCATTATCTACTTGAGTTTACCTTCTGAGAATACCATTCATCTAAAAATAGGTCATGCCCATCAGTTTCGTATGAACTTAATCCACTCATAATTGCAATTCGTGATAGTTCCATATATGATTCAATCCATATTAATACAGAACACATTTAATCCAAGAAATCTGAATTTTTAGACTTCACGACAGTGTTAAAGTTGCTTAATAAAAATACTATACACATAGCAAATTGTGACATCTTTGTACAGCTAGCTTTGCACACCAGTAAAAGATAAAAATATGAAAGATATATGTCAACATTGTTTTAAACTATTATAAAATATATATATAATATATAATACATAATACACAGGTATTATTCTACTCGTAAATTTATTATTCTTTATATGTGTATATAGAGCAAGTATGTCTGGCTAAAATAAAAGAAAAAACTTTAGCAGGCAATAAACTCTTAAAATGGACGCATTCAAATACTGAAGCAAAACGTACGTCAAACTTTGTTCGTAGTTAGTTAGTTTAGTTTATACTAATTTATTTTAGCTCGATTGTGAAGAAAGCTTTGAGCTTATCGAGTCACTCTCGAGTCCGCTTCCTGGAAAAACCAGTACTGGTGTCATATGAGGAGGTACGGTCGTGACCTTGGTGGGGCTCGAACCCGCAACCTCCGGGATGAGCGGCAGACACCTAAACCTCTACACCACCGCTAGTTACATTATAGTTTGCTCTCACTTAGTACTTCTTCGAAGTTCACTTTAAAGTGACATTATGCACATTTTTTTAAAGTAAAATTCCAGCTGAAATAGGTGTGTGTGAAAAGGGTAGAGGAAATAATAACTTTTGACCCAATACAACAACCTTTTCCTGCTACCAATACGAAATAACAACTTTCCAAATATTACTTTTCCTATTTTGACTGGGAGAGTCAATTTAAGAAATAAACAAATACATGTCGGAGTTGCTTCCCTTCCACTGCCGAGCAACACTAATAACACAAGGGAGATCACTGCCAAGGAAGGAATTATTATTTTATTAGTCCATTTCTTTAATTTCTAAAGCACCAACTTCAAATATTAATGCGGCATTATCATTAGTTTAACACATTTAAATGCACAGCTACACACAAAAATGGCTTTTATAAAACTGTCACCAAAATACACTATGTGCAGTAAGATGAGCATAATGTCACTTTAAATTTAGATTGGTTGATTTACCATCAGTTAATTGTATCTATGACGCATAGGTAAAGCATTCGTGGTATTGGATAAGCTGTGAATTATCTGGTGAATTGTCTTTGTTAAGGATAGCCAAGTCTTTCAAGTTATAGTATTCTGGCATATTTGGTCATTTTAAATTTCAAATCACCGTGAAGATGAAAGCTTGAAGCTTTGCATTATGCAGTATAAAACTGAGTTGACTTTAGTTCCGTACTATTAGATCCTGAATGTCTGACAACAATATTTTCGTATATCTGGATACTTTAGTTATAGAACTATGCGGGAAGCAATACTTTTAGCTGTTACACTGTTGACCTTTGTCGGTCTTTCTTTTTCTTTATCGTATAAAAGATCTGTGAATTTGACGAGGGTTGTACTGGATGGTTACGATGCTAGGCAACGCCCAGTTTCAGAACAAAAAGATACTTTGTCTGTAGCATGTACATTCCATTTATTAACACTTAGAGATTTCGATGAGATTGCCGCGAAGTTTTCTGTGCACGGAAAGATGCTTATCACTTGGAAAGACCAGATAATTACTTGGGACCCAAATAAATATGACGAGACAAATTCGGCGGTTTTTAGGTTAACTGAAGTTTGGTATCCTAAAATAGTACTTCACAATTCTCATTCGGGACTGAAAACCCTCGGTGAAGATTGGTTGACAGTTCGTTTACAATCTTCGGGTGCAACATCCTTTACATCTACCATGTTGTTTGATGCAATGTGCAAAGTTGATGTCACATATTACCCGCTTGATACACAGGTAAAAATTTATTCACTTATCTAACATATCATTTAATAAAACTTAGAATACAGTTTTTAAACTAATAGATTTGTAAAAACGATTATACTTGTATGTTGATATTTAACAAAACAATCGTTTCGATGTTGTAACTTCCACTTCGTTTAAGAGCTGGGCCGAGTACTCGGCGACAAAAAATCTACGTCGTGAAAATAATCTAGCCAAGCGTCCCGCATCACTGACGCACAAAAGCAAATAATTAAAACACGTGAAAAGAGTGATTTCGGTATATTTTTTAGTTTTGCTGCCGTTTGTATACAACTGATGTCCGCGGACTTTCAAGTCTGTGTTTTCTGCGAGTATTAAAAAGAATTTTACAAGGAACGGATTATTTGGAACTATTTTGAGTCAACATAATGAAAATCTTACTACCTTCGAATCATTGGCCGATCAATTCTGTTTTTTAAAAGCGCTCACAGAAAATCGGCGAAAATCGGTGGAAACATATATTACAAAAGTGCGGTGTATTTAAGAAAATTAAGCATGCCATTTAACTCTTGTTCAGTTCTTTGGTATTTTTTACATTTGCTATGCGAATCTCTTGTTTTTTGCTTTTGTTTAGCGCTAACGTAAATAAGTTGGCCCTGAAAGTATGTTCTCAACATCGTTGAAAAAATAATGCTTCCGAATCAAACGAACTAATTAGCAACCGCGATTATTAAAGCATTTGTGAATGTATCCGTAATTGTTTGCAATCGGGGTACGATCAATACGTATATTTAATCTACTTTATCGGTCGTTCATAAATATTTCATGTACGTTCTGTAATCGTTAAAGCAACGTCATGTCGACAAGTGCGCAGTATATTTGCTATATGATATCATTAATTTTTCTTATTCTCTCCTCCAGAAGTGTAACTTGCTCCTGACTGTTTTGGGATATTACAGCACTGAAGTGACTCTGGTTGCCATGGCTGATGAAGTAAATACCGACCACTTTAGTGAAAACGGGGAATGGACATTGGTGTCAACAAGTGTTACTAGAAAACCAGGAGGAAAGTACACGCCTGACTTTATCGCAATTAGTTTTACAATAAAAAGAAAACCAGCGTTTCTTTTCATCACTGTATTATTGCCTATCATGTTTTTGGTTATTTTAAATTTGCTAGTAGTTGTACTACCCGTGGAGTCTGGGGAGAGAGTTTCTTATACGGTCACGCTTCTTCTCGCTCTTGCGGTTTTTATGACACTTATTGTGGACAATTTGCCGAAGAAATCGGAGCCAGTGCCATTACTGGGTTATTTTTTGATGATTCTTGTGGCACTCAGCACCCTTATTTCTTTTACCACCGTAGTAAACTTGCATTTGTACTTCAAGAAAGGACAAGTTCCGAATTTCATGAAAAGTTTGGTTCGAATAAAATTTTGTTTCACATGTAGGTTCAGTAAGATGAGCAAATCTAAAATCAATCATGTTCAACCTGTTAAGACGCCTGATTTAAAGGAATTTAGTGACGACACGTTCGATGACACTGTCAATACAGAGTCCGACATTACATGGCAAGATGTAAGTGCCACCGTTGATTGGGCTTTAGCGCTAGTATTTTTCCTCACCACAGTAATTGTCAGTACAGTTTTCCTCCTGTCCGTTTCAGTAAACATGTAGTCACGCAGGATTAAACCTAACAGAGTAAAGTATGTGTATTTTAAACATCAAAAAATGTTATTTTTACAATCCGCTTTATTGTCAGAAATTAAACTCTTGATTTACAAGTAAATATGATTGCAAATTATTACATTTGTCAACGTGCATGGTCTTACTGTCATAGATATTCTATTATTGATAGCTCAAATTGTTTTTAGTTTCAGTTCCAACAAAACGTTGTGTTATATTTTGCTGTATTTTTTCAAAAACCTTTTTTTTTTCATAGTAAAATCCTGTCACGGAATGTGGCAAAAATCTGTTGTTAATCCTTAGTGCACGAACAACGAAATTGCATTTTTTTCTGTATTTACGACTTGTAGAATCGGCGCCAGTGCATTGTTATATTTTCTAACTGATGTGTTCAACATTCAACAAAAATTAGGTACTATGCTTTAGTAGTTATTCGGAATTTAACGCAAGCCCCTTACGTCTTTACTTATACTAGTATCTTCAGTTCGGCCTATTTTCTTTGATCAGTACCTTAACTAAAACCGTTCAGTTTACAAAACAATACATTTAAAATACTCCATCTCATAATGAATTTCTGAAGTAATTATTTGATATGTTTTGAATGAAATTTCCCTCCGTGATATCTTTTAGTTGTTTCTTGACTACCAGTAACGGATATTTTAGGGATATATAAAGTCTGATTGCCCAACTGGTAATATGTTTAGTCACTATATTTGGGATTTAGTAACTGTCTGTGACAGGTCCCAATAATCTGAATGACTAACTAGTCATAAATTTAGTCAATAGCTTAAAGATACATACTATCATATTTGAGTTTAACAAAAGAATTAATGAATTGTATTTTGCCTTTTCGGAAACGAAAGTAGGTTTTTCCGTTTTCAAATATCTTTGTAATTTTCCAGAAGTCTCCCAGAAAGCGGCTGTAAATAGGTTGTACATGAATGAGCATGCCTATTTTAAATTATAGGTGAAAGAACTTTACTTTCAATGATGTGCAACGTATATCTCTGACTGTTTACAACATGCAATAAAGCGAAAGTAGGACAAAAAGACCACCCATGTCAATCTAAGGAAATACAAAAACAATCACTGTTTTTCTGCAGCAGTATATAAAACAGAGAAATACTCCACAGCTATTGTAAAGTTTTAGAAGCCAGTTTCAAACCGTATTTCCCTGCTTCAATTCCAGATTTAAAAGAAAGTTCAATTTGGTCTTAGTAATGGACCTTTTATGTGCATTGATTATTTTGTGCTTTGACATGTGATATGTATACTATACGTGCTAATACGTTTTACGACATTTTATGAATATTTGTATTATAAGTCGGTGTTGCTTATGTTTTATTGTTTATATATTTTGTAAAATGAATAGATCTATTACTAGACTTCCTTTGAAGTAATTAATTATCTGATGAAAAGTGTGCAAGAAGTGTGTGTTAGGCTCCAATCTATATATTCGGTGAAAGATCGACTAGATGATCATCAAACTGGAAATTTTAAGTAAAGGATCGAGAAATATACCACTAGGTGAACATCAAATTGGACAGTTTTGAGTCAAATATAGAAATATATACCACTACATGAACATTAAACTGGACATTTCAAGTAAAAGATCGAGATATATACCACTAGGTGAACGTGACATCAGACTTGACACTTTCAGTGAAAGATCGAGCAATATACCATTAGTTGAACAGCAAACAAGACATTTTCTGTGAAAGATCGAGATTCATGTATATACCACTAGGTGAACATCAACTTGGACATTTTCAGTGAAAGGTCGAGATATATACCATTAGTTGAACAGCAAACTAGACATTTTAAGTAAAAGATCGTTATATATTCCACTAGATGCCAATCAAACTTGACATTTTCAGTGAAAGATCGAAATATATTTCATTATGGACATTTTCCGGGTAACGGAGCCGCGACTGATACATGTAATATAACAACTTCAGATGAAACATACTCGAATTGACATTGGAACTAAAATGATCCTGTTTATTTTACGTTCGGTTGATGATATTTTTTTATAATTTATTTGAACCAAGCTTAAATTTATGTGTTTATGTTATATTTATATTTATGACGTAATCAGCATTTAGAACTGTACATTTTTGAAAGTATTTAAAAAAAGAAAAACTCAGTTCAATATACTTAATTCATTCACAGTCAGCTGTTTGACTAAACAATTAATAAAACAGAAAAATATATTATTGGTTTCTGGAAACCATTCTTTTCCTTTTTTAAATGGTTATAATTCAGAAAGCATCGTTCGTATTTTCTATCACGGTACTGCAATGCCTACAGCACCAATAATTATGATTTGCGAGATTTATCCGAAAAAAGGATACAATGCATATGATAAAAATGAATACAAATCAGACATAGCAGTGTGTTTTTTCTACAATAAAAATATTTGCAATATGAATTTTGGTAAATAACAAAAATATATTAATAAAAATCGATTAACTTTAATACGTGTCTAAAAGATTGGTCTGTCTGAAACATGCCGACTGCGCAACATCGTTCTCGTACATTCATTCACGCAATGCCTTTCTGAGTCGAACAAATGTGTAAGTTGTGTGTTTTTTGGACGTGCCCAGGCTTGTATAAATGATGAATGAGCAAATAACCAGTAATTCTTTCCCGCCAATATTTCCAAGAGCAAAGTGCAAAAATTGTGCAAAGCCCAGGTGCAAAGCTACTGAGCTGTCACGGTTGAATATTTTGTCATATTTTCAAGTCTTATATTGCAAAATAACTGCATGCATAATTTCAAATCAATACTTTGAACCATTTCCAAGAAATTCCGTTTTAAAAAGTGTTGCGTTAGAAAAGCCTCCAAGTATAGTTTGGCAGACTAAGGCTGAATACGAGTGTTCTTAGATCACATTTTATATATTTAACATGAGATCACATTCTATGTGTTTAACATTAGATCACATTTTATATATTTAACATTAGATCACATTTTATATGTATAACTTTAGATCGCATTTTATATGTTTAACTTCAGATCATATTTTGTATGCATAACATGAGATCAAACTTTATATGTATAACTTTACATCACATTTCAATATGTATAACTTTACATCACTGTCTTACATGTATAACTTAGATAATATTCTATATGTATAACATTAGATCACATTTTATATTTATCATGCCTGTCCGATAATTTAAAATGTTATCCCGTCAGTGACATGATAACACTTTTTAACCTCACCGACATGCAGGACTGTCAGTTCGCAATCCGGTGCGTCATGTCAGAAGCAAACAGAAAAACCAGAGGCACAGTAACGAGATGTTATATTTTATGAAAAACTTAAAGTGACATTATGCTCATCTTACTGCACATAATGTATTTTGGTGACAGTTTTATAAAAGCAATTTTCGGTAGCTGTGCATTTAAATGAGTTAAACTAATGATGATGCATCATTAATATTTGAAGTTGGTGCTTTAGAAATTAAAGAAATGGACTAATAAAATAATAATTCCTTCCTTGGCAGTGATCTCCCTTGTGTTATTAGTGTTGCTCGGCAGTGGAAGGGAAGCAACTCCGACATGTATTTGTCTATTTCTTAAATTGACTCTCCCAGTCAAAATAGGAAAAGTAATATTTGGAAAGTTATTATTTCGTACTGGTAGCAGGAAAAGGTTGTTGTATTGGGTCAAAAGTTATTATTTCCTCTACCCTTTTCACACACACCTATTTCAGCTGGAATTTTACTTTAAAAAAATGTGCATAATGTCATTTCAAATGATGCGCAACGTGACAAAAGCGTCTATAAGAATGACAGAATAAAAAAACTCGCTTCACATAGATCACATTTTGTATAACATATGTTTTATTTTGCATAAAGTGACATTTACATTTATTTTTATGTTATGTTACTTTATACTTTACATCACAGCTTTATATGTATAACTTTAGATCACAGCTTTATATGCATAACTTTAGATCACAGCTTTATATGTACAACTTTAGAGCACAGCTTTATTTGTATAACTTTAGATCACAGCTTTATATGTATAACTTTAGATCACAGCTTTATATGTATAACTTTACATCACAGCTTTATATGTACAACTTTAGATCACAGCTTTATATGTATAACTGTAGATCACAGCTTTATATGTAAAACTTTAGATCACAGCTTTATATGCGTAACTTTAGATCACAGCTTTATATGCATAACTTTAGATCACAGCTTTATATGTACAACTTTAGATCACAGCTTTATATGTACAACTTTAGATCACAGCTTTATATGTATAACTTTAGATCACAGCTTTATATGTATAACTTTAGATCACAGCTTTATATGCGTAACCATATGACAGCTTTATATGTATAACTTTAGATCACAGCTTTATATGTATAACTTTAGATCACAGCTTTATATGCGTAACTTTAGATCACAGCTTTATATGTATAACTTTAGAGCACAGCTTTATTTGTATAACTTTAGATCACAGCTTTATATGCGTAACTTTAGATCACAGCTTTATATGTATAACTTTAGATCACAGCTTATATGCGTAACTTTAGATCACAGCTTTATATGCGTAACTTTAGATCACAGCTTTATATGTAAACCTTTAGAGCACAGCTTTATTTGTATAACTTTAGATCACAGCTTTATATGTATAACTTTAGATCACAGCTTTATATGTATAACTTTAGATCACAGCTTTATATGTATAACTTTAGATCACAGCTTTATATGTATAACTTTAGATCACAGCTTTATATGTGTAACATTTATTATATGTCATCATGTTTTTCTACAGCTCTTACCTTATATTATTAAATAATTATTCAATCACAGTAGACATGATTATGTATAATATAGCATTTAATATGAGATGAATCCCTTGTCTTTAGTAAAGTAAAGTATTTGTTTACTTCAATATTGGTGATCTGGCTCGATGATCGAGTGGTCAATGGGGCTGATGTATGAACACTGTAACTCCTCCTGATTGAGGTTCATGGGTTCGAGTCACGCTACCCACCTGTCTCTTAGTTAGAGAAAGTGCAGTGTAATTTCTTACATGATGGTACGAAAAATAGTACTCTAGTCCTGTTCCAGTTCATGATTGAAGGTAATGTCAATATAGGGAGAGATATTGAATGTTATTTTTAGCAGTATCGTGACAGCGGGCATTCCCCGTGACTCAGATGGCGGCCATCAATGTACTTAATAAACAGCAGCGACGTGCATAAAATGGTTATTAGCTCGATAAACGTTTGCCATATACATCTATTATTTACATTTATGTGTGTATTGTGATATATATTGTGAATATTATGTAAATACAATATTGGCAATAAAACAGTTTAAACTAAACTAAAGCCTAGCTGGCAAATGTATATTTATTGGCTGGATGGCCGTTTATTACATTCTTAATACAGAGTTGTAGGCATGTAATAGACTTTAAAAAAAATATTAAACAGCCATGTGCTCCTTAAGTGGATATCTTTTCAGAAGAGAGAAAGTTATCTGTTTGGAAGACTTCAAAAAACTTAAGAAACAGTGTAGCTCCGGCCGCTATATTTGATTGCTAAGATGGTCTGGTACCCACAAGATATTGCAACGCTCCCGTTGTTTTCTGTCACAAATAGTTTCCGATAAAAAAATAAATATCTCAAAAATGATATGCTAAACAAATAAAATGCAAAAGTAATGGCTAGAATCGACAACATAAGTAAAATTCTTGGTAGCAATTTGCAAAAACCCATTGAACATGTTGGTCGGTTTTTGGACCGATTGGATTTATTCAATCGTATCCAAAGTTAACAGAGTATTTCAGACCCTTACGGCCGAACTCTTAACACAATTTTTTGTCGAATACGACCGAAAAGTAGTTCTATATATTCAATGAAATAAAAAGAATTGTAATGCATTACCTTGTATTCTGTTTTCATTATGATATATTGATGAATAAATGTAAAACATTAAAAATTACTAAAAATCAACGAGATATCTATTCCGTATAGAACTAGTTTCCTACGCGGTTTTGATCAGAACAGTTTTCTAAGTCAGACCGGAGACACTAAAAGACACGTAGTCAGGCCGAATAATGTGTCTTATAATATATATCCGATGTTGTGTTTGTGATCATAAACTACCGGAACATCGTAATACGTTATCGAACCACTAGGTACTCTTGAATTTTAAATTACAAAACTCGGAATTCAACATAAAAAACAACGATTTTTTTGTAACTTGCCAACGCCTCTAAAAGTGCTCGGCCTGACTAGTTGTCATTTAGTGTCTCTAAAGATTTTCCGAAAAACTAGTCTAAAATACGCCTTCATGCGTTAAGGTATACAACTGAACTTATCAGAAAATTAACTCTACAGAGGCACTTGTAGATGTCTTTTTGAAATATGACAACATATTTTTATGCGTTAAACACGTTGTAATTGTTGTATTTTATGTAAATGCGTGGTTCGAAAATGGTATGAAAATGTCCGCATTTCGGCGAATCGATTCGTACCTGGGTACGAATAACTGTAAGAAATCACATAGATCTACATGTCTTAACTACGATTTTTAATTATAGACAGAAATGCAATAATCTAAAGGGAAAATCAAATTCATTTCTCTGAAATTAATTATATAGGAACATAATAATCATCATAATCATCATCATTATTACTTGTTACGAAATACTGCTAGAGTCTAGTATATGTTAAATATGAAAGATAATAGCCTGCTATTAAAACATTCAATTGTTGTTTTATACAAGTTATGAAAATTTAAAACAGTATAGTAGAAAGGCTGGTAATGACTAGGTGTACGCAATAGACCCGGTATATTACAATTCGCAGTATTTTGGAACCACTCACGGGGATAGTTAATGTAAGCTGCAAGTACTTGTTCTACAATAGGTATATACTGAATCAATTTATAACAAAAGATTGATTTATCAATTTTTAGCTTTTCTTTGAAAAACAGAAGAGCCATTGTCATAACCTTCTTGACGTCAGTCGGCACTGTCGTCTTGAATCTGGTTAAGCTTTCTTAAAATTCACTTTCTCAGTAACCATTAAATCCTTGAAACTTCAGACAATTGCTTGGCATCAAACAATGACATCTGTTGCCGAGTGGTTGAGGTCATTGACTGATGTTTACTTGTCCCTCATCGCTGTAGGTTCGTGCCCTACTTGGGTCGAATTCTTTTATTCTGGGAGCTATCTAGGTGCCCGCTCGTGACTGAAATAATGGCACCAAGGGTATTCCTCCTCCATGAAAGCTGGACGTTGCAATATGACCTTAGCTGTTGAGTGCGACGTTAAATCCGAATCAACGAATTGGCACAATATAATCAACCCTATGGGCCTATCCCATAACTTTTGAATGGCATTAAAAGTTGTTCAAACTATGAATTTTCAGTTCAGTTTTGTCAAAATCCATTTCTCAGTTACCATTCACAGCTTCATACTTCATAGGGTAGTTGAACATAGTCACTGGATGCAAAATGTAAGCACATGGGTTCCTGTCTCAAAAGTAAAGTTTACACAAATGGTTAAAGGTCAAAATTTGTGGACAGTTGTGTCTCCAGTTTTAACTTTACTCGTGCAAGGATGTCCTGATATTTACACATGTGATGTGTACAATCTGTGTTGTCCTGATATTTACACATGTATGTGTGCAGACTGTGTTGTTCAGAGACAATCGATCCTCCAGCACTTTCAGTCTTTTGATTTTTTAACGGCACCTCTATGCTATATGGTTATATTTGAATTTTCAAAAGCGTTTGTAACGCTTTATAATTGGTAGCGTATATTTCAAATTTACGTACATACTTTACAGGAACTCATACTGGAGCCTTTTTATTTGACAATTCATTCTAAAATATGTTATTTTCAGAGGGTTTGAAAAACTTTATTTTTTCATCAAAACCTGAGAGTGAGCAGCTTTAAAGCAAACTCAACAAAAAAATGCAGTTTACCCAGCAATCATTCTCGTTTGCCTCAAGGATAATAATTGTCTTTATTTCCTCCAACTTTGAAGAGTGGTACATATAGAGAAGTACATGTTGAAACAAGTTGGCTGCTTAAAAACGCATCCAATGGGTTATGCCTCATGGAAAGCATACATCAATATAACAAGAGAGCCATGATGTAATATCTAGGTTCAAGTTGCCACATACTAGAGTTAGTCAAATGAAGTCGGCTAATCGAAGACGGCTATAATAAATGCCAAGTTCTAAAAACAGATAAGATGCGCAACATGACAAAAGGGTAAAATTATGTGTCAGTTTGGAACTAACAGAGATACACTTTTGATGTTGGTACCACATATATAAGCGCATATACTGGAATACCATCAACATTTTAACGAAATGCAATGAGCTAAACTTTAAATGTTTGAATTTTAGCCGAGAATTAGTATATTTGAAACGAAAGGCATCGTTGGAAAGCTGAATGTCTCTTGTTTTAAAATACAATGGATTCATACGATAAGAATTAGGAGTAACCTTATCAGATTGTATGTTTCGCCTTATTCGTGAGCAATGCTGACATAAAACTTTCGATGGTATTGATATCTAATACCCCGATTGAAACTGTAGCATATTTACTTAAAAAGATCTGACATACATGTATTTGACCCCTAAGAAGACGCTTTTGTCACGTTGGGCATCATATAAGATGAATGCGTAAATTCATACACTAGTACAGATTGTTTTAGAATACGAATCTGTCACTGGCTGCAGGTGCGGGTCTCTGGTAACTGTTCGGCTCAACGCCCTTTATCTTTTTTTAAATATATTTCTTGTTTCAAATAAAAAAGTATTTGCGCTTATGCCATTTTTGTCAATTTAAATGTTTCGCTTGAGGAGTATAATAGCAACGCTATAATGCATGTTGGATGGTCACGACTTTTGCCGTAAACTAAAACTGGCGTAAATCGTAAAAGACATAATTCCGTTGGTTTTATATACTAGACATTTTATTGGGTTTTTTTTGTGGGATGGGTATAAAAAAATGAAACCAAGTTTTTCTCAAAGTGTGCTTCAAAATTGCAACAGATTCACAGAAAACGATCGAAGAGAATGAATACTCACAACAAAAAGTTTATTTAAAGAAGGACACGTTTAAAACATTGAGAATTTGCATTCAGTGGTTAATATGGCCTTAAAGGCGTGTGAATCTCAGCAAATTTCAACAGTTTTTAACTTTTAATGAAAGCTGACCGCTGAGGACTCTTATCTTAATACCAAAGTGTGATTTCCATTTGTTTACACTAACGCGTACAGTGTATCGCAGATACACTGCTAATTCAATAGTTCCACGGCATTACTTTAATGATATGTGTTGTTGTTTTCTGCATTTTTCGGCGCAGCATTTTTCGGCGCAGCCGTATTAAGGTCTCTTTCGCCCGGAAGTTCGTAACCTTTCAACCACCAATGAAATGACGAGTAGAATGTATAACATTATTTGAAATGTGAAATTTACGCTGTAAGGCACATTCTGGTTGGATAATACAGGGTGCATAGAATTACCGAAAACAACCGAAAAAGATCTGATACAGGGTGCATATAATTACCGAAAACAGCCGAAAAAGACAGAAAAAACTGAATAGGAACCGAAAAACAGTTTATGCAGACCGAAAACAATCTTTTTTTCAAAAGATAATGTAAAATATATAATCTAAGTTTAAAATAAATGAAGTATTTGTAAATCAATCACAACTAGCGATATAATATTATCTTTAGAAAAAACAAGCTGTTTTCGGTCGGCAGAATTTGTTGTAGGTCTTTTTTAGTCATTTTACTTGATTTGTAATACGATAATTTCAAATTTCTTCATTTATCCACGGACCTATATCGTGAGAATGAGAATAGACAATAGAATACTCTTGCATTTTCAGTTTGTCTTGAATGGGCTAATACTTCATAACTAGCAACATGATATGTTGTTACCTCCAAATTAATGTTAATTATAAGTGTAGAGTATTTATACTTTCTCGGTCAGTTAATTACTGTCAATAATTCGAGTAGCATATTGATCAGAAAAACAAGGATTAAGTTTGTTTCTTGATACACATGTCGCATACTTGATAAGTGGTCGGTTAGCTGAATCGGAAGAGCAATTAATTAGCACAATTTTGCAAGGGAAGATACATGGGTTCGAATCCCGGTCAATGTCCTGTTTTTTCCCTCACCTTGTGACATTTGGCGCCTTCCGACTGAATAAAATTAATTTTTATTATAAAAATCTAGCTAACAATCGCTTTCATATACTAAAATTTGCGCCGACTATCTTTTTTAAAGGTAGTTCTTGTTTGTGATATGGAGTGATTGGATAATCAACAGAAGTAGTATAAAATTGCCCCCCCCGAAAATTTTGCACATACCCGAAAATTTTGCACATACGATGTAGCAGTTACTTCCCCTACATCGTATGTATCGGCATATGTGCTCATATGGTCTAAGGGAAATAATTGTTACAGTCACTCGAGTTTTATGTTGAGAAGAGTTGTCCTTTTGAATGAGCTGAATTAACCAATGAGGAGTGAAATAATGACGCGATTGAATCCGCCTCGATAAAAAGAGTCGCGAACGTTTCACTCGTGCCTCGGACGTTGAACCTGTCTGACCATGCATCATGGATGATACAGAAAAAGACCGCATCTTAAAACAATACTATTTCGAGGAGAAAAATCCCGCCGCTTACGCGGGTACGCAGAAGCTATATCGTGTTCTTGAAAAGAAACAAGGTCCATAGAGGTATAAAATAATATGATCTCGTTTGACACAGTGAATCCTGGAAGTCTGCGAGGATGCCAGAGACAGTCGCAGACCGTTGTATTTGACATGGGGAGGTAAATAGAGGTCGAAAATGACTTTAACTCGTTTGGCACCAAGATCCTGGAAGTCTGCTAGAGTGCCAAATACAGTCGCAGACTATTGTATTTTCCTAGGAATGGTTCCTAGAGGTCTGAACTGATCTTAACTCATTTGGCACTGATATCCTAAAAGTTTGCGAGGGTGTAAAAGACAGTCTCAGACCATTGTATTTGACAAGGGAAGGTGCATAGAGATTGAAAATGACTTTAAATAGTTTGGCACCAAGATCCTGGAAGTCTGCTAGAGTACCAAATACAGTCGCAGACCATTGTATTTCACTAGGAATGGTTCCTAGAGGTCTAAACTGGTCTTAACTCATTTGGCACTGAAAGTCTGCGAGGGTGTAAAAGACTGTCTCAGACCATTGAATTTGACTAGGGAGGGACCATAGAGCTCAAAAATGGCCTTTACTTGATTGGCACCAAGATCCTGGAAATCTGCGAGAGTGCCAGACTCGAGAAGGCGCATAGAGGTTTGCATTGATTTTTGTAATGAGACGCTAGGCATAAATGGCTTAAAAATGTGTTAAGTAGCAAACATTGTCAACTTGTTGACTGGTTCTATGAACATAAGGCGATGTGTATATCGCCTCTGTCACAATCGAAATAAGGAAACTGAGCTAGAGGAGTTAAATGGAAGGACGAGGCGTGGAAATGAGGGAGAGGAGTGAACATGAGGTAGTGGAATGAGGTAGATATTTGTATGATTTGACCAATATGGCCGATACACCTGCAACAAAGATTTGAGTTTGATGTCTTGAAACTTTCTTAAGCAAATGTTTAAATATCTGACTTTTTATTCTAGCTCCGTCATTGCAAAGATGACAGGAGCAGCTTGATATACACCCTTCGTCAGCGTCAAACCTACATGTGATGGCATGATATTTGTTATGGTATTTATATACTATTGCAAAACGGGATCTGGCCGGTTCGGAGACCATATCATCGCTTTTGCGTCCGCCATTCAATTCGCATTTCATGTCCGGTGTGTAAATCTTACATGCATGAGTCGGTTTTCTATAGGATGTGTAGCAGAGCAAAGGTCACAGGATATATCTCTACAGGGATATAGTAGGAATTCGCTATGAGCACCCCGAATGACCAATAAATGGAACCTACCCATTGTAAAATTCCAAATGAAACACTTATTAAAAGATAGGACGGTTTATTCAAGCGTATAATGCAATGGAAATAAAACAAACTGTTGCGTATCTTTCTCAACATACATGTAGATTAATCAAATATTTAAAAAAGTTGATACCTTATATAATATTTCGAAAGGACATCAACTGCATACTTGTAATAAAAACCATAAACGGGTATTAAATAACAAGCGAGATTGTCATGGTGACACGATTAAATTGTTTGAAAGAATACCAAGAACACACTGCGACCTGTAAACCGCAACCCTGTACTTTGAATAGCGTTAATAAATCATCTACATTTCTTTAATATAAAAGCATGAGTTTAATAAAACAGACACAAGTTTTGCTCTTTCCGGATGGAACAAATGAATGAAGTCAGTCAATTCGTTGATAGAAATGTCACAGATCATAACGTTTTGTTTTTTTATACAAAAGATACGCAGCGCACTTCAGCTTCGACAATATCGTTTTACTATTAGCCGAACAAGTTCGGCAGTCCTGTTATACATGTATCACTCTCACTCAGTATCTTCCATTTGTTCCGTATCTTCTTCCTCTTCCAACTGTGGAGTGACGTAATTGTCCAGCACTTTATCAAACAGAAATCTCCGTTTAAGTTGGCGTACTTTAAGGCTTCCTCCCCTTCGTAGTGTTCTGTTGCAATTAGTTGATTTGCTGTCTTCTTTAACGCTTTATAGATGGGATCCTTCTTCATAACATCGAACCACACCAGTTTTCTACCGAAAATGTTCATCATGGCTTTCCTGTAAGTGCTTTTCATTTCCTCAAAGACATTTTCTCTGGTTTCACTTTCACTGATCTCGGCATCTCCTCTTACCTCATTTTCTATCTTTTGTCTTATTTTCCCCTTCTTTCCATCGCCACTATTTTCATTTTGAGATCCACTCCTTGGTGGTAGGCGTGTGACGTGTGGGGTGTTGAAACTTGAGATCCAGCTGCACCAACACCCCACACGCCACACGCCTACCACCGAGGAGTGGATCTCAAAATGAAAATAGTGGCGATGGAAAGAAGGGGAAATAAGACAAAAGATAGAAAATAAGGTAAGAGGAGGAAAGGTGAGGGAAAGAGGAGGGAAGGAGGAGGGAAAAGGGAGTAAGGAGGAGGAGAGAGGAGGGTAAAAAGTTAATAATAAGGTCGAACTGGTGGATAAGCTGGTAGTAAGTAGGATACCTATTTACGTGTGAATATCGATATTACTGCAACGGCGGTCTTAAGTCTTGAGTCTTGAACGATAAATAAACAAAATGACATTTTTGTCTTCAGTGATTGATTGGATGTCAAGAAGTGTAGACGTACACTCGAGAAAAATGGATATATTTGATACAAAAGAAAAGAGAGTAAAGAGGAAGTTTAAAAGGAGCGCATTTCGTAAAAGCCATGTGCCTCATTCTGAAATGTATATACGGATGGTCCTCCCAGCGGAGCAGACGACAGCTATAGCTAAGAGTATGCTTGAACATCAGTCCAAACCTAAAGTGACATTAATCAATCTTGAATTGCAACGAATGAAAGAAGTCAGTGAAACACGGAAGCGTAAAGGTTCCAGAGTGAAGTTAGATGGTATTAGTAACAATAGTACCAAGAAACCTAGACAGAAGGCACCATCTGCGAGCAGAAAGCCGAAGCGGACCTCAAAAGAAGATGAAAACGTCACTACTACTGGACAGGTATTAAACTGAACACTTACATGACTCCTCCTCATTTGCAGTTTAGCCTTCAAGCGCGATGTTTGAATGTGATATCTGTTTCAAAGGTTTTAGAAGAAGGCATAATATGTTACGGCATAAAAGGTCAGTACATCCGGACGAAGATTCAGAGGAAGACGCGATGTCAGACATTTCTGTACAAGAGGACATCTTTGGACCTGTTGATGAAAACAATTCTGATAACAGCGACGACGGTATGTCTGTAACCTCTGAGAAGAGTTTGGATATTGACCCTTGGGAATACATTGTAGAGGAAGCGTTTGATAAATGCCAGTCGCAGTATGAAACCGAAGTGAATAAGCTTATGAAAGAAGATACCGAGATCAGTGAAAGTGAAGCCAGAGAAAATGTCTTTGAGGACATGAAAAGCACTTACAGGAAAGCCATGATGAACATTTTCGGTAGAAAACTGGTGTGGTTCGATGCTATGAAGAAGGATCCCATCTATAGCTGTCGTCTGCTCCGCTGGGAGGACCATCCGTATATACATTTCAGAAAGAGGCACATGGCTTTTACGAAATGCGCTCCTTTTAAACTTCCTCTTTACTCTCTTTTCTTTTGTATCGAATATATCCATTTTTCTCGAGTGTACGTCTACACTTCTTGACATCCAAGCAATCACTGAAGACAAAAATGTCATTTTGTTTATTTATCGTTCAAGACTCAAGACTTAAGACCGCCGTTGCAGTAATATCGATATTCACACGTAAATAGGTATCCTACTTACTACCAGCTTATCCACCAGTTCGACCTTATTATTCACTTTTTACCCTCCTCTCTCCTCCTCCTTACTCCCTTTTCCCTCCTCCTTCCCTCCTCTTTCCCTCACCTTTCCTCCTCTTACCTCATTTTCTATCTTTTGTCTTATTTTCCCCTTCTTTCCATCGCCACTATTTTCATTTTGAGATCCACTCCTCGGTGGTAGGCGTGTGGCGTGTGGGGTGTTGGTGCAGCTGGATCTCAAGTTTCAACACCCCACACGTCACACGCCTACCACCAAGGAGTGGATCTCAAAATGAAAACAGTGGCGATGGAAAGAAGGGGAAAATAAGACAAAAGATAGAAAATGAGGTAAGAGGAGATGCCGAGATCAGTGAAAGTGAAACCAGAGAAAATGTCTTTGAGGAAATGAAAAGCACTTACAGGAAAGCCATGATGAACATTTTCGGTAGAAAACTGGTGTGGTTCGATGCTATGAAGAAGGATCCTATCTATAAAGCGTTAAAGAAGACAGTCAATTAACTAATTGCAACAGAACACTACGAAGGGGAGGAAGCCTTAAAGTACGCCATTCTTAAACGGAGATTTCTGTTTGATAAAGTGCTGGACAATTACGTCACTCCACAGTTGGAAGAGGAAGAAGATACGGAACAAATGGAAGATACTGAGTGAGAGTGATACATGTATAACAGGACTGCCGAACTTGTTCGGCTAATAGTAAAACGATATTGTCGAAGCTGAAGTGCGCTGCGTATCTTTTGTATAAAAAAACAAAACGTTATGATCTGTGACATTTCTATCAACGAATTGACTGACTTCATTCATTTGTTCCATCCGGAAAGAGCAAAACTTGTGTCTGTTTTATTAAAACTCATGCTTTTATATTAAAGAAATGTAGATGATTTAGAAGAAAAAAATAAATGAAGCTAATAAACAAAGGTGTTGCTTTGTGACTTCTCTTTCTCGGTCATTTTTCCAATAGGTGGTGTTTAACATTTAACTTAGAGTATATAAAAACGTCTAGCAACAAGCAAGAGTTTAAATCAAATAATAAGCTTTTGTTTAAAACTATTCATTTAAAATATACGCAAGATTAAAATAATGTTTTCCTACAGCGCTTTTTTTCACTCCACTAAAATTAACGCTATTCAAAGTACAGGGTTGCGGTTTACAGGTCGCAGTGTGTCCTTGGTATTCTTTCATAAAAAGTAATTTAATCGTGTCACCATGACAATCTCGCTTGTTATTTAATACCCGCTTGTGGTTTTTATTACAAGTATGCAGTTGATGTCCTTTCGAAATATTATATTAGTTATCAACTTTTTTAAATATTTGATTAATCTACATGTATGTTGAGAAATATACGCAAAAGTTTGTTTTATTTTCATTGCATTATACGCTTGAATAAACCGTCTTATCTTTTAATAAGTATTTCATTTGGAATTTTACAATGGGTAGGTTCCATTTATTGGTCATTCGGGGTGCTCATAGCGAATTCCTGTAGAGATATATCCTGTGACCTTTGCTCTGCTACACATCCTATAGAAAACCGACTCATGCATGTAAGATTTACACACCGGACATGAAGTGCGAATTGAATGGCGGACGCAAAAGCGATGATATGGTCTCCGAACCGGCCAGAACCAGTTTTGCAATAGTATATAAATACCATAAACAAATATCATGCCATCACATGTAGGTTTGACGCTGACGAAGGGTGTATATCAAGCTGCTCCTGTCATCTTTGCAATGACGGAGCTAGAATAAAAAAGTCAGACATTTAAACATTTGCTTAAGAAAGTTTCAAGACATCAAACTCAAATCTTTGTTGCAGGTGTATCGGCCATATTGGTCAAATCATACAAATATCTACCTCATTCTACTACCTCATGTTCACTCCTCTCCCTCATTTCCACGCCTCGTCCTTCCATGTAACTCCTCTATCTCAGTTTCCTTATTTCGATTGTGACAGAGTCGATATACAAATCGTCTTATGTTCATAGAACCAGTCAACAAGTTGCCAATGTTTGCTACTTAACACATTTTAAGCCATTTATGCCTAGCGTCTCATTACAAAAATCAATGCAAACCTCTATGCCCCTTCCCGAGTCAGATACAATGGTCTGCGATTAATTCTTGCACTCTCGCAGACTTCCAGGATCTTGGTGCCAATCAAGTAAAGGTCATTTTTGAGCTCTATGGTCCCTCCCTAGTCAAATACAATGGTCTGAGACTGTCTTTTACACCCTCGCAGACTTTCAGGATCTCAGTGCCAAATGAGTTAAGATCAGTTTAGACCTCTAGGAACCATTCCTAGTGAAATACAATGGTCTGCGACTGTATTTGGTACTCTAGCAGACTTCCAGGATCTTGGTGCCAAACTAGTTAAGGTCATTTTCAATCTCTATGCACATTCCCTTGTCAAATACAATGGTCTGAGACTGTCTTTTACACCCTCGCAGACTTTCAGGATATCAGTGCCAAATGAGTTAAGATCAGTTCAGACCTCTAGGAACCATTCCTAGTAAAATACAATGGTCTGCGACTGTATTTGGCACTCTAGCAGACTTCCAGGATCTTGGTGCCAAACGAGTTAAAGTTATTTTCGACCTCTATTTACCTCCCCATGTCAAATACAACGATCTGCGACTGTCTCTGGCATCCTCGCAGACTTCCCGGATTCACTGTGTCAAACGAGATCATATTATTTTATACCTCTATGGACCTTGTTTCTTTTCAAGAACACGATATAGCTTCTGCGTACTCGCGTAAGCGGCGGGATTTTTCTCCTCGAAATAGTATTGTTTTAAGATGCGGTCTTTTTCTGTATCATCCATGATGTATGGTCAGACAGGTTCAACGTCCGAGGCACGAGTGAAACGTTCGCGACTCGTTTCAATCGCGTCATTGTTTCACTCCTCATTGGTTAATTCAGCTCATTCAAAAGGACAACTCTTCTCAACATAAAACTCGAGTGACTGTAACAATTATTTCCCTTAGACCATGAGCACATATGCCGGTACATACGATGTAGGGGAAGTAACTGCTACATCGTATGTGCAAAATTTTCGGGTATGTGCAAAATTTTCGGAGGGGGGACCCCCAATTTTATACTACTAACAGAAAAAGTCCAAATAATTTAAAATACTTCACTTTGGGCATCCAACATCCGTTCACGATTACAAGCCCGTTCTCACGTTAATGAGTTATGTTACTTGAACGGAGTGGGTGTTCAGAGCGATACTTCCATGTTTATCATGTCTATTCACATGCATGATCATGATAATGAAATTGAACTAAAAAAGAAAATGCCCTCCTACACAATGATACAAAAATTAGCGTGAAGATATTTAGGATGGACAAACAAATGACGTTATTGATTAAAAAGTTTTTTTCAGTCTACTAAACACTATAAATATAACATAAATATCGTCTATCTCTAACCAGTTTTTTTTACTGGTTTGAGTCTTGGAGAAGATGAAATGTCTTACCCTACTGAAAACCAATGGGTCAGATCCCCATGCTATTTGAAAGCAAAATTATTTTATTCGAGAGATAATTAAGGATGTTCATTCTTTTTTACAACATGTCTCTATTCTCAATCTCAAACAGCTATATTGACATAAGGGCTAAGATAGAAGGCGTGTTCGCCGACTACATCCTGTGGATTGTTTTATACCAGATACAGATGTGTTTGGCAGGCTTTGCATTAGTTTCCATACTATTACTTGAATGATATTCATTCAACTGTATCGATTATTTATATATTAACGTGACATTATGCTCATCTTACTGCACATAGTGTATCTTTGGTGACAGTTTTATAAAAGCAATTTTCGGTAGCTGTGCATTTAAATGTGTTAAACTAATGATGATGCCTCATTAATATTTGAAGTTGGTGCTTTAGAAATTAAAGAAATGGACTAATAAAATAATAATTCCTTTACTACGTTAAAAAAGGCCATAATTCAAATAAATCCTTGACAAAGTTACCTTCACTTGCCTACATTTGGGGATCATGATGGTAAACAAGTATTCCAACTTTCGAAATAATATTTCAAATAGTTTAGTCAAAAAGTGGACTGGTTCGAAAAACTTAACCAAGATTCTAAGTCTATGAAGGGCCTGAATTAAAATAAGTCTTGACAGAGTTATTTCTTCTTGCTTACAGATGGGGGTCATGATGCAAACAAGTGTTCCAAGTTTCACAGCAATATCTCATTGAAGTGGATTTTACCCAGATTCAATGTATTTTCTTAGTAAAATAGGCCATAATTAACAGAGTTAAGTACTCTTGTCTGTGTGTGGAAGTAAAAGTGGTAAAAAAGTATGGTAAGTTCCAATGCAATATCTGTTATGATTTTGAAACTAGATAGGTGTTCAGTAGAACACTTGTGTCGCCCTCATACACTTTGTCAGAATAACCAATAATTTTGTGACAAAATCTAAGTATAAACAGGGGCAAAACTCTGTCAAATATGACCTTGACGTACAAAATTTGGCGGCATCACCGCCCTTTTGTCATAAGTAATACAATTTTAAAATTTGATGAAGAAATCTTAAGAAATGGCAAAATTATAGCCAAAGTAAAGTTTTCGTGACAAAAACTAAGTACAGTTTTACTAAACTAAAACGGAGCATAACTCTGTCAAATATGACATTGACCGACACAATCTGGCAGCATAACGACCATTTTGTCATAAGCAATACAATTTGAAAGTTTGATGAAGAAGTCTGAAGAAATGACAAAGTTATAGCCAAAATACAAGTTCAAAAATGGGCATAACTCTGTCAAATATGACCTACAAAATTTGGCGGCATCACGACCCTTTTGTCGTAAGCAATGCAATTTGAAAGTTTGATAAATGGCAAAGTTATAGGCAACGTTAAGTTTTCGTGACAAAAACTAAGTATAAAAAGGGGCATAACTTTATCAAATATGACCTTGACCTAAAACGTTTGGCGGCATTACGACCCAATTGGGGTAACCAGCAGAATGGTTTAAAGCTGCCCGTTCACAGTTTCCGGTGAAAAAATTAATTTCTCCAAAATGATATACATGTACTAAACATACATGTAAAATGTAAAAGTAATAAATAGAATCAACAAAACAAGTATTAACAATCTACATAGCAAATTAAGAAACATGTTTAAAATGTTAGTGACGGCACCGCTACTCTATATGTTGATACTAGGATTTCAAAAGCGTTTGTACAGTGATGCTTTATAATTTGGTAGTGTATAATTAAAAAAATACAGAGTCTGATACGCTTAATAGGAATTCATAGTGGGGCTTTTTTAGAAGATGCGTTCTAATACAATGTCAGACATTTTGAAGAACCTTGGTTTTTTTCCACCAGAGAGAGAGAGAGAGAGAGAGAGAGAGAGAGAGCAGCTTAAAATTTAAACTGTTGCGCACGATATTAACCAATTTGATTATTTTCTCAAGTGTGACTGTTGATGAAATGACTGGGTATGACTGTACTAATACAAAACAGAGAGCACGTATAATGCTCAATAGGGCAATTATAATTCAACTATGACATAAAAGTCAATCTGCAGAATGATGCACACTACTACATCAAGATTTCCTACTACATGTACATGAACACATGCATACCGGCTGCCGCTGATACGTAACACATAAAAAGATTCTATTATCTCCCTTTGTGTAGAAATTTATCTGATGCAATTCGTTGTAAGAAGATAATTGGTTTGTCGTATTTATGCAATTACTTCATGTTAAATTTCAGTGTGAACAGGATTTAATGTATTGGTGTTGTTTTTAAAGTAATTTGGTATTGGTATTATTTGGTAATACAAATAATTATATATAAATTCACATTTATATCTGGTCGGGGTCAGCAAACTGACCCTGCGTCCAGTACGTACATATTTATTGGTACAGACGGCATTTTTCCGTCTTTGCCCATTTTAACAGTATATCTCAGCTTTATTCTGAGAATACATAGGGGCGGTTCCCATAGTGGATCCCCAAATTTAAATAGGATTGATTTCTTGATAAATCCTGGGTGTATATATGCTATTGTGTCATATTAAATGAACATTAAAGTGGTATCTGAAATAAATATCAGAAAACTGTGATTCAGCTTGGTAGTTATTTATCCCGGGAAAGTACGTAAGTTAGACACAACCAGAGTACGAACCTAGGGGTTGTAGCCACCCCGATAAGTGACCTTGTCCCAAGAATTCGAGTAAATATCCTGGTAACTCCCAGTACAGCTTTGGCTGCACTCGCATTTTTCCGAGCTGAACTCGAGGGTTATAGATTTTATACCCACGGGGTCGACTTGGGACGGAGCTATTCTCCCATACAAGGGATCACGAACCAGAACGGCTACATATGTCTCGGTAGAAACATTAAGTATTACGATGTGTTGCTAATTTCACTACATGGTACGTGCAGTGTAATGGAAACTTAACCTTCAACATAACTTAAACATGCAATTTTCATCATTATGATCTAGTAAATTATTTACTATTTTATTTAAATAGAAAATACAATTTTGGTGTACGAAACGAATAGGAATTTATTTTCGATTGTGAAATAAACAGAAAACAGACAGACAGGAACATGTCTACAATCATGTCCGGAACATTTAATTTCCGCCTAATTTCTCATCATAAGTATGTATACTGTCAATGATTAAGTCAAAATACGCAAAAAACTTTTGCTCCCCACTGTACATTAATTAAACAAGAATGGTCCCTTTGTGACACCCAAGCCTAATAATAACGTATCTAGCGTACTTTATGTGTATATAGAGAACTCCAGCATGCACATACTTCGACGTTGGCGTGACTCGAAACTCAGTACGTCCATTTTTCATTTCGCTGCTGTATGAAAAAGAATTGTGCCGTTCAAACTAATCGAAATGCTTGGCAGCTAGACAAATTATCTCTGCCCAGTTACCTAGAAGTCCGAAACAGGTTAACAAGACATATGCACCCTCTAGAGTCCGCCTCGGACTACTTTGAGTCACTCGTTTTCCCCCATACCACAGTCCTGTGCGTGGAATGTTACCCACACATATTGTGATCCTGTCTGATCTTGAATCATTCAAGCAGGCAGTGGCCCAACTTATTTATCAATCGTACAACAGTAACTGTTGTTTTTAAACCTTTCATTCTTTTACTATTTTAACAGTTTTAACAATCTTGATTCTCCTAACTGTAAGAACTATCTTGCAGTTATCTTATTTTATCTTTTATTAACACCCGGCGTGCACCCTGCCGATAATACTCGTGAGAGATGTGAGGCAGTATGACATGATAGTTATATAGATAGATTTTATATCAGTCACAGTATGGGTGATATAGGTCTGCCGGAACTATATTTTAAAGTGACATTATGCTCATCTTACTGCACATAGTGTATTTTGGTGACAATTTTCGGTAGCTGTGCATTTAAATGTGTTAAACTAATGTTGATGCCTCATTAATATTTGAAGTTGGTGCTTTAGAAATTAAAGAAATGGACTAATAAAATAATAATTCCTTCCTTGGCAGTGATCTCCCTTGTGTTATTTTGTTTTATGTAAAGTTCACCCTTAAAAGCTGAAGGTAAAACTTATACCAAACCATCTGATAAAGCAACAATCTTAAACAAACAATTTGAATCCGTCTTCTCAAAACCTAAACCAGTCAGTCTTAAACAACTTTGTGAATTAAATCTCTTCAAAAATAACAAAATTCAGCAAGAAAATCAAATGAATGACATAGACATAACTGTAGAAGGTGTTTTGAAAATGCTCAGGGATCTAAATCCTAACAAGGCGTCTGGACCGGATCAGCTGTCGCCAAGACTACTTAAAGAACTTTCTTTCGAAACAGCTCCTTTTCTTACTAAAGTCTTTCAGAACTCACTGCGAACTGGTATAGTTCCAGATGACTGGAAAACTGCTATTGTTGCACCTGTATACAAAAAGGGCCCCAAACATAAAGCCAGCAACTATCGACCGATCTCTTTGACTTGTATAGCCTCCAAACTAATGGAGCATATCATGGTCTCAAACATCATGCGTCATCTTGATAGCAACAATCTTCTCACACCTTTTCAACATGGCTTTCGATCCAAACACAGCTGTGAGACTCAACTATTATCCTTTACACAAGAAATTTTTGACAATCTCCAATCTGCAAAACAAACAGATCTCATTGTAATGGATTTCTCGAAAGCTTTTGACAAGGTCGATCATCAACTTCTTCTCTATAAACTCATGAAACTTAGTATCAACAAAACATCTCTATCTTGGATTCAAAGTTTCCTTAGTAATCGTTCTCAATCAGTAGTAGTTGAAGGCTCACATTCTGATTCTTTACCAGTTCTGTCAGGGGTACCCCAGGGTTCTGTCTTGGGCCCGTGTCTCTTCCTTTGTTACATCAATGACCTTCCCGACTCTGTTAAAAGTAGGATACGCTTATTTGCTGATGACACAATCATATATCTCACCATCGACTCATCAGTAGACTCTAACAAACTTCAAGATGATTTAACAAAATTAGAAGAATGGGAGCGTAAATAGTCAATGCAATTCAATCCTGATAAATGCGAAATCATAAGAATCTCAAAAAAAAAAGAAAAAACATCATCTTTCCATATAAATTACACAATCAAGAACTAAAAACTACAGAAAATGCTAAATACCTTGGGATTACCATCAGTGATGACTTTAGTTGGAAAAAACATATTGAATCTACTTCTTCAAAAGCTAGTAACACTCTTAGATTCACAAAAAGAACTGTACAATGTAACAACCGTAATATCAAAGAAACTGCCTACAAAACATACGTCCGTCCACAGTTAGAATACTGTAACACCATATGGCACCCATGGCAGAAAAACTTATCATATGAGATAGAAAAGGTACAAAGGGCTGCAGCCAGATATGTTTTGAATGATTACTCTTACCAAAGCAGCGTAACATCAATGCTTGAAACTCTTAAATGGCAGACATTAGAACAGAGAAGAATACATGCATCCTTAATAATGTTGTATAAAATATCACACAACCTCGTCATTGTAGATCATAACCACCTGACAGTCTCTAGAAATTTTAACTATAACATACCATTTTCAAGAACACAGTATCATATGAACTCCTTTTTTCCCTCGCACGATCAGATACTGGAACGCCTTGCCTTATAACATCAAGGACAGTGTGAATCTTCAGTGCTTCACATCTGGCCTAGACTCATATATGGACTAATGTCATCGTCCTGTTTTTATTTTTAACCAAGTTGTATATAGTACTACTTTTACTCTCTTAACACATGCATATCATGTATCATGTAATTTAGCATTTTCTTTTAACAACTGCCCGACCTCCCAGTTATGGTTGGGAGTATCCCCGTAGATGTAGATGTTATTAGTGTTGCTCGGCAGTGGAAGGGAAGCAACTCCGACATGTATTTGTTTATTTCTTAAATTGACTCTCCCAGTCAAAATAGGAAAAGTAATATTTGGAAAGTTATTATTTCGTACTGGTAGCAGGAAAAGTTTGTTGTATTGGGTCAAAAGTTATTATTTCCTCTACCCATTTCACACACACCTATTTCAGCTGGAATTTTACTTTTAAAAAAATGTGCATAATGTCACTTTAAGTAGTGCATATACATAATTTTGCTTTTGTTTGCAAAACATAAAAATAAAATTTGTTTGTTTTGAGTGGATATGGAATACATCTCAACTCAAAGTGATACAATTTTCATATTTTAACTCGCGCTTTTCTTTTTGTCACCCATTTGTGATCCGTTCATATCTCACAAAACAAAAAATGGAAGAAAAAAACTTCCCAAGCGGGGAATCGAACCCCGGCCGCCGCGGTGAGAGCGCGGAATCCTAACCACTAGACCACTTGGGAGATACACTTTGTCGTTGAAAAATAAATTTATAAACCATGTCACATGTACCGAAGGCATCCAAATGATAAAAAAATGGCTGCGCCCATAGAGAAAATACGGGTGTTAGAGCTTTACAGCGGTATAGGAGGAATGCACTATGCTTTATGCGGTAAAATTTAATTTTTGATGAACAACAGATAGGGTTCTCAAAGCCAGTGCCATAGGAAAGTTGTAATTTTAACTGGAAGCTAGCAATTTTGGTATTTGCATACAAGCTGTTATTTTGGATACTGCTAGCTATTCGGACAGAGACTTGCAATACGATATATAGCAGACGAATTTATCGATTTTGCTGTAGGAAAGACTGACATACATGCCACAAAGGATTGAGTTATTGCCAGGAGATTTTTGACTCCCTGAGATATAATATATTCTTTTAGCAGGAAATCATGTATTTCTAAGGAGGTATTTGACATTTTATTGTGTATTTACACAAACAAACACCTACTTCAAACATTAGTTTACTATCCCCGTAGTAATGGTTCACAGAAACGCTTAAATCCGCATATCTTTTTACACGCCGTTTTTGAAAAAATGCTAATAATCTGAGCCTGACGACAATTCTATGGTTTGCATAATACTTAGAGGAAACGCGGGTCACTTATCATCGCGATCTGCAATACACCGTCTTTTGACAGCTGATAAATTTGAAGGCCTTGCCTGTTATGCACTCCCATCAAACCGGAATGCAAAAATTATCACAAGATAGATGCATGATCGCATGACAATCGATGTGTAAATTATCGGCGAATATTGGGAGAAGGGCATGTATGAAGACCGAAATCAATAATCAATATTTACACTTCACTAGTGTAGACAAAGTCCCTGTCGTTGATTGTTATAAAATGTCCAGGAAAGGTGCATCCAGAAAAATTCTAGTCATCCGGATACCAGACAAGCAGCCACTTCCTAAAATAAAACATTTAGTAATAACTTTTAAGTTCTAATTATTCTAAATGCCAGGGTTAGGTATTAGGACTACTCACTGTCTGGCGTCTGACTGTCAGTCCACAATTTCCTTCAAACAACATCAGTCCTCTGAAACAACTAGGCCAATAGTGATACAACTTGGCATGGTTGTTCCTTGCATGAAGCTCTATCAAAGTTGTTACAAAGAATTCCATTCCATGAAGAGCTGTGGTTGCCATGGCAACAGAAAGGAAGAACTTGATTTTACAAAGGCTTATATAGGAAAAACTTTAAATATTTCTTCTTGGAAACCACAATACCTAGAGCTTAAGCATGTAATTATTGTCTAGTGGACCTCTACCAAGACTGTTCAAATTATGACCTCTGGGTCAAAATTAACCGTTTCTGCTTTTGTTGAGTTTGTATTAGCTAATGATAGCCAGATAAGGGATATAGGGCCATCTTGGCCGTCTAGTCTTATTTTTTCAAACCACCAATTTGAAGAAAGCTACCTGTCATGTAAATTTAACTACATGCTGCAAGTTGGCATGACAACAGTGTATAACCATTACATAGTGTTACTATAGACACACTTTTACATTTCATTTTGATTTTAAAATGATAAAATCATTATAATATATTGTACACGTTAGTGATTTTGAAAAAGATCTAAATATCAAATAAATGTCAACAGTTTCACAATTCCAATCAGTACTGTTATATAGCCTTTTCAGATTTTCATTTTCTTTATATTTTGATATTTATGAATAACTTTCATCTTTTAGATAGTGGCGTACAGTTTGAAGTTGTCATGGCAATGGATATAAATACCAATGCAAACCTTGTGTACAAACATAACTTCACTACTACCACCATCAACTCAAGTGCAATAGAAGTAAGTGTGAGTGCTAGAAAGTACAATGTATAGCTTAATCACTGTAATCTGTTGAAGATCTAGTATCACCCAACTGTACAGGGGAAGGCATACAAATTATACAAATGTCATACATGACAAGAAAAGGAAGAAGTGTAATTGTTGATCACAGTAGAGGTGGGTTACAAGAAATATTCATAGAATTTCAACACAGGTGCAGCCGCTGAGCTGTTTCAGGAAACACAACTGCCGAACAATCATTGCCTGCAACACCAGTATAAATGAAATGTTGTACTTGTTGTTTTCTGGTACAGGTACAGTTTGTTGGAAATTCTACAAAGGTTGAAGAGTTTGTTTTTTTTAAATATAGCTTAATATAGCCTAATTAAATGCACATCCCGGAGGTTGTGGTTTCCAGCCCCACTGGGGTCACGACAATACCTCCTCATTTGACATTTGTACTTGTTTTTCCAGGAAGCGGAATCAAGAGTGACTCAGTAAACTTCCGCTTTCTTCAGAATCGAGCTAAAATAAATTTGATTTGGTGTAAACTAAATAAATGTACTTTATTTTACAGCTTTCTTAAAAGTTCAGTGTCTGATTCATGTACCTTTCGACGTACATTTTAAGATTGATCGTCAAAAAAAAATGTATTCGTTGCAGTCACTGACGGTGAAGAAGTTTGACAGTTTAAGAATTGATATGATTCTGATGAGCCCTCCTTGTCAACCATTTACCCGTGTTGGTAAACAGAAAGATACTGAGGATGTTCGCGCAAAGTCATTTTTACATGTGCTGGATCTCCTAAAGAAGTAAAAAGTTTCAGTATCATTTATAAAACTGTAAAACATAATGTTTGAAATCACGATATTTATGCTTGTTGCTATTGTTTATACGATTTCTCATTTAAAGAGACACTCCCTAAAACTTGGGCGTCAAATTAAATAAATTCAAAACTCAAAAGCATAAGTAATATAATATTTGCAAGTATTGTTACACTTAAAAATTGAAGCTATACATTCCAGTCACTATTTGTAAAATCAGCATTCTAAAGTATTTTGCAGTACCATAAAACAGTTAAAGATCTATATAAAGTTGCTGTTGTACAATTATTGGGTGGGTTATAAAAAGATTTACTGCAAAAGGTCTCTATTTTAGCTTTTTGTGCTAAAATGAGGCATTTTTCGATATAATATTTTATTGTTGTTTTTCAAAATTGTTTTCATATGATTTATCATTTAACGTTCATTGAACACATTTTTATTGTTTGGAGAATAAAATCTGATGAATGAAGGGAATGCCCCTTTAAGTTGAGCCTACATACAGCTTGCTAAAACCAGCTTACAGTCTTGTGTGGCAGCTACAGCCAGCATTTAAAAGTAAAGGAGAGCTGTTGCTGAAAAAAGCACTTCTTTGTGTAGGGTGTGGTCCTTTTTTTGCAGTTAATTATTTTTCAAGTTTAATCTTTGTATATGTACTGTACATTGTACTACATAATGTTATGATGTAACAGCAGTGCTTTGTGTTTACAAGAGTATACAAGAATATTTGATACAATATGCGTATACCGTTTGTGTCATTGTTTTTTTTACTGGAAAAAAATAAGTTTTTGATTGGGCAATGAGCATTGCAGAGGAATAAATTTTACATGGGATGTATGTTTTATGGGAGACCATCTCTTCTAAAAATGCCTACCCGGTAGCTATATGTGGGTCCTTTTGTCTGTTACAGACTATAAGAATCTTTCACTGGTTGCAGGAAGGTGTAGATGGGAACATCTGGCTCGAGTGTAACTTTTTTTGTGGTAACTCAGCAGAGCCTTGTTACAGGCCAAAAACAGGTACCCTCAAGCCCGATGCTCTGCCGAGTTACCACAAAAACAGTTACCCGAGAGCTGGATATTCCCATCCCCACATGCAGCCAATGATAGATTCTTTTTCTTGCATACCATTTTCTTCTAACAGTAGCAGAAATAAAATAAAAACTAATGACTAATACCTTTAAGCGCTATTTTCTTGTAATAATGAATGAATTTACACATTCATTCATAAAAGTAGTTTGTTCTCAAGTCATTTAGAGCGTGTGAGTCATCTTACACTAGGGGAATAATTTGACTCATTTCAGTTCAAATACAATGTAACAACAACTCCATGTACGTGTAATGTTACTCATTTTATTTATATTTCATAGGTCAGAAAAATGCCCATCATACATACTTGTGGAGAACGTTAAGGGTTTTGAATGTTCTGGCTCGAGAATGAGGCTTATACAGACACTTACTAACAGTGGGTACAGTTTCCAGGTACAGTAAAGTCAAATGCATTATATAGATTATTTAATACTAACTAATTACCCCTCTACATTCTAAAATGGACTTTTCCATCTCTCAATCTGGACAATACCACTAGTTGCTCCAAGGGTTTCTCATTGAATGTTTTCTAACTGAAAAGTTGAGTAGAGGTCATAATCAGACTGCGCGAGAATCTTCACACCACCAACATGTAACACTACCTCCTCCTGCCCCCACCCCAAAAAAGGACAGAGAGCTGGAAAATGTTCATTTCATAATTATATCCAAACATGTCGTTCTGTAAGTTTTGTTACTATACATGTACTTCTTTAGTAATAATGGTAAGAAGTTATCACGTAATTATCATCTCTCAACATGGCAACATTAGGCATATATGTGTGATAATTTCATTTTCACAAGACCTTTTTGGCAATGTGTAGGTGTTGCTTTCATTAGCTCACCTGGCAAAATTGACCCAGCGCAGGTGGTCACTCAGTTTTACATAGGCTTATATAGGAAAACTTTAAAAATCTTCTTCTCCAAAACCACAAGACCTAGAGCTTAGATATTTTGCATGTAGCATTGTCTAGTGTATCTCTACCAAGATTGTTCAAATTATGACCACTGGGTCAAAATTGACCCCGCCCGGGGGTCACTTGGTTTTACATAGGCTACATGTATATAGGAAAAACTTTAAAAACGTCTTCTCTGAAACTACAAGGTCTAGAGCTTAGATATTTGGCATGTAGCATTGTCTAGTGAACCTTTACCAAGATTGTTCAAATTATGACCCCCGGGTCAAAATTGACCCCGCCTGGGGGGTCACTTGATTTTACATAGGCATATATAGGAAAATCTTTACAATTCTTGTTCTCTGAAACCGCAAGGCCTAGAGATTAGACATTTGACGTGTAGAAATGCCTAGTGGACCTCTACCAAGATTGTTCAAATTATGACCCCCGGGTCAAAATTAACCCTTCCCGGGAGGAGGGGGGGAGGTCACTTGATTTACATAGCCTTATATAGGGAAAACTTAGAGAAACCACAAGGCCGGCAGGCAGAGCTTAGATATTTGGAATGTTACTTAGCATTGAGTAGTGGACCTCTACGAATTATGTTAAAATCATGACCCCTTGTATTATAGCCAATGGTAGTCAGATGAGCGATATAGGGCCATCTTGGCCCTCTTGTTGGTGTTGTTGACATTTCTGCAACCCACACATAGCTGAAGAAGTCACTGTGGAAACTAATCAATGAATTTTTTATGCACTTTAATAACCTCAGTCTATAGCTTCAGTTTACAGAGATCTGCAGTTAAATGAATCCCAGTGAAAAGATCAAATAAATGAAATAATTTATTAAAAAAACATAAACTTTCTTGTTACATACATTTTCTGACTTCAGATCAGATTACAAATGTACATTTCGTGAAATATGTATCCCTCAGTTCTCACTAAATACTCACAAGTACTTGATATTTTGCTTTAGTACTCAAGTAAGAAAATGCAAGTCGTTTGGGTCAAGGATTCTCAAACTTTGTAGGCTGCATGATTAGCCGTCAGATAGAACAGACATACTGACCTTAAAATCAATAGTAATCATTTACTAGTCATGGCCTTTCTGGCTTGTTAGTTTGATGATCCTTAGCCAAACCAGTCAAACCATTCTTCAGAAATCATCTTTCAACTTAAAGTCATTGCAATCTTGACCTTTGAACTACTGACCTCAAGCTTTAGGTGTCATATTTTGGTCATGACCTACCTCCCAATCAAGTTGAAGGATCCTAGACTCAAACAGTCTGGAACTGTTTCTCAACTGAAGACTCTTTGACCGGGTACCAACTTCAAAATCAATAGGAGTTTTCTACTTGTTATGAGCAACAGGGAGGGGTACTGACAGCTCTATTACTTATGTAATTATTTTAAAAAAAAATTCTATCAACATAGTTACATTTAAGTCAACATACACGTAGTTACATTTAAGTCAACATAGTTACATTTAAGTCAACATAGTTACATTTAAGATATATTAATATACTTTGTTTCAGGAATTTCTACTTACACCATTACAGTTTGGCATACCAAATTCACGGCTACGATACTTCCTCATTGCAAAGAAGAAGCCACTGAAGTTTTGTTTTACGCCTTCAGATCAGGTAAACAGCAGCTTTTAGTTGCTGCACATGGTGAAGCTAGTTGTCAATACCAAATTGGCTACAAAAAGGTTAAATTGAATATGCTACATGCACAAATATCATATTTTCTTTCTTTTCAATGTTTTTTTTTTTTTAATTTTTGGTTGCTTTTTTTATCTGAAAATCATGGCATAGTTATTTTTCTTTCTTATCTTTGCTCTATAGTGAACAAAAAACTGTTGTTTGGTTTAATCAAACATTAGCATGACATCAAGGGGCAGGCCGATTTCAAATGTTGTAAAAACTTATGGCCCAACCCTTTTTTTTTATTATAAAAATTATAGTATATATATGCCAACCATAAACCATTTGTATTATCTATCATATGTATTGTATTCGTTCAGTAAATATTTAAGAAATAATAAATGTCTCCCTGAATAGTCAGGAGTTTGGATGCATAGTAATTAAATCAAAAGTGTGTAACAATTTATTATTTCAATTCTAACACTTTACTTTCTTTGAAAACTATCCCGAACGTAATTTAACGTGTAGTAGTACATCATTTTAACCTTAATACGGAAAATACGATTGGACGTGCTTGTTGTCGTTACGTCATTTACGGCACATCGTCCTTGGAAAAACGTGCTGTATTTTATTGTAAGATAAAACACAGGTTTTTCCCTATATGTTTATATAGGAATAGCAGCGACTTCTGTTAGAATATTGTATAAACATGCACTGATATGATGATTTAACTATGTATTCTAGTTCTGTACATATTGAGTTGTGACAAATATAATATAATATAATTAAACTAAGATACGTGATGTAACTTTAGAGTGTGTTCAGCATGATATACCCCGGTACAATTACTGCTACATTTGAGAAAAGACTTAAAGAAAAATACATGTATAGTAAACTCCGTATATAACCACTCCAGATATAGTGAAACTCCGTATATAACCACTCCGGATATAGTGAAACTCCGACTATAACCACTCCGGATATAATGAAACTCCGGATATAACCACTCTGGATATAGTGAAACTCAGGCTATAACCACTGCGGATATAGTGAAACTCCGGATATAACCACTCCGGATATAGTGAAACTCCGGATATAACCACTCCGGATATAGTGAAACTCCGGATATAACCACTGCGGATATAGTGAAACTCAAGATATAACCACTCCTGATATAGTGAAACTCAAGCTATAACCACTGCGGATATAGTGAAACTCCGGATATAACCACTCTGGATATAGTGAAACTCCGGATATAACCACTGCGGATATAGTGAAACTCCGGATATAACCACTCCGGATATAGTGAAACTCCGGATATAACCACTCTGGATATAGTGAAACTCAGGCTATAACCACTGCGGATATAATGAAACTCCAGATATAACCACTGCGGATATAGTGAAACTCCGGATATAACCACTCCGGATATAGTGAAACTCCGGATATAACCACTGCGGATATAGTGGAACTCCGGATATAACCACTGCGGATATAGTGGAACTCCGGATATAACCACTGCGGATATAGTGAAACTCCGGATATAACCACTGCGGATATAGTGAAACTCCAGATATAACCACTGCGGATATAGTGAAACTCCGGATATAACCACTGCGGATATAGTGAAACTCCAGATATAACCACTCCGGATATAGTGAAACTCCAGATATAACCACTCCGGATATAGTGAAACTCAGGCTATAAGGAGTTTACTGTATAGAAAAATGTTAAAGCAAATAAACAGTGAATGGAGACAACTTGAAGTTGAGCTCTACATAACAATGCAAATACTTTTTGTTTATCAAGTAGCTGGAGTATTGCACACAATACTGTACATTAGTCCGTCTTCAGGAAAGTTTAAATAATATGACTAACTTCTGCTATTCTTGAGATATCTCAGTAGGAGACTAATTAGCATATCATAAATATAGTACTGTAACAAAACTTTAGGCTCCCTGTGATTTTATCCCTGTGAGTTTATCCCTGTGAGTTTATCCCTGTGAAATTATCCCTGTGAGTTTATCCCTGTGAGTTTATCCCTGTGAGATTATCCCTGTGAGTTTATCCCTGTGAGTTTATCCCTGTGAAATTATCCCTGTGAAATTATCCCTGTGAAATATTATCCCTGTGAAATTATCCCTGTGAGATTATCCCTGTGAGTTTATCCCTGTGAAATTATCCCTGTGAGTTTATCCCTGTGAGTTTATCCCTGTGCAGTTGACTTCTGCAATGGTCACGTGACTATAGCAGTCTGTTATGATTTTTATTCTTAAATAAACAAAGATTTCACCTGTATACAGGTACTCAGAAAAGTCATTTATATCTAAATAATATCTTATTTTTCATATTTTATGAAATATAAGTTAGTATAAGAGCATCATTCTATACGGATCCCTCTTGCAATATTTCCATGTTCCTATGATTCTCAAGACATTAATCTACTGCATAATTTTTACTATGTGGTTGTACACAGACATTTCAAATCTGGTTCATAAAAGTCAATAACTCTGGAAAAGAGACAATGTGAATCAAATTAATGTAAACAAACTTAATAGATTATTTTAATCCATACAACTCCTATATTTTGTTGAATATATCTTCCACAAGAGTTTAAACATAGATATTTCAAAAGCAAACAAATGCTGAGCATTGGTAGACTTCCGTACGAACTGTGATGCTTTTAATGGGACTATTTTGGCTCCCACTAGAAACTGACAATATGTAATTAATGTATGTTGCCATTAATCTAATGTAATGGCCAAGAACATGAACATTTTACACCAGATATTGGTCCACTCACTCTAGTTGGATCGGACAGCTGGTTTTGTTGCAAAGTTAACCAGTTCCAACATATGTCATGTTTCAATTCATATTCTTTAAGGTCCATTTGACTACTTTAGAAATTTGAATTTTCATTGTTTATTTCACAGATAATGGACAAACTGACGGAATGTCCGCAAGACTGGTTCACATATAAATTAAAGGCTGAATCTGAGAAACAGTCTGCAAAAATAAAAGGTCAAGGTAGAAATTGCATCTGCAGAGGATATTTTCAAACAGAAACCCAGACAGATGAAACTGATAGTGCAAATCTTAATGTTCCTGGAAAAAGAACAAATGAAGACTATGATGAAAGGCTAGTGGACTGTAAACGTCCAAAACAGGAAGTGAGTGGTAAAATGTTGACCAGTAAAAACAAAGAGGAAGCAAATGATTTAGAAAGTGGTGTTAAGGAGCAAAACAGCGAAAAAAGTTTCTCTGCTCAGAATACAGAATGCTTACAGAATTATGGAGAGAATATGAGACAATCTTTGACAGAAGACCAGAAAAGTTTCGGTTCATGTCTGAAGCTTAACCATTTTCTGGAAGATGGATTCCACACCTTAGACTTGTTTGAAAATAATTTGATTGCAGATAAAGATATGAAACGATTTATGGTAATGGATGTGGTTAATCCATGTTCAAAGAAGACGTGCTGTTTCACCAAGAGGTAATATTCCTTTAACATTTCATTCAACTTACTGAGACATGTTTTGGCCATGTATTGAAGGCCTAAATAAAGTTTTTTACTTTATCTTGATAATTTCAAGCCCAAGTTTGGAACTGGGTCACTTTGGGTCAAAAACTTGGTCAATCATAGAGAAAGCTTGTGAATGCTGTAGAAGTCACATTTTTTTACCTATCTTACAAATTAGTGAGAATGTATGTATTGATGAACTCTGATGAAATTTGGCCATCTGGGTTTAAAAACTAGGTCCTCGGGTCAATCATACAAAAACCTTTTGACATTCTAGAGGCCAAATTTTTAAGTCCAAGCAGCAAGAAAATTGATTTGAATGTTTGTTTTGATCTTGATGCCAGGTTTGAAGCTGGGTCATATGGGGACAAAAACTATGTCACTCACTAGGTCAAATAATTGAAACACCTTCATTCATAATGAACAATCTAAAGGCCACATTTGAACACTGATCATCACGAAAATTAATCAGAATGTTTTTCTTGATGGTCTCTAAGCCAGGTTTGAAACTGGGTCATGTTGGGTGAAAGATTATGTCACAAGGTCAAATAATAGAGAAACATAGTGGACACTTAAGAATGCACATTTTATACCCAAAATGTCTTATAAATAGTCAGAATTTTTGTCTTGATATTTTACTCTATGCCAAGTTTTAGTCTTGGTCATTTTGGTTATAAACCATGGTAACTATATCCCTATGGTCAAAATTGACCCTACATGTGAATTCACTTGTTTTACATAGTCTTATTTGCACCAAAAACTTTCATAGACCTATTTTTAAACAATTTGGATAACAATGTGTGAGTTCACATCTGGATGTTTGTTTGTTTGTTTGTTAACTTGGTGTGAAGAGCACTGGTACACAGATGAGCTATATAGGGCCATCATGGCTCTCTTGCTTGAACATTGTTTGTTGAACTACGCACAAAAGAAAAATCATGAGTTTGGTTGTGGTAAGGTCATTAAGTGACTTCTGTTCAACATCTTGTATATATTTAAGGTATGGTCATTATATAGATGGAGCTGGTTCCCTGGTCCAGATGACGACCAATATACAGGTAAGATGCTAAGTCAGTCACATCCAGCAAACAAAACCCTGATTTAGACTTCACTTTTTCTTGTACGGGCGTAACTGTGTTATGCATGAAGGGATTTTCATATAACATGGCACATATGTTCAGCATATGAAGGCGATGTGCCGCGTGCAAGACCCACACATACTTCAAAGGTCAAGGTGACACTTAAAGTTTAAAGGTAAAGAAATCCTGTATACATGATATGATACAAAACACAAATAATGTGCAGATAATGATACAAAACACAAATATGTGCAGATAAAGATACAAAACACAAATATGTGCAGATAATGATACAAAACACAAATATGTGCAGATAATGATACAAAACACAAATATGTGCAGATAATGATACAAAACACAAATATGTGCAGATAATGATACAAAACACAAATAATGTGCAGATAATAATACAAAACACAAATATGTGCAGATAATGATACAAAACACAAATATGTGCAGATAATGATACAAAATGCAAATATGTGCAGATAATGATACAAAACACAAATAATGTGCAGATAATGATACAAAACACAAATATGTGCAGATAATGATACAAAACACAAATAATGTGCAGATAATGATACAAAACACAAATATGTGCAGACAATGATACAAAACACAAATATGTGCAGATAATGATACAAAACACAAATAATGTGCAGATAATGATACAAAACACAAATATGTGCAGATAATGATACAAAACACAAATATGTGCAGATAATGATACAAAACACAAATATATGCAGATAATGATACAAAACACAAATATGTGCAGATAAAGATACAAAACACAAATATGTGCAGATAATGATACAAAACACAAATATGTGCAGATAATGATACAAAACACAAATATGTGCAGATAATGATACAAAACACAAATAATGTGCAGATAAAATATTCCTGTCGTAAAATAGTACCTTGTAGTAATTTCTGCTTGATTGTTTATCTTCAATGACATTGTAGGGTAGTCTTTATTCTGCTGGGAGCAAGTGACACTGATTTTGCAGCCGGTGTAAGTTATGATCAGCTGACACATTTGTGCAGTTTGATCATGATCTGCATTGTTATCTATTCAGTCAGTGATTTTCATTAGACACCACTTTGAGCAACCAAAGGTACTGCCCAAATTGAAAGATGGGCAAGACTTAGTATATTTTAAAATTTAGCAAGGTATATAAAAATCAAACAACTATGGTGTTTTCAGTGTATAAAGGCGGCATCAGCATTGAAAGACAAGACAATTAAAGAGCAAAACAAAGATCAGTGGAAGGAAGAAGACTTTGAGGTAGTAAGAAGGTTAAAACTGAGATACTTTACACCTAGAGAGATAGCCAACCTGTTGTGCTTTCCATCCGATTTTGGTGAGTATACAGTCAAACCTGTTTTAGGCAGCCAGACAAGGGATCTTATCAAAAGCGGCCGTTTAAAGAAGAGGCTGCCTATTACAAGTATGTAATTCGATCACCTGGCACAAAATGCCAGGACAAGCTATTAGGATCGCTCACCTTCCGTCGTACATCTGTTTACAATGTCTTTCAACGTTATCTCTGAAACAAAACACTGGACTATTGTTGATAAAACTTGGTAGGGATGTTTCCTTCCTTTCATGTAGCTCTATCATCGTTATTCCAATAATACCATATCATGCAAAACTCTGGTAGCAATGGAAATAGAAAGGAAAATTAATCTCAAAGTCGATATGGGTCATCTTCTGGTCATGACAAACCTTTTTTAGCTCACCTGGCACATAGTGCCAGTGTGAGCTATTAGGATCACTCTCGTCCAGGGTCTGTCGTACGTCGTCTATCCACCATTTCCTTCAAACAACATCTCCTCTCAAACCACTGGGCCAATGTTGATGAAACTTTCTTGAATGAGTCTCTATCAAAGTTGTTCAAAGAATTCCATTCAGTGCAGAACTCTGGTTGCTATGGCAATGAAAAGGAAAAACTTTAAAAAATCTTCTCTGAAACCACAATGCCTAGAGCTTAGATATTTAGTATGTGGTATTGTCTAGTGGACCTCTACCAAAATTTTTCAAATTATGACCCGCAGGTCAAAATTGACCCCGCACGGGGGGTAACTTGGTTTTACATAGGCTTTTATAGGAAAAACTTTGAAAATCTTCTTCTCTGAAACCACAAGGCCTAGAGCTTAGATATTTAGCATGAAACATTGTCTAGTGGACCACTACCAAGAAAGTTCAAATCATGACCCACAGGACAAAATTAACCCTTCCCGGGATGGGGGCAGATCACTTGATTTCAGATAGGCTTATATAAGGAAAACTTTAAAAAAAAAACCACAAGGCCAACAGACAGATAATAGATATTTGGAATGTTACATATGTACTTAGCATTGTGTTGTGGACATCTACAAATTATGTTAGAATCATGACCTCTTGTATTATAGCCAATGGTAGTCAGGTGAGCAATATAGGGCCATCATGGCCCTCTTGTTTTATTAGAAAGGTCATCAGACCTCTCTAGTGTTTAGGTTGAATGCCTGAATTTCTTACAAAACAGTCACATGACATAAGAGAAAAAACATTCACATGACATTATAGTTGTAAGAATATCCTTGTAGTGATATCATTTGTCATTGAAGCTATATCCATGTAGCAATATCATTGTAGTGATATTTTGTAGGGATATACTTGTAGCGATGTAGTTGTAAGGATATATTTGTAGCTATATCTTTGTAGCTATATTCTTGTAGCTATATCTTCATAACTATATCTTTGTAGCTATATTCTTGTAGCTATATCTTTGTAGCTATATTCTTGTAGCTATATCTTTGTAGCTATATTCTTGTAGCTATATCCTTGTACCTAATAGGTAACCTATATTCTTGTAGCTATGTCTTGTAGCTATATCTTTGTAGCTATATTCTTGTAGCTATATCCTTGTACCTGTGTTCTTGTAGCTATATCCTTGTACCTAATAGGTAACCTATATTCTTGTAGTTATGTCTTGTAGCTATATCTTTGTAGCTATGTCTTGTAGCTATATCTTTGTAGCTATATCTTTGTAGCTATATTCTTGTAGCTATATCCTTGTACCTGTACTCTTGTAGCTATATCTTTGTAGCTATATCTTTGTAGCTATATTCTTGTAGCTATATCCTTGTACCTGTATTCTTGTAGCTATATCTTTGTAGCTATATCTTTGTAGCTATATTCTTGTAGCTATATTCTTGTACCTGTATTCTTGTAGCTATATCTTTTTAGCTGTATCTTTGTAGCTATATTCTTGTAGCTATATCCTTGTACCTGTATTCTTGTAGCTATATCTTTGTAGCTATATTCTTGTAGCTATATCCTTGTACCTGTATTCTTGTAGCTATATCTTTTTAGCTGTATCTTTGTAGCTTTATTCTTGTAGCTATATCCTTGTACCTGTATTCTTGTAGCTATATCTTTGTAGCTATATCTTTGTAGCTATATTCTTGTAGCTATATTCTTGTACCTGTATTCTTGTAGCTATACCTTTTTAGCTGTATCTTTGTAGCTATATTCTTGTAGCTATATCTTTGTAACTATATTCTTGTAGCTATATCCTTGTAGAGATATCCTATACTGTAGCGATGTAGTTGTAGCCATATCCTTGTAGCCATGTCATTGTAGCAGTACCGTTGTAGCTTTATCCTTGTCATTGTAGCGATATCTTCGTACAATGTATTAATATCCTTGTAGGGATATTGTAGCGATATCATTTTAGCAATATCGCTGTAGCCATCATGACAGTAATGCAGTCTATAATTGCATGTTTGCGCGTGTTTTGAACCATGAAATATTAATTTTGGGTAGTGAAATTATCTTCTTTGATGACGTCGCTGATAATCTGTATTGATACCAAAACGCTGTTTAAACATTTGCAAATGTACCAAACTATTTTTGTATTTTTTAGCAAAAGTAAGTAACTGTTTCGGAAAATTGGAAAATTTAACTTCATCTAGCTTTTTCCAGTTTAATTTTCACTGCCAAAATACTGTAGTGATTTGGTTTGTATAGCCTCCTTTTAATATGAAATTCTAACATAAAATGGTTTGTATCATGATACATGTAGTTGTTAAACTGAATAAAGATTTTTTTAAATGATTTATCTAAACATACATGTAAAATACTAGTTACAAACAAGATTTTGGTTGTTTACTTTATTCTGGAAGTACTAATTTTGTTAATAAATACTTTATTATATAAATTCTGGGTAACTGCTTGGCTACCTTTGGCCTCCAATCACAGTAACTTATTATTGGGTAATTTATTAACACTGCAGTAAGAGAATAAAGTTAAAATTTTTAGGCACTTCTAGTAAAGTGGTCTGTTAAACAAAAAATGACATGAAGATATATAAGGGCTGCTGCTCCCACACCCTTGCTCGAAATAATGGGAGCTGCTGTCCCAAACTTGTTTGTTCGTTTCAAAGGACAACTAATCCAAAATCTACCTTAAAACAATAGTCCTAATCAATGGGAACTGCTGAACTGGAATCTAGTGTTAACAATTGAGCTAAAGTAATGTCAGGATTGAAAGCTGACTGATTCAGCTTTGTCATTTATTTTTCATGGAACCATGTTAGCCAAATACGATAAAAAGAGTTCACACAGTTAAATCAAAGAAAACAGTTTTTACACCCTTAAAGTCACATTTATTAACCAGTCGTCATGAAAATTGATCAGAATGTTTATCGCGATGATTTCTAGGTCAAGTTTGAATGTGAGTCACCTGCAGCCAAACATTAGGTCACATGGTCAAGTCTAAACTTTTAACAACACTATATGCCTTACTTATCAACCAATTATCACAAACGTTTTTCCTAAATTTATCTCAATGAATTCTAGGTTCGAATCTGGGTCACCTGGGACCACAAACTAAGTCACATGGTCAAATGAAAGAAAAACCTTGTTAACACTCCAGAGGTCAAATTTATTAACCAATCATGAAAGCCGTGGTGTAAAGTTAAGGTGTCTGCCGCTCATCCCGGAGGTTGCGGGTTCGAGTCCCACCAAGGTCACGACCGTACCTCCTCATATGACACCAGTACTGGTTTGTCCAGGAAGTGGACTAGCAATCAATTAAAATAGATTAGTATAAACTAAACTAATCATGAAATTGGTCAGAATGTATATCTCAGTACATTCTATGTCAAGTTTGAGTCCGGGTCACCTGAATTTATAATCTAGGTCACATGGTTAAATAAAAAAAAAACCTTGTTAAACCTCCCGAAGCTTCATTTATTAACCAGTCAAATTGATCAGAATGTTTGTACCAGTGAATTCTAGGTCAGGTTTGAAACTGGGTCACTTAGGGTAAAAGAGTAGGTCACTAGAACAAATCAAGTTAAAATGCTGTTGACACTGTAGAGGCCCATTTAATACCAAATTGTAATGAACATATATTTGAATGTTTGTCTCGATGATTTCTTGGTCAGTATTGAATGTGGATCTCCTGGTATTAAAAAGTATGTCACCAGAATGTTTGTCTTGTCAATGTCAAATAGAATGTTTGTCTTGTCAATGTCAAACAGAATGTTTGTGTTTATTATACCCCCCCAACACAAAGTGTAAGGGAGGGTTACTGGATTCAGCTTGTCTGTCTGTCTGTTAGTCTGATGGAATCTTGTGGACACTAAATCTTCAAAACCCCTGGTCAGAATTTAATGATACTTCACAGAAGTGATAAGTGCAATGCCTAGTTGTGCATGGTTCATGTTTCGGGTCGTTAGGTCAAAGGTAACAGGGGCTCGAGACAGTAAAATCTTGCGGACGCTAAATCTCCAAAACCCCTGGTCAGAATAATGATACTTCACAGAAGTAATAAGTACCATGTTTAGTTGTGCATGGTCCATCTTTCGCGTAGGTCAAACGTAACAGGGGCTTGAGACAGTAAAATCTTGTGCGTTTTTAATCTCCAAAACCCCTGGTCACAATTTAGTGATATTTTACAGAAGTGATAAGTACCATGACTAGTTGTGCGTGCTCCATGTTTCTGGTCACTAGGTCGAGGTCGCAGGGGCTCAACATAACAAAATCGTTTGCGCTCTTAATCTCCAAAACCCCTGGTCAGAATTTAATTATTCTTCACAGAAGCCTGACAGTGTGCATGTCAAATAATTAAAGCATCAAATGTTACATAAATTTTATATAGTTACTGCGTCCGTTGGGTGTTCGGGAGGGGGGGATTGTATTCATCACCTTCAGTGATAGTTATATATACCTTAAGGTTGAATTTCAATCACGTTTGGTCAAAGCAGGTCATGTACTCAGGTGAGTGACATCGGGCCATCTTCGCTCTATTGTTATCATTAGGCATGTCACAAGTGATTGCAGTGTGTTTTAATCAAGCAGACTTGAGTATGTCTGTGTAAAGAAATGTGTAATTTGTATAAAATGGATATATATATATATATATTTACTACTCTCGAAGTGCATTTACTTTAAACATTAAAAGGCTTTCTTCTCATTTCAGGGTTTCCAAAGGTCTTGACAAACAGACAGTTGTACATGTTGCTAGGAAACAGTCTGAATGTCCACATCGTGTCAGTTCTTCTCAGACTTATGACTCAAGATACTTGAATAAATCATTTACATTTTAGTGAACTGATTTTATTTGTTACAAATTATTCACCCAACTATTGTACAATTTAGTATGGAAATATTACAATGATCATTTTGAACACAAACAAATTAGTCAGCATCCCTTTGTTTAAAACTTTAATCGACTGTAAAGCTAACCGGGATTAAGTTTGTATTGAAAAAAATAATTCTTTTAGGGCATCAATAGTGAAATATGTTTTTTTTTCTTTCAAATTATAGAAATGGTACATTAAAAGTTAATCGACCATCAGCTTAGTCGTCGGTTTAAGTTTCGAACAACTGGGTCCTGTGTCTGTAGATTCATCTTCTTCCTTTGATGACTTTGACAGTAACTTTTTACATTGTATTAGCTCACCTGAGCAGAAGGTGCATATGGTGAACTATTAAGGTGCATAGATGGCCATACTCCATGGTCCATTTTTAGTTTGTATACAATCTATAATCCACATTTCTAGCGTAATCTAAATCAAACAGAAGAATATAGTCACATATTACAACGCTTTTATTATTGGCTAAATCGGATTTGAATATCAAGAGTAATCTGAGTTTATGCCACTTATTTACTAACAATTGCCCGGTAAGCACGTCTGGAACGAGTACGGTCAAAAGATCTCGGTCACGTTTGAATAGGAGCCACATCAGACCTTCAGGTCAAGAGTTGTCACTTGATTTTACGTAGATTTCTCTAGGAAATCCTGTTGTTTGCAATGATGTTTAGATTTTTTCCCCAAAAGGTGGGGTATAATTTTTTTAATAGATATATTATGGTTTACATAAAAAACTTCGATGCTTCTTTTCACATTTGATCACTCAATTATTTTATATGTGCACATTTTATCTTCTCACAAAATCAGGTGGAAAAAATTTTCTCAAAACTAATATACTAAAACATAAAATTTAGAAGTGCTAGAATCAACACCCTAGAGTGAAGTCAATTTCCGAAAATCCATTAAAATGTTGGTGGATTTGGTTTAACGGAAGGAAGTGTCTCCAATTTTTTTTTACTAAATTTGAATGAAGCACATGCATACAAAAATAAACGATAAAAATTCCCGGACCTGGAGACAAGCTATATATTGATAGTCTCGGGGTCCGGGTCCGGACTTGGAGACTTTAAGTCTCGAGACCCGGACCTGGAGATTTTTAGTCTCGAGATCCGGACCCGGACCTGAAGACACTTCCTTAACGGAAGCACTTCGCTACATGGTTACATTAGGATTTTCAAAATCATTTAAAATTTACAGAATTTATAAATGAATTTATACTTGAACGTTTTATTTGACTATGTTATTTTCAGAGAGTTTGGAGAACTAATTTTGTTCACCAAATTCTGAGAGTGACCAGTTTTAAATGTAATTTCTTGTTAAGTCACATAACAGACATGACAAAATCTGCAAGTTCAGTGATAGGGTCGTCATTGATACCACCTTTTACATATACGTCTTTTAAGGACCTAATACATACGTAATAGACAGACCTCCTTGAAGTTGAACTTTAGGTGATAATAAAAGAACTTGCGCTCATGTTATCAAAGGTCAGTGCTGAGAAAGAAAAAGTTCCATTATTCTGATTTTACCGCTGAAGACTGAACAAATATACACAAAATAGTGTGTTTGATTCATTTTATATACCAACACATCAGCTTGATAATTAGAATCGCAAAGTCCTACCATCTTTAACATACACATCTTTTAAGGAATCCTTCCATGTCCTTCCAAGAGATGACCTTTAAACCTTTGTTTGCGACTTGTTTAACGTGATCTGAGCCGTACACTATAAATACTTCGTCATGTTCGGAACATGAGTCGATTAGAGTCAGTCACTTGTTTGCTAAAATTATGACTAATTTCAAAACGTTTCGAACACCCATAATCATCATTAAGAAACATGTTCACTAATTTGCCTTCTGAACGTCATTTTTGTACTAATGATCGTGTTAATTTTGTCAACAAATGAGCCGATGAAATCCAAGAGGCAGGACAAGATATACATATACATGTACAGAAACCACTTCATTGTATACCCATACAAAACCAATATATTCTCAGTGTGGCGAAAAAAATCCACGAAATTATATGCGCTGGTCAAGGCAAACTTAAATGTTAATACCATTTTTAAATAAGATATTTAGCAACTGAAATATCTTTGTACTTAACTGTCTGTTTCTAAAGATCCTAACTCACAATCCTTATATCATGAATAATCATTTTTTCACCAGAAGTTTGTGTAGATACAGTCAAAGGGTTAACCATTAATGGGGTTGTTTACACTTTTCTACCAAAATACTATCCCAAAGATCCCGGTATGCACAGGTCACACATTCAATATATCTTCTGAAGCAGACGTATTATATTTGCATTTTAAGGTTTCCAAAAAAAAGTGTGAGTAGGAGCATGTTATAGCCATTTTCGAAAACATCTAAAATAAAATCCTCGACATGTATTTCTTTTTAAATTTAATGTCTTTTTAAGCGACCTCTGACAAACTTGTTTGGCCTTGGTCATACTAAAACATCGTGGGTTAAACGATTATATACAGATATGCTTTACATGAAGTAACACTGAAACCTTTTAATTGTAATATTCGTTTTAATATATGTAATTTCATAGAGCTTAGAACACTGTATTTTTCACCAAATTTGATAGCAATCAGCCCTAATTGTTACATTTATTATCGGATATACATGGCGCGTGGCAAAATTTGCAAGTTCAGTGGTATAGTTGTCAGTGAAGGATAGTTTTGTAATGTAGTCTCTAAGTGTATTTGGCACTATGTCCTATTTAACTTATACATACGTAATTGGCGGACCTCCTCCAAGTTCACATTTAGGTGATAGTAGATGTAATCAAAGACCAAATGCCAGTGCACAGTACGAAAGAAAAGTGAAAATCGATACATTTTGCAAGATTCACTGACTTCATTATAGCACGCTTATAGAAACCCTGTCAAATTTTACACCACTTTTAGAACCTTTAAATCAAATATGTTTATAAACCGACCTCATATTTGTAGTTATTCAATAAAACATAATTTAATCACAGGTTATATGGGGTAGCTGGGACCCAAACAGTGCTTTGTAGTTAAAAATAGCCTAAATGACTATGTATCAATAAGAAGGTAAACAGTACCGTTTACACATCGGCCCAGTTTTAGCCTCATTTACGTTATCAAGTACCGATTTAGATAATTTGATTGATGTTACTGAAATTAAATTCATGAAACTGAATTATATAAATATTTCTAAGGATTTCTCCTATATACGCAAGTAATGATTTGAGCGTGATATACGTACTTACAAAGTATATTACTCAAGGCGTGGCTACACTTTTGTTAAATGTACTACACTCCCGGTATCGTAGACTTTGGCTGATCGATGCGGTATGGAAACTAGTTTTTCCCATTATCAGTATGGCTGCATGTATATGTTTACGAAATCTATCAAAGAAAAAAATGAATCCTGTATTACCGGATCGCATTACAACCGGAAGGTTAGAGGAAATAGTTACCAAATTCATTTCTACGAACGTATGTTGTGTAATATTTGGATGACACAATGTGACATTGTTTAAACCCTTGTAGGGGTAGGATTCAGTGTCGGAAATGTGCGACTTATTCGGGTTAGCGAAAAATGTTTTTAAAAAATCGGTAACCATTAGTCGATGTTTCAAAACGGTTTGCATTTGGGCCTTGAAGTAAACTTTTACGAAAAATATAGATATTTAGGCCATATATGCAATAGGTTTTAATAAATATGCATTATTCTAGATAGAGTAATTGAGGCTGAAACTGGGTCGATGTGTAAACGGTGTTGTTTACCTTCTTATCGATATATAGTGATTAGGCTATTTTTAACTTCAATGCACTGTTTGGGTCCCAGCTACGCTACAATCATTCAGACATGAAAAAAATGAATAACCAGGGACAGACTCCAACCAGTTCTCTATAAGTCTACCAAGTGTCATCTTGTAATATGCCTTTTTAAAAGAGATACAGACGTTTAAAGTTGTTAAGGCACACGAATCTGACTAACGGGATTAGCAGTTCCTTTTCGTAACGGCTATAGGTGAAAGCAGTTCCCGTCAATTTTTATGTTAACGGAACAGCAGTGTCGAAAAATGCGAAATCCACTGAAAATTGCGTGTTTCGGCCGTTTTGCATCGCTTGTTTGCTTCTTTTTCTGTCCAAAATGGCATTACGACTAATACACGTGAACTGCGGGTAAGTAGCACCATTGTCATAATGTTACCAGACGTCTGTACAACAATACAGATGTACACAATGTATATAATTTAGATACTGATGACTCCAGTCGGGAAAGTTACATCTACACCAATTTTGTGGAAAAGAAAAAATAATATGTCAACACTCAAGTGTACATAGTCGCATTCTCTTCATCGCCATTGAAACAAATGCATGTACATGGAACTTTTAGTACATATGTAGGGAGGCCAATAATAAGTAATGTATGTGATCGCCTCCATGGTCGAGTCGGTAAGGTAGCCGACTTGTAATCACAATGGTCATGAGTTCGAGCCCCGCTACTAATCACGACTCTGTGAGAAAGTTTGCAGTTCCAACGTAGGATAAAGGTCTCATACTGGTCCTTACCTGGAACAATGGTGAGGTCAACTGTCCGCCTGTACATGACTGAAATAGTGTTGAAGAACGGAAGTTTAACTGAAACCAAACCTAAAACATTTACATAATTATCGCGAAAGTCGTTTCTTATAGTGCCGAGTACTAGCATATTTCTTTCTGACGTACATGTCATTTGTTCATTTTAACGATTCGATACAAAGCTTTCGATTTCAGTGTAATCATGTACACATATTTACCTATCATAGTTTTTGTTTCGTTTTCTAAAAACACTGGCAAACTTTGTTTACTTTCAAATCTTTAGCAGACGTAGAACCATGATCAGTGTATTAGTAATAGTTAGAGGCTAAATAGAGAAATTTATGCAATATAGAAACCAAAAGGAGGGTAGCGCTAGCGACCGACTGGGTTTCTATGTTGTATAAATTTCTCTATTTTAGCCTCTAACTGACTTAGTGTTTGCCCTACATTTTGTACTATGTGCAGCTTGTTTACATGTGCTTATATCTAAACCACGCCTCCCGTGTTCGTGTTGGCGCATGCCTAAAAACTACCACACCATATTTGGTAGTACACACTGCAGTCACTGCACGTTTGTTACAAACACACTTTACTGGCGCGAAATTAACCACGCTTCACTTTTTTTCTCACTTTTTACACATGTAGGTGCAATGGATGCGAGTTTTGACTTGGACTTGGTTGATTTTTTGTCTGACGATTTTCCAGGTTATTTCGAACAAGAGCCATGTACATCAACTCAGCTTCTGGGTATATCAACCCAGCAATTGATGCCAGATGTAAAGACAGGTAAATGCATGCCACTGTCGCTGTGACATAATTTACATGTATCATGTAGATCTAGCTGTCCTGAAAATAAATTTAATTGTAGCAATCGTTGCAAAACTGTCTTATCTAATTAAATTATGACCTTTACACAACAGCCATCTTTGCTGTATTGCAACCCTTCAGCTGAATTTTTATTTTTTTATTTTTTTTCAGGAACGTGTGGTCGATTTGCAAATCCTGTTTCATCTATAGAATTGAAAGAGCGACAAAAGAATGCAATACCGAAGAAAACGAGACAATCCAACAACTGGGCTGTATCTCTTTGGAGAGAATGGGCAGAGAACAGAAACGCAAATTTCGAAACTGCGCTCGAGCCTGGATTTCCCATTCCTTTGGATGTTGGAACTATCAAGGATTACTCAATATTAAATTATTGGCTGCAACGTTTCATTGTAGAAATAAAAAGAAAAGATGGACAGTTGTATCCTCCTAACACTTTAGTACAAATTACAAGTGCCATTCAAAGATATCTGAAAACGGAGTGTGGGGTCAGTGACATTATTTTTTTTAAGGAGGACGATGTTGTTTTTGCTGATTTCCGCAAAACATTAGACGCAAGAATGAAAGAACTTACAGGACAAGGCATTACAAAACGCATTTACTTAGATATATTCTCGTAACAGAAGATTTTGGAACCGTCCTTTAATGAAAGCGGTATTTAACACCGCAAAACGACGTTTTGAAAGAAAATATAAAATTTATGAAGTAAAGGGTTGTGCGTTGGTGGAGTGGTTATAAATCTGGATTACCAATTAAGGGATCCCCGGTTGGAATCCCGGCCTGCGCCATGGACATTTAGAAAAATTATCAGTGTTTGCTACCCATCTAGATATGAACTGGTTAGAAACCCGGAGGTAGTCAAAACAAACAAAACGCATTTACTTAGATATATTCTCGTAACAGAAGATTTTGGAACCGTCCTTTAATGAAAGTGGTATTTAACACCGCAAAACGACGTTTTGAAAGAAAATATAAAATTTATGAAGTAAAGGGTTGTGCGTTGGTGGAGTGGTTATAAATCTGGATTACCAATTAAGGGATCCCCGGTTGGAATCCCGGCCTGCGCCATGGACATTTAGAAAAATTATCAGTGTTTGCTACCCATCTAGATATGAACTGGTTAGAAACCCGGAGGTAGTCTCATGCAGATAAGTGCTACACCGTCCGGCACGTTAGAGAGCAAAGGGATGTCTTCGTAAATAGCTAGGGTCTGGTACCCGGATTGACTTCATATGAGGGCACATAATCCTATAAATAATACTCCGTTTTATATCTTAATTAAACGTGCAAAGTATCTTGTGAATGAACAGAATCTGTGAAGAAAAGGTAAAGGTGAGTGCAGAAACTAGACTAAAAAAAATCGAAAACGACAAGGGCTGTCAGATTACAAGTATCAATCATATGCGACAAGACACATCTAGCGCGATTATATCAAGCTATTGAGTTCAGTTTAAGTTAACGTCCCAGGATCACATTTTCTTATTTCAGATCAATAAATGACAGAAATGACCATTCTTTGTACCAAAAACATTCCTAAAATTGCTTTTTAAATCGATAAGATTTTATTAGAAACATAGCGCAGATTTTTTAATAAGGCTTTCTGGCAACTCTTTTTCTTTAAGAAACTACTTCAAAGCGAAAACGCATAAGACAATATTGTTTTGTAATGAATAGAACGCGGTTCTATCATTATCCTATAAATACATTTAGGTTACTATATCAGAAAATTCAAAGTGATCATGGGACTTAAAGTTCGTTTGATATTGTACACTGTATTCTATCTGAGTCAAGTTTATAATCTTAGCCATTTTGTGACCAACACCTTTCATAGTTTTAGCCCACCTTGAGTTCTCCGTGAATAGTAGTTTGTCAGAGCCATCAAATTATTTCAGGACAGGACTTTGCGTAGTATTAAATGTAATATAGATCTATATGGCGTCGTCATTGGTGGGATTTCTGCTTTGCAGATTCAATAATTGTGAAAGATTCCTGATGTAAATACTTACAAAAAATGAGAAGGCCCTCTTCAACGATGTGGTAAGTCGATCAATTGTTCGACAAAACACACCTAGTGTTTACATATTATTTTTTCTTTTCCACTGAATTGGTGTAGATGTAACTAAAACCGTTGAAAAAAATGAAATTTTCAAAGATGACATACTATTACATAAATATAAAACTAAAGGCTAGAATCAACAATGTACGTAAAATCTAGGCAGGAATTTGCAAAAATCGATTGAAATGCTAGTTTTACGGTACCGATACACGATATGTTTATATTGGAATTTTAAAGAGGCACTCCCTACATCTAGCAGATTATATCCTCGAAACATAGATTATGTGGTCAATGAACGTAAAATTATAAATAAATACAATTTCAAAGAAGAACCTATGGCGAAAAATGCCTTATTTTACCACAATTAATCAATATAGAGGCTTTCTGTAATATATCGCATCCACCCAATAATTGTACAACAACTTTACACAGATTATTTAATGGTTTACGGTACTGCAGTATGTTTTAAACCGCTGATTTTATCGACAATGACTGGGAATGCATAGCTGAAACTTTTAGGTTAAGTTATAATACTTCCAAAGATTCTATTATTTATGTTTTGGAGGCTATTTAGCTGACACCAGTTATAGGGTTTGTCCCTTTAAGACTAATCCAAACCAGTAATCATTGGAAACTACATGTAAAGCTCCCCAAATAATTTAAAACTGCAAGGCTCAGGCAAAAGTATAGAAAATTGAATAGATTACAAGATAAAGAGTTTTAGTGGAACATATGATAACGAAATGTTACCTTGCTGTAATATCCGTTTGGAGGCATCGTAAGCAATACCAGTTACTAGTTGTTTATTGAGTCTAAACACATATATGTTTTAGACACGATCAGTAAAACTGTATATCGTTTTTATTTATTTTGCTACATAATGACCTTGAGGATACCCCATGCAAACAGACCAAATACGTATTACGTATTACAGACCTGTAGTGGGTTAGGTCTAATAAGAGGGTATATAAAAACCCGTTTTGAAATAGAGAAACGTGCCAAAGCAATATTTGATGAATTCTGTGTTGCATATGGACATTCGGTTGGTTTGGGGGAAATTGGCCCATTCCCTCGAAATTTAATATACATTTTTCCCCATTTTTGACAAAAATTCCCTCAAAAGTTGAAAAAATCTTTGATTTATTTAATCAAAGAGTTGGCCAAACTGTTATAAAAACATAAGTTTTCATAAATTACAGCTTCAGAATAATTTCTTGCAACTATTTGACACCTTACATGAGAAATTGTCAGCCGAAAATCGCCGATTTTTCGTTTGTCACCTATTTTCGCGACCCCGATTTTTGTTATTTTTTCAGCTAAAACAGTGTCCAAAGATGAAAAAAGATACTGATACAATGTTTTCAATTGAAAATAGAAGTAATACTTAATATTCACGTGTGTTTTAACACCAATGCTGCTAAGTTAAGTTCCTGACACCAGTATTGTTTATATAAAATTTTGTTATGTTAAATTCTTATGTCCTCTCTTTATATTTGGTAAAAGAATAATGTCATTTACATACATGATAGTTTTGGTTCTTTATACTATTACATTTTTAAACAGTATTATCTATATTTTATACATTTTCTAAAAAATTCCCCTTTTCTGGCAAAATGACGTAAAAATTCCCCTCCTGACGGGCCCCGCCACCTTTCCCCTCAGACTGAAAAAAAACACTGACATTGCATTGTGCCCTATTCAACAGTCACGAGATGCAGACCTGTTTACTACTACGGATTCGCCGTATTTTCTACGTTTTTTACAGTAAAAATACGGTCTACGGATTGACATTGAAAAACTACGGATTCTGATATATAATCGGTCATTTTCGTTTTTTAAAGCGTTTTTCCGTTTCTTGTCGGTATTGTGGGTATTTAGACAGTAATAGTGATCATTCGGACGCTTGCATGATAAGAAAACATTAGATAACAAGCCTCTCGGGAACAGGATTAGTTCCAGAGGCCCGGATGTTCACGCAATATGGCAGAAAAACGCCGTCTGACCGATGATGAAAAAGAAACGGTTGGAATTAAAAAAGCGAAAAAACAAACTAACAATCATTAGTGTTTGCCCTACATTTCTGTCCAATGAAAATATCTAAAAAATTAAAATGTTCCCTGTCTATTTGCCATAAACCTCTGACAGATTGTTCTATGTATCACTCTATCCTGATAGAGCGCGACTCTATAGACCTGTTTGTGCATGACGTCATAAAATGTAGTAAATGTAGGGCAAACACTAAGTCAGTTAGAGGCTAAAATAGAGAAATTTATACAACATAGAAACCCAGTCGGTCGCTAGCGCTACCCTCCTTTTGGTTTCTATATTGCATAAATTTCTCTATTTAGCCTCTAACTATTACGAAGTATAAAGTTGCATACAAAGATTTATGGAAATGTCTCGGACCGTCTACGAAAGGGGACAATTATGTGCATTGTTCAACTTGCAATGCTGATTTCATGTGTGCACACGGAGGTTGCAACGACTGTAAGAGACACGTAGAGTCTGCGTCACATAATCAATGGACGAAAATAAAAAAGCTCAAACAGAGACATTTCAAACATGCTACAGGCATCCAGATCGGAAAAAGACTTGAAAGTTACGAACGCGGAAGTGTTGATGTGCGAGTTTATTGCCGAAATGAACTTGTCCCTATCCACGGCAAAAGTGATGACTGAAACGCTGAAAACAATGTTTCCCGATTCGGAAATTGCCAATGGTAGGTTATAATTTTAAAATGTTGCCATAGTTAAAGGCCCACTACTAAGCGAAAACTAAGTGACAGTCATTTCAATGGCAAGTACATTACCTTATACAAGACACTAAATAATGAAGATTTGCAGGCTAAAATTTACAGAAAGTGTTTGGAACACGAAGAAAAGTATGTGTATTATGTTGAAATCTCAGTGATTCGACAAAATGACTACCCAGGTCTTTTTAACTTTGTTCATAATACACAGAAAAATAATTGTACATGTGCTGTGATTTATTTAGAATTTCTACATTCCAACTTTCATTTTTTATTAAAAATAACTTATTTCTGTGTTTTTTAAAGTATATTTGAATTTTCGCTTTCGTTAGTATTGGACCTTTAATTTATTTCATGAGGAAGAGATTCAAGAGAAGCATGTTATTTGTATGTTTAAATGAATATTTTTGGTGTTAACATAACTTTAATGTGGACCCAGAGACAAAGAGGTGAGTGTGTTCTAAATATATTCATAAATCGTTCTATCAAACAGAGAGGGGGAGGTGTTTTCATTAGGATAAATGAAACGCCTATCCCCACCCCCTCTCAAAACTTCTGCCCCATCCCCAACTTTGATTGGCCTGTTTAAAAAAACAACATTTTATACAGGGAAGCCTGACAGTAGGCACCATGATAGAGACACACTTAAAAGACTGAAAGGGGCCTACTACAGATCATTGAAAGAATAATTTTGTTGTTTGAATATGCTCAGGGTTGCATGCAAGACTTTAATACCCCTATATGAAAATCATAAATAGTTTTCACAGGTCTGCATACAGCCTTGAATTTGGTAAAGTAGGTATCATAGCAGAGGCACACTCAAAATACGCAAAGGTTTTTACTGCATGTCTTTGAAATATTAGATTGGTTGTTTTAATATTTCATGGATTGCATGCAAGACTGTGATAACTCTAAATGATTTTCATAAAGAGTTCACAGCCTTGCATGCAACTCTCTATTTGCAAATTAGGTTCTCAAAGAGTACATGTCTATGACATACCAATTTGAATGCGGTTGTTTGAAAAGTAATAAGTGAGTCATCATGGTAGGTGCATGTTAAGTGCAACTTTGGCACAATAGCAGAGACACTTTTATAAAGGGCCTACTACAGGTCTTTGAAAAGAGTTGAGACCATGTTGTTGTTTTTTTTTATATTTGAAACATGCACTTCTGTTAAAGCATAAACCAAAGGTTCTTTTAGATTTAGTTCAGACTTAGTTTGTTATACCTGTTGAAATTCTTGTCTTAGAATAAAGGGCATTATACACAAGTTAAAATGTTTTGTTTTTCATACACATGGTGAAATCTTTAGATTTCATATTGTATTACAAGGGCAGTGTGTACAAGGTGGAATCTTTAGTTTTCATGTATAGAAGGGCAATGGGCCTAATAGGTAAAATCTGTACAAACTGAACATGATTTACAGATGAAATTTTCTCAACTTACATGTATTGCTCTGTTAAGATTGAATACTGCACATACAGTATAGTGTAATGGTGATAAATGACTCAGTAATGCAGTTTTAACGCTTATTATATCTGTTAAAGTGAAAAACAGCAGCCCAAAACTACTGAGAGTAGCTGTCCAAACTACTGAAAGACTCTAAATAGGGTAAACAGGTTTAAGAGCTTTAAAAGTGGGATTGAGTCAGTTGAAAGTGCCCCGAGGCACGGAAGGCCACCTAGTGCAATTGTCCCTTAAATAATCCAAAAAGTACAAACTCTTCTGAAAAAGGATGCACGTTTGACTTCTCGCCAGATAGCTAAGGCTGTCGGCATTTCGACATGATCAGCTTTTACGATCCTGAAGCGCGATTTGAAAGTACGACGTATTCCTGCCGGAAGGTGACGAGACATGGGTGCATTATTTCTAGCCAACCAGAAAGTGCAGTAACAAAATATGGGCCACCAAACATGCAAGGAGACCTTCCGTAGCAAAAAGAATTATAAGTATAAAGAAGGTCATGTACACCGTTTTCTTCAATAGTCGTGGAGAAACTGTTCATGTGGCGATTCTGCGTGGTAGGACAGTTGGTGGCAAAGTATATTGTGACATCGTACTGAAAAAGCTTGAGAAAAAGTTGAAAAAGAGACGCCCAGTGCTTGGTTTATGAGGTATGACCTTACTACATGACAATGCTTCGGCTCACAAGTCTTCACTTTTTTCTTCTGCCACCTTTTCAGATTTCATTAGTAAAACAAATTCAACAGCTTATTTTCCAGATTTCAGTGTTGTGACTTTCTGCACAGGATGGTCTTCCCTGAAGCTTTCACATGGCACAAGCTTCTCCATAGGAACTGCTGCACGTGACAGAGGATAAAATTTTAATGCCAGTTTTGTTGACCGAGATTATGTTTATTGGTGTCATTGCTTTTAAAGCTGCTCGCTCTCAGATTTTGGTAAAAATACAAACTTCTTCAAACTGTATGAAATATTTTAGAACATAAAGTCATATTAAAAGGTTCCAGTATAAATTCCTGTCACGTATATCTGTATATTTAACCAGGTTTTCCGAAGGAAAAATCCTGGTTATTAGATCGAGGTATGTCGGCGGGCGGGCGTAAACAATTTCTTCTGTGCGCAACTCCTCCTACATTTCTCAACGGATTTCAACCAAACTTTCACAGAAGTATTGTCATGAAGTGCCCTGGCGCATATTGTCGGGGTTTTGTGATTTGGTCATTTTTAACCTAATTATGGCCCTTTGTTTTTTTTTCACATATGTAATTCTTCTGTACGCAACTCCTTCTACACTTCTCAAGGGATTTCAACCAAACTTTCACAGAATTATTGTCACCAAGTGCCCTGGCGCATATTGTCGGGGTTTTGTGATTTGATCATTTTTGACAGAATTATGGGCCTTTGTTTTTTTCCACATAATGTAATATATATAGAGAAATACTCTTCTGTGTGCAACTCCTACATTTCTCAAGGGATTTCAACCAAACTTTCACATAACTATAATTGTGAACTCAAGAATTTTGAATATATAATGTTATGCCCCTGGTCGTCCTGATATGGAAAAAAATACTTACTAACCAGGTTGGGTGCTGTGGGGCTCGTTTTGGGGAGGCTGCGTTTTTGGTACGTTTGATATTATTTTTGTTTTTCTGAAAACAAAATCCTGGTGATTAGATTGAGGTACGTCGGTGGTGGGCCGGTGTAAACAATTCCTTCTGTGCACAACTCCTCTTACATTTCTCAAGGGATTTCAACCAAACTCTCACAGAAGTATTGTTATCAAGTGCCCTTGGGCATATTGTCTGGGTTTTGTGTTTGGATCAATTTTGCCTTTGGCCCTTTGCTTTTTTTACACATGTAATATATAGAAGAAGACCTTTGTTTCTTTTTCACATTATGTATATCTACTGACTTTAAAAACACATTTGCGCTCGGCCAGCAGACTGGAAAATGAAAACCTGGTTTTGTGACAATTTCCTGTCACTTGTTGAAATAATACGCTTCCAAATAAAGCGTTGCAAACGCTTTTGAAATTCCAATATAAACATATAGTGTAGCGGTGCGGTAAAACCAGCATTTTCAATCGATTTTTGCAAATTTTTACTTTAGTTGATTCTAGCCTTAAGTTTTATATTTATGCATTAGGTCATTTATGAAAAAAAAAATAAAAATTCAACAGCAACTGAGAGCGAGCAGCTTTAATATGCTTTACAAGCTAGTTGACACATTTCATATCTGCTGATGTTCTGGCCCATGTGGTTCTTCATGAACAGCGCACATTCGGCATAGTAAAAAGCTTTAAATGGACCACAAATGGAGACGTCGAATGGTTGTAATAGGTGTGATGTATGGACAGGCGGTACAAATAGTATGGTGTGGTTCTTCCTTGCCCAATCTACCAGTGGACCACTAATATGAGAGCCATGCCCATCATATATCAGGAGTACATATTCATATCCCTGACATATGGTAGAAAATGCTCCTCAACATGTTTGTTAAATACTTCACCATTAGACCAGCCACTGTCCGACATGGTATAGTCTGCACCAGATGTGGCTCCCTTCATAAGCTCAGGGTTGAACCTTTTACCCTTGAACACAAAGAAAGGTAGGATTGCCAACAGCATTGGCACAGCCTACTAAAGTAGTTCTTGTAGATCTAGGTGATGTAATGGTCTGTGGCTTTGTATTAGGTGCTGCTATCACATTTGGTGGACGATGTTCTGGTTGTAATCCAGTCTCGTCTACATTATATATATATTGAGGCTTTTCATATAACTGGTATTTATCAAACATACTTTGGAGGTTGGTGTAATAATGATCTACATTTTCAGGAGTAGTTGATCTTGTCCGATTACTTTCAAGCTTGCACGGCTTAAGCGAAGCTAGTTACCCACGCCACCTCTTCATAAATCCATACAGCCAACAGTTACTCCGTGGCTTATTGTTGGTCTTTTTTTCCCCCAATTCAAAGGCCAGGTCTCATGCAGTGTGTTGCAACTGAGCGTTTGTGAAGCCATACCCAAGTTCAGCCATTGTTTTTAACTGTCAGTTCCTCAACAGTACTAAAATGTTTCACCACCTTGCTTTGCTGTTTCATGGTTTACAATACCTTTTACCCTATCTCCTAAAGGGACATCTATAAATGATACCAACTAGATAACTTCCAAAACATAAACAAGAGGGCCAAGATGACCATATATCGCTCACCTGACTACCATTGGCTATAAGGGGTCACGATTTTAAAACAATTCATAGAGGTCCACTACACAATGCTAAGTAACATTTCAAATATCAAAGCTCTGCCTGCCTGCCTGGTTTCTCTAAGTTTTCCGTTTATAAGCCTATGTGAAATTAAGTGACCATGTTTAATTTTGACCCCAGGGTCATGATTTGAACTATCTTGGTAGAGGTCCACTAGGCATTTATACATGTCAAACATCTAATCTCTAGGCCTTGCGGTTTCAGAGAACAAGATTTTTAAAGATTTTCCTATATAAGCCTATGTAAAATCAAGTGACCCCCGGGGGGTCAATTTTGACCCGGGGATCATAATTCGAACAATCTTGGTAGAGGTCCACTAGACAATGCTACCTGCAAAATATCTAAGCTCTAGGCGTTGTGGTTTCGGAGAAGAAGATTTTTAAAGTTTTTCCTATATAAGCCTATGTTATCAAGTGACCACCCGCGCGGGGTCAGTTTTGACCCAGGGGTCATAATTTGAACAATCTTGGTAGAGGTTCGCTAGATAATGCTACATGCCAAATATCTAAGTTCTAGGCCTTGTGGTTTCAGAGAAGAAGATTTTTATTAAGTTTTTCCTATTTGATGCCATAGCAACCACAGTTTTGAACAACATGCAAGGAACAGCCCGGCAAAGTTTCATCAACATTGGCCCAGTGGTTTCAGAGGAGATGTCGTTTGAAGGAAATGGTAGACGGAAGAACGCCGGACGGAATGCGATCCTAATAGCTCACTCTGGCACTTTGTGCCAGGTGAGCTAATAATATAATATTTGAAAGTACTTTATCTTAACCTATAAGTTTCAGCTATGCATTCCCAGTAATTATGTTTAAAATATACTATAGCACCGTAAACCATTCAATTATCTATGTAGAGTTGTTGATGTACAAGTAAAGGGACATACCCTATAAATGATGGCGACTAAATAACCTCCAAAACATAAATAATAGAATATTTGGAAGTACTTTATCTTAAAGTATCTAACCATTCAATAATCTATGTAGAGTTGTACAATTAATGGGTGGATGCGATTTATTACAGAAAGCCTCTATATTGATAATTGTGGTAAAATGAGGCATTTTTCGCCATAGGTTCTTCGTTGAAATTGCATTTATTTATCATTTTACTTTTATTGAACACATAATCTATGTTTCGAGAATATAATCTGCTAGATGTAGGGAGTGCTCCTTTACGATAAATAATTGGGATTGACAAAGTTTTATTACAAGCATACCACACACTTCTGTTTACATAGAGGGCGCAAATTGCAAACGTGGAATTTTTACAAATTTTACAGAAGGCTCCGGACAGACGGTATATATGATTGAATGCCGACTCAAACACTACATCTCTCAATATACAGGGATTAAAATAAAAGAAACATAAAAGCTAAATATTTTCATTTTTATTTTCAATATGTTTACTGTATCAATTCTTTATATCACAAAATCAAATGCTTGAAAGTCTTGCGATCATTTGAAGTGTAATGTTACTAATATGTTGATAACTTGATCGCATTCATACAGTATCATGTAAATCATTTTCTCAAAGTTGTACGTGTAACGGCACTGAAAGTGCCATACGAGGTGTTTTGCATAGTTCATACATGTGCTCATTTTGTCGCAATAAGGAAGATATGCATGATGTCACAAAGATAGCTGAGACAAGTTTATTCGCCGAGAAACAGTAGCTGGCGATCAGAAGATCAGAGGACCATTACTGCATACTGGAATATCGAGAGGCGATTTTGTGTGATCAAAGATCGACATGCGATATATTGTGAACTCGAATATCGACATGCGTTGTGTGCCCGAAAGTCGACAGGTAACACTGTGTACTCTAAGGTCGAATGGTGACGTTGTGTGTTCTAAGGTCGAGAGGCGATGTGTGCTCAAAGGCCGACAGGCGTTGTTGTGTACTGGAAGGTCGACATGTAACGCTATGTACTTGAAAGTCAACAGGTAACGTTGTGTAGGCCTGTTACCTCATCTTCCAATTGGTAGTAGCTTCTTTATGATATTTTTTCTCTTATAAACGACTGTCTTTACCGCACTTTCAAATAGTGTATATGCATTGTCGAAGTCGTACAAAGAGGTTTCCACCAGGCTGACTGCGCCAATCTTTTTTGCCAACAACTCGCCTTCGTTCTTATTGACGGAGATACCACATTTAGCAGTCACATCACAATGTGTTGCCACAAGGATGATGGGTACACACTTTTTAGAGTTCTTTCTCACTTCATGGATCCAGAAGTTTGAAACATTATCAAAAGAAGTACGATCAGTGACAGAATAGCAGACCATCACTATTTTACTTTCAGCATACGGGAAGTAACGCAGTCCTCCAAGGTCATGCTGTCCAGATGTGTCAAAAACACTGACAGTATAGTCTTTTCCGGCTACGTCTACGTTCCCTGTAAAAAGATAGATATGCATTGATTATCAAAATATCAAAATTAGATTTCTTGCTTCTTATTGCTGTTAAAAGAGACATTCCCTTAAACTGGTGCCAACTTAAATAACTTAAAAGCATAAATAATAGAATATTTGCGAGTATTGTTACTTGACCTAAAATAGATTCCATAAGTGTCTTAAATATGTTGCAGTACCGTAAAACATTCAATCTGTACGACAGTTGTTGTACTGGGTGGATAGTTGTCTCTTTGTTGATTATGTGTGCAAACATGATATTATATTTCAGGGAATTCCTGTTAAACATTTTTCTTGATTTGTTCACAAATGTGTAATACTTCTATAATTATGACACGATTTCACAACAAATTAGCTATACATATTTTTACAGCATATGTATTCATGGCGTTTTCCTCTAACTGCATCTGAGTCTTACAATAATGCCTTTTTCAGCTTTAAACTTGAGAATAAGTTACCTGCAAAATTGTCGAACACTGTAGCAGGATTATCATCTGTGCTTTCCTCTTGTAGAAACGCCTGTATTAACGAGGTTTTACCGACTGAACTGTCTCCAACTACTGAACAATGAATAATCTTCATTTTCTCGCTTGTGGTCTTCATTTTTAAACACGAAATCATTATAAAATGTTGAGATTTTACTGGTTAAAGATTTGCATCAGAATACGGTTGAACGCTTTGTCTTACCTTATATATACGAAAAGGGCGGGATTTCTTCGAGTTTACTGTAAGTGATAATTACAAATATCACTCCTCCAATGAAATTTCGTCTTCGGGAAGATCGTCATCAGATGACTGCTAACGCACTGAACAGTTCTCAGTTATCAGTTATATTGACCATGAGGATGTTGACTGAAAGATCGAATGGGGTTTCTGATGATGTATTTCAAGGTTAAGATGGAATTGCTGTGGTTAAGGAAATTCCTTAGGATATCAAAAATGTCTTCTCTTGTGATTTATTACCTTCAATATGGCCGAATAATTCCAAATCGTAACTCGGGTTTTACAAAAGTAACCACCGCCAATTGCATGTAAAACATCGGCCATTTTGTGATCGCATCACCAGATTATGTTTTTAGCTCACCTGGCACAAAGTGCCAGAGTGAGCTATTAGGATTACATTTTGTCTGTCGTTCGTCTGTTAACATTTTCCTTCAAACGACTTCTCCTCTGAAACCACTGGGCCAATGTTGATGAAACTTGGCTGGGATGTTCCTTGCATGAAGCTCTACCAAACCCTTCAAATTATTCCATTCCATGCAGAACTCTGGTTGCTATGGCAACAAATAGGATAAACTTTAACAATTTTCTTCTCAAGAACAGGAAAGCCTAGAGCTTAGATATTTGGCATGTGGCATTGTGTAGTGGACCTCTACCAAAATTGTTCAAATTATGATCCTCGGGTCAAAATTAGCATTGCCTGGTGTGGACTTGTACCAAGATTGTTTAAATCAAGACCCTTAGGTTAAAATTCAGGCTGCAGAGAAATCACTTGATTTTACACTCAGATTTATAAAGAAATCTAGAAATGGGCTTTATGCATTATTTTGATTTCAAAGGTATTCAGGTTTTCTATATAAATTAAAGTGACATTATGCTCATCTTACTGCACATAGTGTATTTTTGGTGACAGTTTTATAAAAGCAATTTTCGGTAGCTGTGCATTTAAATATGTTAAACTTATGATAATGCCACATTAATATTTGAAGTTGGTGCTTTAGAAATTAAAGAAATGGACTAATAAAATAATAATTCCTTCCTTGGCAGTGATCTCCCTTGTGTTATTAGTGTTGCTCGGCAGTGGAGGGGAAGCAACTCCGATATGCATTTGTTTATTTCTTAAGTTATTATTTCGTACTGGTAGTAGGAAAAGTTTGTTGTATTGGATCAAAGGTTATTATTTCCTCTATCCTTTTCACACACACCTATTTCAGCTGGAATTTTACTTTAAAAAAATGTGCATAATGTCACTGTAACATTTTAAAAATACTTTTTATGTTATTTCCAGTACATTTAAGTTTTTTTTAGCTCACCTGAGCTGTAGGCTCAGGGTGAGCTATTAGGATCGATGAATGTCTGTCGCCCGTCGTCCGTCCACACTTAGTTCGTTAACACTCTAGTGGTCACATTTTTGCCTCAATTGTCACGAAACTTGGTCAGGATGTTTGTCCCAGTAATTACTCGGACGAGTTCGAATATGGGTCATCTCGGATGAAAAACTAGGTCACATGACCCAAAAATAGAAAAATCTTAAGGCTCTAGAGGCTACTGTTTCAGTCCAAATATCCTGGAAATTTGTCAGAAAGGTTGTTTGGTTGATTTCTAGCTCAAGTTTTAATATGGGTCACCTGGGGTCAAAAACTAGGTCACACAGCCCTAATATGGAAAAACCTTGTTAACACTCTAGAGGTAACATTTTCAGCCCAAATATCCTGGAAATTTGTCAGAAAGGTTGTTTCGATGATTTCTAGCTCAAGTTCGAGTATGGGTCAGATGGGGTCAAAAACTAGGTCACACAGCCTGAATATGGAAAAACCTTGTTAACACTCTAGAGGTAACATTTTCAGCCCAAATATCCTGGAAATTTGTCAGAAAGGTTGTTTCGATGATTTCTAGCTCAAGTTCGAATATGGGTCATCTGGGGTCAAAAACTAGGTCACAGAGCCCAAATATGGAAAAACAAACCTTGTTAACACTCTAGATGTTACATTTTCAGCCCAGATATCCTTGAAATTTGTCAGAAAGGTTGTTTCGATGATTTCTAGCTCAAGTTCGAATATGGGTCATATGGGGTCAAAAACTAGGTCACAGAGCCCAAATGTGGAAAAACCTTGTTAACACTCTAGAGGTTACATTTTCAGCCCAAATATCCTGGAAATTTGTCAGAAAGGTTGTTTCGATGATTTCTAGCTCAAGTTTCAATATGGGTCATCTGGGGTCAAAAACTAGGTCACAGAGCCCAAATATGGGAAAGCCTTGTTAATACACTAGAGGTAACATTTTCAGCCCAAATATCCTGGAAATTTGTCAGAAAGGTTGTTTCGATGATTTCTAGCTCAAGTTCGAATATGGGTCATCTGGGATCAAAAAATAGGTCACAGAGCCCAAATTTAAAAGCAGTTGTACTCGGGTGAGCGATTAAGGGCCATCATGGCCCTCTTGTTTAATTGAATGCCCCGATTGCCAATTTTATTGCAGTTTTGACTGATCTATTTCACCCTGTTCAGTACACATCTTGAGGTCAGTGCTAGGTCATTCATTCATAATTCAGTGGCACAAGGTCATACAGTGGGCAATTATGTAATTTTTATGACCTGTCCTGGAAAAGGTCAGTATCCTCACATACTGTTAGATGAAGATGCAAAGTGGTCATTGTAAAATGAATAGCCACAGTGGAGATCATGAGCAAACAGCAAAATAATGAATAGCTAACAGTGCAGATCATGATCAGACAACAAAATTATGAAAAGCTTACAGTGCAGATCATGATCAGACAGCAGAATAATGAATAGAATACAGTGCAGATCTTGATCAGACAGCACAATAATGATTAGCATACAGTGCAGATCATGATCAGACGGCAAAAAAACTAAAAGCGAACAGTGCAGATCATGATCAGACAGCAAAATAATGAATAGCTTACAGTACAGATCATGATTGATATGTATGGATGTGCAGACTAATGGTGATAGAGAGTGCACTAAGACTGATAAATGACATTTGTCCTTTATTAAGTACACAACATTATGTATTGCCATGCAGAATGCTTATGTAAGTAGATCTATAAATAGCAAACTGGTTTTCTACTGTTCCACATATCTATAATATCTATTCTTAGAGATTAAAACATTCAATACAGTTGGAAAAGAATTTTAGAAAAATGTCCCATAAACCAAGAAATATAAAAAGTCTGGCCTAAAATTGGCACTAATATAAAGCTTTACATAGCCATTATGTAATTTTTAGCTGCTGGAATTGTTCTGAACGTCTTGTTAAAGATGTTTCCTGGATAAAGCTAATAACAAAAAATGTAGTTGTAATTTTTACATTCACATCACAAGAAAGTTCATATATAAAATTAAATCAATATTTGATATATACAAAACATATGAGAAGATATCAGATTTATCAATGGCAAATTTGCCTATGCATGTTTTTCTTTCATATAAGAATAAGCTCTTGCTCTGTTTATCTCTAAAATGTATTCTTCCATCTATCAATTGGGACAGTATCATAAATTGTTAAAAAAAAATGAATAGCTCACAGTGCAGATTATGATCAGAAAGCAAAATAGCGAAAAGTGCAGATACAGTAAAAAAATGAAAAGCAAACAGTGCAGATCATGATCAGACAGTTAAAAAATGAAAAGCAAACAGTGCAGATCATGATCAGACAGCAAAATAATGAATAGCTTACAGTGCAGATCATGATCAGACAGCAGTATAATGAATAGCAAACAGTTCATATCATGATCAGACAGCAAAATAATGCAAAGCAAACAGTGCAGATCATGATCAGACAGCAAAATATAAATAGCTGATGATAGTGCATAGCATGACCAGACAGCATAAAATGAATAGCGAACAGTGCAGATTATGATCAAAAAGATGAATAGCGAACAGTGCAGATCATAATCAGACAGCAAAGTAATGAGGCCTAGAGCTTAGATATTCAGCAAGTGGCATGACTCTCTACCAAGATTGTTCAAATAAATACCTCAGGGTCCAAATTAACCCTGCCCGGGGGTCTCATGATTTTACATAGCCTTATTAAGAGGTAAATCATAAACCAAAGGTAAAAATGGACCCTTTCCTGCTTTACATAACCTTCTATTTTAGCCAATGGTAGACAGGTGAGCGATATAGGGCCATCATGGCCCTCTTGTTGTTATCGGTTTTGAATCTATTTTGTCACATTTGGAAATGAATTAATAGTATTCCAAGTTATCACATCATTGATCCAAATGAGAAAAAAATATCGTTGTAAAGGATAAGACATTTTATTCTTTGTAAGTGTTGTAAATGAGTGTTGGCGTGATGGTGACAATGTTTCTGTTAACAGTTCAAGTGGTCCTAATCATACTTATATTGCTGCGAATGAAGATATCAAATTGTTCATAATCATGTTCACAGTTTATAATATTGGATGTTCCTATTTACGTTTGCTGAATCTACAAACGGTTTTCCTATTATTAACGCTCTAAAACCGATGTCAAATTAGCATAAATAATAGAACATTTGCAAATATTATTAGCTACGCCAGTGTGAGCTTTTCTAATTGATGATTGTCCGTCGTCCGTCAACATTTTGATTCAAATGACATCTCCTCTGAAACCACTAGGCCAATGTTGATAAAACTATGCAGGAATGTTCCTTGCATGAAGCTCTACCAAATTTGTTCAAAGAATTCCATTCCATGCAGAACTCTGGTTGCTATGGCAACAAATAGGAAAAACTTTAAAAATCTTCTTCTCTGAAACCACAATGCCTAGAGCTTAGATATTTGGCATGTAGCATTTTCTAGTGGACCTCTACCAAGAGTGTACAAATTATGACCCCTGGGTCAAAATTAACCCCGCGGGGGTGGTCACTTAGTTTTGCATAGGCTTTATATAGGAAAAACTTTAAAAATCTTCTTCTCTGAAACCACAAGGCCTAGAGCTTAGATATTTGGCATGTAGCATTGGCTGGTGGACCTCTACCAAGATTGTTCAAATTATGACCCCTGGATCAAAATTGACCCCGCACGGGGTGTCACTTAGTTTTACATAGGCTTATATAGGAAAAACTTAAAAAAATCTTCTCTGAAACCACAAGGCCTAGAGCTTAGATATTTGGCATGTAGCATTGCCTAGTAGATCTCTTCAAAGTTTGTGCCCCTTGGGTCAAAACTGACCTTGCCCCGGGGGGGGGGGGGTCACTTGTTTTACAAAGACGTGTATAGGAAAACTTATTGTATATAACATTATCTAGTGATCTTCCACCAGGCAAGTGGACTTGTACCAAGGTGAGCGATATAGGGCAATCTTGGCCTTCTTATTACCTAACCTAAAAGAAAGCTATACATTCCAGTCATCATCGTAAAAATGAAAGTTTTAAAATAGGTTGCAGTACTTTCAAAAATCGATGTAAGTTGTCCAATTAATAGGTGGATAGCGATTTATTGCAGAAGGTCTATATGTTTAAAGAGGCACTCCCTACATGTAGCAGATTATATTTTCGAAACATAGATTATGTGTTCAATGAACGTAAAACGATAAATAAATACAATTTCAAAGAAGAACCTATGGTGAAAAATGTCTCATTTTACCACAGTTAATCAATATAGAAGCTTTTTGCAATAAATCGCATCCACCCATCAACTGTACAACAACAACTCTACAGAGATTATTGAATGGTTTACGGTACTGCAGTACATTTAAAACCGCTGATTTTATCGATAATGACTGGGAATGCATAGCTGAAATTTTTAGGTTGTGTTATAATACTTCCAAAGATTCCATAATTTATGTTTTGAGGGTTATTTGGTTTGACATCAGTTAAAGGGTATGTTCCTATAATTAGCCATATAAGCTGTTCTATAAAATTGAATCTATTATTATTTTACGTTCATTGAACACAATATGGATAATGTTGTGAGTATCCTTTTAACGTCGTTACTAAAATATGGAACGGAATGGAATAGAACTATATTTTTTTTTCTGAATTTTTTTTTTCTGAAATACGAAATAACATTTCATTTAAAGCTGCACGCTAACAGTTTAAGGCGAAAACTTTTTTTTTATTCTCCGAAAATAATATTTTCAAACGCATCATGTAAAGGTGAATCCTAGAATAATAACAAAATTTAAAACCCTAGTTTGCAATTGAAAATGTTGATGGGATTTGGTTTAACTGTGCCCGCTACGCTATATGGTTATAAATACTGAGATGTGCGCTACTCTATATGGTTACATGTATACTGATGTATGTTTTATCATTATTTGGTAGCGTATAAGATCAGATAAATGGAATTTATAGTGGAACCGTTTTATTTGACTATTCGTTCTAAATTTTATTATTTTCCGAGTGGGTGGAGAATATTATGTTTTTCACCAAAACCTGAAAACGAGCAGCCTTCAAGTAACAAAAGAACATTATTTATTGGTACAATTTGAACAAAAAGTTAATGCTTCTGCCAATGTAACACTCAAGGCGATACTCTTCTGCGCAATTGTCACAGTATACGTTTTGTATTACATATTTTAAGTGCTCCATCCGTTCCGTTTAGTAAATATGACAGTTTTTGTTTTATAGCTGAAAATGGGATGATCTTGATATTTTAGTTCAATGTGTGGTGGCATATTTCTGCATATACTTAGCAAGATAATTCTTACTAAAATTGTGAAGTGTTTCCGTTAGCGGCCATTTTGATTTGATATGCTGTTTAATCTGCTCGTTTCCAGTGAACAAAAAAAATTCTCCAAAAAGATATTATAATAAAACATAAAATGAAATAGTTATTGCTAAAATCAACAACACAAGTAAAAAATATAGGTAGCACATTGAGAAAATCTGCTGCAAATGTTGAGGTGTATCACATGGTTAAGGTAACGACGTATCCAGTAACTTGTAAATCTTTGTAGCCATACAAACGCTCGTTGTAGTCTGGTAGAATAACAAATGATCACTTCATCAAGTTCTGTCGTACGTCTGTTAACATTTTCCTTCAAACAACATTTCCTCTGAAAAAATTGGGCCCATGTTGATGAAACTTGGCAGGGATGTTCCTTGCATGAAGTTCTACCAAAATTGTTCAAAAAATTCCATTCCATGCAGAACCCTGGTTGCTGTTGCAACAAAGATGAAAAACTTTTAAAAAATCTCCTTTTCAAGAACAAGAAGGCATAAAGCTTAGATATTTGGCATGTGGCATTGTGTAGTAGACCTCTACCAAGAATGTTCAAATTATGACCCCCGGGTCAAATTTGACCCCGCCCAGGGGTTCACTTATTTTTACATAGGCTTTTATAGGAAAACTTCTTTTCTAAAACCATAATGCCTAGAGGTTAGATATTTAGCATTGCCTAGTGGACTTATACCAAGATTGTTCAATTATGACCCACAGAAAACTTGTTAATGCTTAAACTGATGTTATTAAAAAGAAACCCAATTTGTTTAAAATAGTATTGTCAAATACTACGCGCACCTTTCCGGGTTTGTTCTCGTTTGTTACAGGATGATGAGATAGGTACCAAGTTCGAGTTGTACTTTTTCTCAAAGTAACCTTTCTTTATATAGTCAGTTACTGTAAATGTGTACTTTTCTCGGAGTCCCTCATCTCGCGAAAATTTCTGTTCAGTTGTTGATAGGTATGAGACCCCTAAATCGGTGAAAAGCGGAAGCAGGTTATTTTGTCTAGGGAACATGCGGACCTACACTATGTGTTTGATTGCTGATTGGCTGAAACTAAGTGGATGCATACAAGAAAAATTAGTTTGAAATAATCGCTGCATGATAGATCACAAATGAAATATGAAGAGAAAAATCTGGATATAAATTATAATCAAAATATTTGGTATTTGAAAATACTGACATATTTGGTCGTTGACCACTAAAACTGCCACAAAATTGGGGGTGGTGTCATTGAGCTCCAAATTACTGGCATAAAGTATTGGATCACATGTATAAATTTTGCTATTTTTATGTGGGACTAGGATGATTCTACAAAATAAAGTTCATTTCAGCAGTCGGTGAGATTTTGGGTAGTCGCACCGGAAGAAACCCTTATAATGTAAGTCTATGGAAATGTATTTAGGCGTCTCATACCTAAATATAGCACAGAGAATGATGTTTCTGTGTGTCCCCGAGTTCATTTTAGACATTGTTTTGTATTCAAAATAGCTAATTTGGTAACAGATACATTGAATGGAGGTCTGGAAGGAAACAAATCAGCTTTTCTGATATTTTTTTATGAAATAAAGGTTCAAAATGTACCCCTAGGTCAGATTTAGGGGATTATAACTGTATGATTTTGTTGTGCACACATACATACGGAGTGTAGAGATGTCAGCGCAAATCTGAATTTATTGCTAGAAGATTTTTTAGTCTAGAATGCAGGTATGGTTACAAAGTTTCAATATACGGGACCAGCAGTGGAGAAAATGCTGAAATGAAATGTGCAAGGGCAGATAACATGTTGTCAATAGAAGTGTGAAATGTGGTATATAATTCACAAATGATAATTTACAAAGTATATTCCCGAGCTGTTTATGCTCGGATTTTAGTACGTACTGTGATTTTATTGATGAAATTGTTTTTTTAGACCTGTAACTGAATCTCAAAATCACTAGACGGGTAAATATCACCTAAATGGCTACTGTTCTAGTAAATGATTTTCGTCACCTTATGATTCTAGAGCTGAAAACATATTAAACAAGTATACTGTTGTAATTAAAATGTGTTATATAGATCTAGTCGCCATGAAATTGCGTGAAAACAGTGCTAGCATTGTAATTTCACAAAAATCGACGTAATTCTTATCACAAAATGCGACAACATGTCCCGGAACGCATAGGGAAGGGCAATATAGATTTTGAATTACCTCCCTTTAATTACAAAAATGCCTTAAAACCCAATTTTTGAGAAAATCTGCTCAGTTTTTGTAGCTAATTTGTTGTTTTTCATTACTTTAAATACGAATTTTGTTAAATATGCACCAATTCTTGTCGCATTTGCAATTTCGGTCTCAGAAACACGAATATTACTCTAAAATGGTGTACAAAAATACGCTTTTTTGGCCTCAGAGGGATGCATCGCGTCAGTTATCGTCTATTTCAATTGAAATTTCATGCATAGCCGTGACAATTCATATTTTAATGAAAAAGTGGCACTTAAGAAGCATTCGGTTCTTTATAATTCATGGTACATGTGTTAGAAATTCAAATACTTCGAAGATTACTCTTAATTTTGGGCACCCTGAACGTCCATCTAGATGTTTAATTTGGGTTTTTTATTGAACAAGCGTGTTTGTACGGTGTGCGTATGTACAGCCTTAACTCTATTGTACGTTTTGATGTAAATTTTGATACTATCCTGCTTTTTAGAACACTATTTTGTGATAAATAAGGCAAAATTTCTTCAAAATTTCATTTTTTTGGAAGGGGTGGGGTAACATAACATGCCATTGCAAGAAGAGTATATGATGTATCAACCAAATAAACACATATATTTTTAATAAACACTCTGCTCCCTGTCCACGCACATTTTCGACTCTGAAAAGAAAACACTACAGATATGACAACTGATATTGAAGCAATTTGACAAATTATTTTAAAGCTCAGCAGCAGCACACGAAATCGTCTCGACCTGGTCATCAATATGGAGGTATATTCTGCATCGTGATGCTATGCAGATTAAATCAAAGCTATACTTTGGTTCAGCAATTATTATTTTATTATTTGAAAGAGTTCTAAGTGCGTACAAAAGCAATCGTATCAGTCTTTAGGTATGAGACCCCTAAATCGGTGAAAAGCGGAAGCAGGTTATTTTGTCTAGGGAACATGCGGACCTACACTATGTGTTTGATTGCTGATTGGCTGAAACTAAGTGGATGCATACAAGAAAAATTAGTTTGAAATAATCGCTGCATGATAGATCACAAATGAAATATGAAGAGAAAAATCTGGATATAAATTATAATCAAAATATTTGGTATTTGAAAATACTGACATATTTGGTCGTTGACCACTAAAACTGCCACAAAATTGGGGGTGGTGTCATTGAGCTCCAAATTACTGGCATAAAGTATTGGATCACATGTATAAATTTTGTTATTTTTATGTGGGACTAGGATGATTCTACAAAATAAAGTTCATTTCAGCAGTCGGTGAGATTTTGGGTAGTCGCACCGGAAGAAACCCTTATAATGTAAGTCTATGGAAATGTATTTAGGCGTCTCATACCTGAAGACGTGCATGTGCCAATGTCCGTGCCTACTAACAGCATGACATCAGTGGTGTCGACAATGTAAGTCAGACAGGTAGATTATTTTGCGAATGTCGTCTGCAGTAACAGCAGACCTAGTAGTAATTGGTAGCCTTTTCACTGACCATACCGTCCTAAGTTTCACTTCATCACTACTGGAAACAGATTGCACGTGCAGATCGATTTCCTGTCCTGTGGTAGTACTAGCAGAAGAGCTGATTGTAGATATTTGAAATGTAACAGGTATCCCAGGATATTTCAGCTTCTGAAGCAGCCTCTCATCACACAGTGTCTTATCAGCTTATGTCGGTCAAAAGCTTTACATAGCTTATGTTTTATCATGTTTGCAATGACATACCGACTTAAAATAAATTTTGTATTGTATTGTATTGCAACCAACGCATATGTCTGGCAAGAGTTACCATTCCCAACCAGTACAGTTACAGGTATGATCCCTAGAGATGTTTTTACAAATGACTCATTCGTAGCGGCCCAAGTATGTAACAATGTATGAGACTTAGATGTACAATCAGGTACAATACATAATTTTTGTTTTCTACAAATATTTGAAAAATGTTTGCCCTTTAGACAATTATAACAAAGTTTGAATAATTTAATAAGTTGTCTTCTCTCGATTCAAATACTTTGCATGACGATAAATCTTAACATGTCCCAGAACAACAGTAACATTTACGTTCATATCTTGGTTTTTCATTACCTGTGCAAGTGGTCATAGTGGTCACTTTACTCTTAGCATAGCTGTCGAACTCACCATTGGTCAGTTTTTCAACCTTAGACCGTGACTCGTTTTCCACAAGATCAAAGCCGTACATAGAGCATGCTACACGGGATTTATCGTCTACAAACATTCAGCTTACGTCATTACGCGTACGACGTAATAACGTTCCGAGTAATTTACCAATAAGCGTCGGACTGCTTGCCTAAAATTAGCCATACTGTAGTTTCACTGCTTTTTGCGTTGTATATTCATTATACAGTATAGGAGTCACCCTGTGGTTGGTCGGTCGGGCGGTCGGTCAGGTGGTCTGTTGCATTTTCCTTGTCCGGAACATAACTTGAAAACTACTAGTTGGAATTCAGTACAACTTCATACAATGGTCAAGTACAATGAGAGGAAGTGCAGTGCACAAAAACCATAACTCCATCTTGACTCATTACAGAGTTATTGTCCTTTGTTACTTTTCCTTGTCTGGAGCATAACATGAAAACTATCGGTGGGAATTCAATACAACTTCATACAATGGTCTAGCACAATAAGACAAAGTGCAGTGTACAAGAACCATAACTCTATCTTGAGCAATTACAAAGTTATTGCCGTTTGTTACTTTTCCTTGTCCGGAGCATAACTTGAAAACTACTGCTTGGAATTCAATACAACTTCATACAATGGTAAATTACATTGAGAGGAAGTGCAGTGCAAAGGAACCATAACTCTTTCTTGACTCATTACAGAGTTATTGCCCTTTGTTACTTTTCCTTGTCCGGAGCATAACTTGAAAACTACTGGTTGGAATTCAATACAACTTCATACAATGGTCCAGCACAATGAGAGGAAGTGCAGTGTACAGGAACCATAACTCTATCTTGACTCATTACAGAGTTATTGCCAATTTTTACTTTTCCTTGTCGCAGAGCATAACTAGAAAACTACTGGTTGGAATGCAATACAACTACATACAATGGTTCTGCACAATAAGAGGAAGTGCAGTGTACAGGAACCATAACTCTATCTTGAGTAATTACATAGTTATTGCCAGGAACAATATCTCTATTTTAGTGGTTTTTTGCAAGGTATTCTGCTACTACGAACTTCCTCAGTTTATAAAGCAGTCTTTCGGGGGTATTAATCACATTTAGTGATAAGTCTAGTTTATTTATTTGTGTTCTTATTTTAATTAAATTAGTTCTATTTATTTCGTCGTTATAATATATCTAACAATAAGAAAGAAGATCTACACATAAAAGTCATATACTGGTAAAAAGGTAATAGAGAAGTAGTAGTCTGTAAACTGATGAAAAAATATATTAAATAATAAAACAAGAGCTGTCCCTCACAAGTGACGAGGTGTCTCACAGTATGTGTCCTCTCCACGTGCTCAATAATTGTGCTTTGTAATTTTAAAATCCTTTCATGCATACAGTATTCCATAACTTTTAAACACTAAGTGTGACCTTGACCTTTGAGGTAGGGACATGGTCTTGCACATAACACATTGTCTCGATGTGCTGAACATTTGTGCCCAGTTTTTTTTAAATCAATCAATGCATGACAGAGTTAGCTTGTACACAAATGTATGCATATACATACAGGATTCCATTTCCTATAAACTCTTAAGTGTGACCTTGACCTTTGAGGAAGGGACATGGGCCTTGCACTCGACACATCGTCTTGATGTGCTAGACATTTATCAATCAATGCATGACAATGTCACAGTTCGGACACGAATGTGTGCATATTATATACAGGATTGCATTACCTTCAAACTCTAAGTGTGACATTGACCTTTGAGGTAGGGACGTGGGTCTTGCACGCGACACGTCGTCTTGATATGCTAGACATTTGTGCCAGGTTATTTTAAAATCCTTCAATGCATGACAAAGTTACAGTCCGGACACGAATGTGTGCATATATCGAGGATTTCATTACCTTCAAATTCTAAGTGTAACCTTTACCTTTGAGGTAGGGACATGGGTCTTGCACGCGACACACCGTCTTGATGTGCTGAACATTTGTGCCAAGTTATTTCAAAAGCTTTCAATGCATGACAAAGTTACAGCCCGGACACGAAGAAATGTAAGGGAAGACGGACAGACGGTCGAAGCGATTTTAATATGCCACCCTTCGGGGGCATAAAAATGAATATAATAGTGAGAGATTTAATTAATATTTTACTGCTAAATTAATGAATACAAGCACAAAAGCTCATCCACGGATTATAGTCAATGAGCATAAGTTTGAATGTCAAATACGAATGAAATTTTAAGTATTGTCATTCCTACAAATCTGTTACTTTGATATGCATGTTGAATTGTATTGACAGTAATTGTACATATACTTTGTTAGCAATGAAAACGGAAACGACATTACGTAACGTCAAACATTTTGGCTATAAATATCCTGTTTTCTCATATTCTCACGGAGCTAAGCGTGTAAATTTGTTACCTATAAAACGGTACACATTTTAGCAACATTATTTACATGTTATTTTATAGAAAAAAAATACTCAACTTTCAGTTGTTGTCATCAAAAATTGCACGATTTGTCTCCTTATGTAAATTTTACTACAATATCTGAGATCACCCTCATACTCGGAAATGAGAAGAAAGTTTCTTGTATTCTCAGGGATTTATGTTTGAGTCTCGGGCATTGCCACATTGTAGAATCCAAAATCTTTTAAATGCCAAGGCCCATAGCTTGGCATAACATGTTAAAAATAACATAAAAATAATAATGATAGACAGCAGAATTAAACATTATGTGCACTTTTACTAGCTCCACCACAAAAATGAATAAGATAATTTCAGCATTTTCAGTAAAATGCCAAGATTTTCATTAATTTTCAGTCAAATCACTTGAAACTTTTTTTGTGCCAGTCTGTAAATGATAATAAAGAGTTGCCAATCTGACACCTTTAATGTAAATTACGAGAATATGTAAAGCCCTGAGAATACGAGAAACAGGGATACAGCAAGACGTTTTATTAAATACCTTTAATATTCTGTCAATACAGCCTTTATTCAACCATCAAATACGGCCTAACAGAAAAAATCCGTATTGTATGTACGTGCAATACGCACAGTGCCATCATTATTTGTAAGAGTGCATTCAACTGGCTCTAAAACACACATAACGTTAATAACGTCGCTTTTGACTGGGTCGTTACTACTTGTTTATACGATGACGTCAATAAAATAACGTCACACACAACGCATTTCTGCGCTGAAAAGTTTTTCTTCAATTTTATGTAATAGTTAGAGGCTAAATAGAGAATTTTATACAATATAGAAACCTAAAGGAGGGAGCGCTAGCGACCGACTGGGTTTCTATGTTGTGTAAATTTCTCTATTTTAGCCTCTAACTGACTTAGTGTTTGCCCTACATTTAGTCTTTATTCACTACATTTTATGACGTCATGCGCAAACAGGTCTATAGAGTCTCGCTCTATCAAGATAGAGTGTTACATAGATGAACAAGTCAGAGGTTTATGGCAAATAGACAGGGAATATTTTAAATTTTTAGATAATTACTTTCATTGGACAGAAATGTAGGGCAAACACTAAATTTGGATGTCATTTGAAATTAGGTTATTCGCGCAGACAAGTGTCAAAAGGTATATAACAAGAGGGCCATTATGGCCCTATATCGCTCACCTGAATGCAAGTCCACTTGTCTAATGGGTGTGGTCAATCTTTACCCAAGAGGCATGATTTGAACAAAGTAAATGGAAGACCACAAGACAATGTTACACACCACATAGGGTTTCCTATATACGTCTTTGTAAAACTAGACCTATCACTAAATGCGATTAATACCCGCGAAAGACTGCTTTATAAACTGGGGAAGTGCCTAGTAACAGAACTAAAATAGAGACATTGTCTTTGGCAATAACTCTGTAATTTGTCAAGATACAGTTATGGTTCTTTTACACTGCACTTCCTCTCATTGTGCTGGACCATTGTATTAAGTTGTATTGAATTCCAACCAGTAGTTTTCAAGTTATGCTCCGGACAAGGAAAAGTAACAAAGGGTAATAACTCTGTAAATAGTCTAGAAAGAGTAATGGTTCCTGTGCACTGCACTTCCTCTTAATGTACTTGACCAATGTATGAAGTTGTATTGAATTCCAACCAGTAGTTTACAAGTTATGCTCTGGACAAGGAAAAGTAACAAAGGCCAATAACTATGTAATTAGTCAAGATATAGTTATGGTAACTGTGCACTGCACTTGCTCTCAATGTACTTGACCATTGTATGAAGTTGTATTGAATTCCAAGCAGTAGTTTTCAAGTTATGCTCTAAACAAGGAAAAGTAGCAAAGGGCAATAACTCTGTAATGAGTCAAGGTAGAGGTATGGTTCCTGTGCACTGCACTTCCTCTCAATGTACTTGACCATTGTATGAAGTTATATTGAATTCCAACAAGTAGTTTTCAAGTCAAGCTCCGGACAAGGAAAATTAACAAAGGGCAATAACTCTGTAATTAGTCAAAATAGAGTTATGGTTCCTGTACACTGCACTTCCTCTCATTGTGCTAGACCAGTGTATGAAGTTATATTGAATTCAAACTAGTAGTTTCCCTGTTATGCACCGGACAGGGAAAAGTAACAAAGGGCAATAACTCTGTAATTAGTCAAGATAGAGTTATGGTTCTTGTGCACTGCACTTCCTGTCAATATGCTTGACCATTGTATGAAGTTGTATTGAATTCCAACTTCTGGTTTTCATGTTATGCTCCGGACAAGGAAAATGCAACAGACCACCGACCGACCGACCAACCACCGGGTGACTCCTATATACCCCCCTAAACTTCGTTTCGGTGGTATAACAAGTGACCTCCTGGGCGAGGCCAATATTGACCCCAGGGGTATGATTTGAACAAACTTTGAAGAAGTCTACTAAGCAATGATACATGCTAAATATCTAAGCTCTAGGCCCTGTGGTTTCAAAGAAGAAGATTTTTAAAGTTTTTCTGTATGAGCTTATGTAAAATCAAGTGACCCCCTGGAGGGGTCAATTTTGACCTGGGGTCATAATTTGAACAATGTTAGTAGAGGTCCACTGGGTATTTCTACATGCCAAATATTTAATCTCTAGGTCTTGCCCTTATGAAAAAGCTTTCTCTGACATTATGCTGGCAACTCACTGACAACAAACTAATAACACATTAATTTTGAATGACAATACTGACAATAAGCTGGAAACAATATGGAATTACACTGATTACAAAAAATAGGATTCTGGTAATACACTGGTGCTATTTCCAGCAACTGCTTATAGAATGGAAAGCATCTGGAAACAAAATGGCATGAATTTAAAGATCTTGTAATACACTGACACTAAGGGGGAGGGAAACAAAAAAAAAAACCCCCCCCCCAAAAAAACCCCCAAAAAAAAAAAAAAAAAAAAAAAAAAAAAAAAAAAAAAAAAAAAAAAAAAAAAAAAAAAAAAAAAAAAAAAAAAAAAAAAAAAAAAAAAAAAAAAAAAAAAAAAAAAAAAAAAAAAAAAAAAAAAAAAAAAAAAAAAAAAAGAAAAAGGGGGGGGTTTGGGGGGGGGGGGGGGAAAAAACCCCTGGGGGGGTTTAACCGGTTTTTGGGGGGCTAAAGTCAGCGTGTTGCCAGCAACAGGCTACAGAATGGATATACTGGTAATAGATGTGCACTATTGTCAGTGTATTACCAGCAACTGTTTATTGAATGAGCATGCACTGGAAACACAATGGCAAGAAATCAAACAAATTGCACGGCATGTAAATATTATGTGCACCCTTGGCAGATTTTTGGAGGGAATTTATCAGATGGAAAAAGAAAGTTTACGCAAAAGTAAGAGGCTTTATGCAATCCTTTGGCAACAGTAAGTGTCTTGATTGTTTAATTTCAGCTATGACTTTTAAATGAACAATTAAACATCTGACTACAACAAAGAAATTGTGTCTGGTTTATTTGTCACTAGTTTTCACGACTTTAATTAAACCAAGTGCTAGGATGTTCAATATCTATGTCTATTGTCTAGCAATAGGTGGAGGTGTATTCATAGAGTTTGTCAACATGTCAACATTGTCACAAGAAACTCATGGTAAAACTACTCTAGTTTGGTCAGTGACCAGATCCTACTTGTGTTTTATTATCATTCATTACGATCATAGATGAAACATTCTTTGACCATGACTGTCAAGTAGAACATAGCCACTTCAATTCAGGACCATGTGGCAAACTAATGGTCAACCATGGTTGAAACATAGTACAATCATTGTTAAAGGTCCACTACTAAGCGAAAATCAAGTGACAGTTATTTCAATGGCAAGTACATTACCTTATGCAAGACACTAAATAATGAAGATTGTCAGGTTAAAATTTACAGAAAGTGTTTGGAACACGAAGAAAAAGTATGTGTATAATATTGAAATCTCAGTGAATCGACAAAATGACCACCCAGGTCTCTTTAACATTCCTCATAATGCATAGTAAAATAAGTGTACATGTACTGTGGTTTATTTAGAATTTCTACATACCAACTTTCATTCTTTATTAAAAATAACTGATTTCTGTATTTTTAAAGTATATTTGAATTTTCGCTTTCCTTTGTATTGGACCCTTAACAGTCTGTTCTGTCAAATGACAAATAATGGTTGAATCATGGTTTGACCAGGTATGTCAAATGGAAAGTTTCCACTTTAAGGCCAATCCAGGTATCAAACTGACATACATAGGGTAACAAACTGACAGTATCTTGGTTACTACCATTGTATTGTCAGTGTATTACCCTATGACATTTAGACTATTACCAGAAATGTTCAGTTGCCAGATATCTGACATCACTCTGGAAATACAATGTCATTACACTGGTTTGTCCAAAATACCTCCTTTTGCTAGTTTGTTGGTCGTTTATTATCAGCTGTTCTGTGTTGTCAGTGTATTACCATATTTTCTTCAGTTAAATGTCAGTTTTGCCATCAGTCTTTTGTCATATGTGTCAGTCTATTGTTATGTGTCGTATTTTGTTCATAAAGTCTACTGAAATTCAAAATATTTTATTCATGCATGATTTAATAGTGTTTTCAGTATCGCAATGTAGTTGCCAGTTTAATGCCAGATTATTGTAATGCTGTTACCAGATCTGGTATTACACTGATAATAAACTTGATACGCACTGAGATAACTGGTGATAATAGAATAACAAACTGGCAATCAGCTGGAAAAAACTGAAGATACACTGGTAATACAATGGTAAAACACTGACAAAACACTGGATTTACACTGACAATGTACACAATTTTCGTAAGGGTGTGGTTTCAGAGAAGAAGATTTTTAAAGTTTTTCATATATAAGCCTATGTAAAACCGAGTGACCACCCGGGCGGTGTCAATTTTGACCCGGGGTCATAATTTGAAAAATCTTGGTAGAGGTCCACTTGACAATGCCACATGCTAAATATCTAAGCTCTCGGCCTTGCGGTTTTCGAGAAGAATTTTTTTAAAGTTTTTCCTATTTGCTGCCATACCAACCAGAGTTCTGCATGGAATGGAAATCTTTGAAAAACTTTGATATAGCTTCATGCAAGGAACATCCATGCAAAGTTTCATCAACATTGGCCCAGTGCTTTCAGAGGAGATGTCGTTTAAAGGAAATGGTGAACGGTCGGACGCCGGACGCAATGCGATCCTTATAGCTCACTCTGGCACTTTGTGCCAGGTGAGCTAACGTCTAGTATAGTAATGTGATCCATAAAAACAATATTAAACAGGGAATGCCAGGTAAAAAAGCCTCCCAAAACGAACCCACAGGACCATTAGTGCATAGTACATGTGATCACACACACCATAAGCCGGATTGGCTCTCGTCGAGGTCGGATTATACTCGTGCTACGTACTCGTCAGATCCGACGCACGACTCGGGCGAATCCGGCATCCTGGATCACGTTACTTTACTAATAATCCTATTATATTACGACTTTAACAAGCTATATACAAGATTTGGTCTGGGGAATACCTGAGATATCTTCTCGGTTGTGTAATGCTGAAATATGCTACCATAGCAATGCTCAATTTACAGTTTTACACTGTACTTTAGCTGTGTAAAGTTCAAAAACCTGTCCAGGGGATGAAGATAAGTTTTTTACCAGACCTCACAGGGACTGATCACATAAAGTGCACTTACCGATGTTGGTGATGATCGTGGTCGCTAAATAGTTCGACAAGTACTGTCTTAAAATGAAAGCTCCCCGTTTCTGGTTAAAAATGACATCTCAAAACATGAATAGTTAAAGTACTGACTGGAATAAACAACACAGTCAAGTCAAATATAGGGATACAAAACTAAATAACCTCCAAAACATAAATACATGTAATAGAATCTAAAGAAGTATCATTACTTAACCCAAAAGTTACAGCTATGCATTCCCAGTCATTATCGATAAAATCAGCGGTTTAAAATATACTGCAGTACCGTAAACCATTCAATAATCTATATAGGGTTGTTGTTGTAAAAGAAATGGTTGAATGCGATTTAAAGAACGCCTGTATATTGATTAATTGTGGTAAAATTTGGCATTTTTTGCCATAGGCTCTTCTTTGAAATTTTATTTATTCATCATTTTACGTTTATTGAACACATAATATATGTTTCGAGAGATATAATCTGTTAGGTGTAAGGGGTGCCCCTTTAACCAAAATGTAAGCTATACATTCCATTAATCATCGTTAAAGGGACATACCCTATAGTTGATGTCAAACCAAATAACCCCCAAAACATAAATAATAGAATCTCTGGAAGTATTATAACACAACCTAAAAGTTTCAGCTATGCATTCTCAGTCTTTATCGATAAAATCAGCGGTTTTAAATGTACTGCAGTACCGTAAACCATTCAATAATCTATGTAGAGTTGTTGTTGTACAACTGATGGGTGGATGCGATTTATTGCAGAATGCTTCTATATTGATTAATTGTGGTAAAATGAGGCATTTTTCGCCATAGGTTCTTATTTGAAATTGTATTTATTTATTATTTTACGTTCGTTGAACACAATCTATGTTTCGAGAATATAATCTGCTACATTTAGGGAGTGCCTCTTTAAAATCAGCGTTTTAGAATAAGTTGCAATACACATTCAATAATTTATGTAAGTAGTGTGGTACAATTAATAGGTGGATATTGAGTTATTATAGAAGGTCTCTATGTTTATTATTTGTATATAAACGAGCCATTTTTTTCAAGCCCGCTTGCGGTGAGCTCGATATAGTTGTCACTTTTGGCGGTTCGGTGTATGTGCATGCGTCCGTGCGTGCGTGCGTCCGATTTTGTCCGGACCATATCTTTTTCATGCATTGAGGGATTTTGATGTTACTTGGCACAAATGTTCACCATCATGAGACAGAGTGTCATGCACAAGAACCAAGTCCCTAGGTCTAAGGTCAAGGTCACACTTGGAGGTTAAAGGTTAAATTCAAGAATGACTTTGTCCGGAGCTTATCTTTTACATGCATGGAGGGAATTTAATTTAACTTGGCACAAATGTTCACCATCATGAGACGGAGTGTCATGCGCAAGAACAAGGTCCCTAGGTCTAAGGTCAAGGTCACACTTGGAGGTTAAAGGTTAAATTCAAGAATGACTTTGTCCGGAGCATATCTTTTTCTTGCATGGAGGGCTTTTAATTTAACTTCTAAGAGATTTCGATGTTACTTTGTACAAATGTTCACCACCATGGTCTAACCTTGTTTTTAGAATTACTTCCCTTTGTTGTTACTATAAATAGCTTATATTGTAACTTTTTTATTACTGGCCGTAGAGAAAAATCGAGACCAATTTTCTGTGGTACAACATGCATGTTACATCCAATATTTAGGTGTATTTTGACCCATCTCTGTTTGGTAAGGAGTTAGCCCTTTTGACATATGGCGGGCTCGACATGTTGCACGTGGGCATCTTGTTCTACATAAGCTGTTGTATTGATTTATCATTTGACGCTCATAATCTGCCAGATGTAGTGAATATACTGTTAACGTCTTTACTAAATCATTGAACTGTACGAAACTGAATAGAACAACATTTTTTTTCTGAAATACGGAACACAATTTTATGGGAAGCCCAATAGTGCCCCTTTGTTTGTTTTTTAATTGATAACAACAAAGTTGAACATTCAAGATAGTAAGTTAATATTATATAAGTTGAACCTTTATTGCCGATGTCAAGTTAACACTTCAAGACAATACTAAGTTAATTTCCCAATTGTCACAGTACACTTGAAATTCACCTTATTCAGTGCTTCAATTACGATTCCGTTTTTAGTAAATATGACATTTTTTTGATTATTACTAAGCTGAAAAAACTAAGATGATCTTTATATTTTATCACAAGAATAAGGTGGCATATTTCTGCATATAATTCTAATTGCACTACTAAGTAAAATAAGAGTAAAGTCATGAATGTTTTGTTATTATTTTATCGAAATATTTCAGTTAACAGCCATTTTGATTTGAGTTACTGTACTGTTAAAGCTGCTCGCTCTCAGATTGTGGTAAAAATATTAACTTCTTCAAACTATGAAAATAATGTATTTTAGAACATAGTCATATAAAAAGGTTCTAGTATAAATTCCTGTCACGTATATACGTAGATCTGAAATTATACGCTTCCAAATAATAAAGCATTGCAAACGCTTTTGAAATTCCAATATAAACATATAGTGTAGCGGTGTCGTAAAACCAGCATTTTCAATCGATTTTTGCAAATTCCTACCTAGATTTTTACTTCTTCAGTAGATTCTTGCCTTAAGTTTTATATTTATGCATTATTAGATCATTTTTGAAAAATTTCTTTTTTTCAACAGCAGCTGAGAGCGAGCAGCTTTAACTGGTAACATAAATTAAAAGATTTCTGCAATAAATATATTAGTTTTCATGAAAAACAAATCTTTCTTGAAAAGTAAAAACTGTTTGCGAAAATCTGTATTGTATTTTCGTATGTAATTAAAAGTTTTCGAGAAATGTTTTTACTTTTCGTGAACAATTGTTTTCGGATTTTTGCAACTTTGCAGTATACAAGATTTGGTCCTAGGAATACCTAACATATTGTTAAAGGGCATGTTCCTGATGGGGAGTGTCCCTTAAATCATAAAAAACTTGTGTATGCTGCATTTTTCAATGGATCGTCATGAAACTTTGCCAGAATGAGTTTCTTGAATCTAAGTTGAGTTTAAAAAGCATCATTTCAGATCAAAACCTATGTCACAAAGAAAGTAAAACAAAACGACGAGTGTTTACAACTGAAATCTCATTTGCACTTTTCTAGTTAAGATGAATTTCTTGATGGTATTGTGCATTGTCTTTCCATTACAACGTCTAGTGGCACTAAGTTTTCTATCACAGTTTAGCTAAAATGACACTGAAGTACAAGTATTTTAACCTTTTTGATGCTATTGTTGTGTTATTAACAGAATAAATACGTAAAGTAACGACAGACGAACCTACTGTATTAGTTGTGAGTAACGTCAGGCACGAACAACTTTAGTACCCGCTTTCGAAAACAACCAATTACCTCTCAATTTTCGAACGGAATTAATATAGCTCTACCACACAAGTAAACTTAAAGTTCAGCAAAAAATGTAGCAAAATTAATTTTGTGTCAAAAATAAATAATAATTATTTATTACAACGAATATCCGAGATTGGTTAACGGTATGAATGACAATATATAACACTCTTCTACACAAAACATGTACCGGTATATCTTTACCTTCATTTACATTTGTACACTATGCAAAACATTATAAGTAATGAGATCAGTCCTTCAAGAAAGTATCAATCTTCGCCAGTATGTACACTGTGGAAATTGCAGTTTCGCCAGTGTGTACACCACGGAAGTTCAGATTTGATAATCACTATATATGTGTGAAAGCGAAAATTCATGTAATAAGTTTTTGTATGTAATTAAAAGTGTGCCATGTGGCGGCCGTAAAAAGTCTCCCCGTACATTCAATCAATGTTGTTATATTTTCATCCTTCAGGGATTGTTATTCGTTCTAAACCCTCGGCCTCTGTCAAGATGAGGAGTATTTTATACCGTGTTGAAGGTTCTGTGTTCACTGGCATTCGGGTCCATGCTAGTTATCCCGTCCTATTGTATTGTGCGACCTCCAGCGCGATTAACCAGGTTGTGTTTAATTGTCGCTTAATATTTTCACTTGACGAATTGATACTGATGACTTTTCTACCCGAACGCCACTTTTCACAGAATGGTATTACAAAATTACATTACATGAGTACATATAATATAGTTCCGAAATTAATTCTTTCACCTCTTCGGTTAAACTCTGCATCATCTGTACATCTGCCTAATAACAACAGTACTTTTTTAAGACATACACCATCTATCTGCCTTTCTCCTTTAAAGCTACATTCTGCACAGTCATTTTATATTCCACGTACTCATTTTAATTCTCCAGCTGTTTTTCGTAATAATCTACGTATTCGTCTATCACCTTTAACTTCTACTATACTGAAGAAATATAAAATAAAACATACAAATTTTCCGCAGAGATGTAGAGGGTACCGTTCTATTAACAAGTGCAATGCTAAGAGGTGCGGTTGTTGCAATCATTTATCGCTCAGGTCTACAATTACCTCAAATGTTAACGGCAGAACTTTTAATGTGGTACTTAACTCTGTCGTTGATTGAAATGCGTCCCACATGATTTATGTACTGACTTGAAACGCACCCAATTGTGGTATTCAGTATGTTGGGCAAACTGGGCGATCTTTAAAAATTCGTTTCCGCGAGCATTCTTACAAAATGCGAAGTCGGAAGAAGTTCACTACATTTTTATATCAACACTTTCGTAAATCTGGCCATACAATTGATCAGGTAACCATTCAGCCAGTAGAGCAAATCGTCTATGATATAAATTGTACATCTAGTTTTAAAATCAAAGCCAGACATTTAGCAGAATTCAAATGGATAAAAAATTTACAGTCACCGTTTCCGTTGGGCTTCAATGATAATATTTATCAAGAAGGTAATATCTCTAAAAACCCTGATATCGATATATTTTCAATTTTAAATATTAGGAAACGTAAATCTAGGTCTCATGGAATTAGACGCAATGGTAATATTAAGCGCAAATCAAAAGTCAATATTTCTGTTGCAGACCTCGATATAATTCTTTCAAACTCTGGTAGACATTCAATGCTTTCTCGTCTCACATCTTTATCTATTCAGTCTCTTAAAAAACTAGACGAGGAAGCGGACCAGTACGTTATTCAAACAGATCCGTTTTACACTGTGTCATATCTTATCCAACATTACACACAACACGTTCTCCGTCCACATATTGACACTCAATCTGATCATGATAGACATTTTCTTAAAATTCATTTCATTAATAAAGGTATTGACTTCATCGATATACCCAGTATATTTCGTGATAGACGTGTCATTGATTCTGTGCCTAAGTATTTCCGAAACTCCGAAGTTCCTATTATCTGTTATAAATATAAAACACCTGTTAGAAATGTTATATTCAATTACAATAAAATTGTTTCCGACCTAGATGTTCAAACAAATACCCCTTCTTACTGCGAATGTAAAAACTCGAAATTTTGCTATTCAGATGCCGGTCATGTCATCACTGGTAATTTTGATATTATTAAAGACAAGCGTATTCGTAATTTATTCTTTAAAGGACCAAAATACAGAATTCCTTCTACTATTGATTATCATGCTTGTCGTGGTCATATTGCGGAATCCATCGAAACTTTTTGTGTTAAATGGTGTCGTCGTGAGAATGCTGATCCAAATGCATTAACGTCTTGGAAACGAAGTATTTTTAACATTGTCGATTCTCGTATAAAATTTTACCAAACAAATGAACACCTACTTCCATCAAAACCCAAGTTTACTTTAAGACATCTGAAAAAGGAAATCCTAGAATTTCATTCTAAGTATGTCTTTAATGTTTTACAAAACGAACTAAATAGCACTAAAGCTTATATATTGAGTCCTTCCGTTGAACAAAATGTGGTCACTGATCACATCAGTGAAGTTTCTAATTTGAAAGTCCGTATAGATGATCAACATATTAAACTTCCTACTATGTACTGGATTCCTAAATTACATAAACAACCATATAAAGCTCGTTTCATCGCTAATTCAAGCTCTTGTACCACTACAAATATTTCAAAACTATTAACATCTTGCCTAACTGCTATAAAAGCCCACGTGAAAAGATATTGTGATAAAGTATACGAAAACTCTGGTAAACATTTATTTTGGTCGATCAAAAATTCTGGCGAAATCCTGGATAAGTTTAAAGTTAATAATTACAAAGTAACTTCAGTCAGTACATACGATTTTTCTACACTGTATACCACTTTACCACATAATTTGATAAATGACAAGCTAACTGCCCTAATTCAAAAGACTTTTGCCAGGGAGAATGCTACATTTCTCGCCTGCAATTTCGATAAAGCTTTTTTACTAGCTGTATTGTTAAACATTATACTATGTGGACCTGTGACGAAGTTTGTAAAGCCCTTTCCTTTTTATTGAACAACATTTATATAAGGTTTGGGAATGCAGTTTTCAGACAAGTAATCGGTATTCCCATGGGAACAAATTGTGCACCCCTTGTCGCAGATTTGTTTTTATATTGTTATGAAAGAGACTTTATGTTGAGTCTTTCTCCAGACACGCAGGCAGACATTATCACTGCTTTTAATAATACATCACGCTATCTGGATGATATTCTTAATATGGATAACCCGTTTTTTGGTCAATTGGTGGACACTATTTATCCCCGGGAACTCCAGTTAATTAAAACTAACAATTTGGATACTGGTGCTTCATTTTTAGATTTACATCTCTCTATTTATAACAATATTATACATACCAAAATTTATGACAAGAGGGATGATTTTAATTTTAGTATTGTAAATTTCCCCCATTTGGATGGGGATGTACCTCATGCTACATCTTATGGGGTATACATTTCTCAGTTAATTCGGTTTGCCAGAGCGTGTAGTTATGTTGAGGATTTCAATGAACGTAATCAATATATTACAAATAAACTTCTTCAACAGGGCTACCGTTATTACAAATTGCGTAAATATTTTGCTAAATTTTACTATCGTAATTCTGATTTGGTTTTGAAATTCAATAGTAATCTAAAGACTCTTCTGCGAGAAGGTATTTCAAAACCCGATTTTTATGGGGATGTGGTTTACAAACTTCGTAAGATTTTGGGTCATGGCAATTTTCCAACTGTATTTGCTAAAATTATAAAACGTTTTGTTAAAAGAGGTTACGACCCAACTGTTTTGAGACACACCGCATGTTTGGTGTTCAACCCGTTTACAGTTGGACGCTATGCTTCCCTCTTTGATTGTGTCTGACGGAAGAGGGGGAGGACTCTGTGATGGGCAGTTTTTAAATCCCACTGGGACGAAACTGTTTTGATTTCTGTCCTCTGGCCTGTTTCGTCGGGCCCTTAAGGGTGTTTCTCTTGGTGCTCTGCCTTCTGCAAAGGCATTGAGTACATACGTTTTTTGGTTCTCAAGGTTTGCTTTTTATATATTTATACACGAGCATTTTTGTGTTTTACATACCATGCCTTTTGTTTCCATTGCGTGTGTTAGAGATTCACCTAGCAGGGATTACTTTTATTTACACTGTCCTGTGACTTTGGAACATGGTGGGGTTAAGAGTGAGGTTGGGTGCGCACCATAAACCGGTTTAAGCTCCCCAGTGGTGTTTTTGCCACTGACCGTTCCAAGGCGGTGCCCCACTGTGTTCCTTTAATTGTTCGTTTTGTCCTCGTGTGTTTGCTTTGTATGCTAGTGTGTGTTGGTAGTGTATATGTGTGTGTGTACATGATTGTGTGTGTGTGTGTGTGTGTGTGTGTGTGTGTGTGTTGGTGGTGTCTCTGGGTGTGTGGGGTCGTTTTGGGAGGCTGCGTGTTTGGTACGTGGCATTCCCTGTTTGATATTATTTTTGTTTTTGTACTCTGTGAGAATGAAAGCTCACACGAAAAGTTTTTACTATAAAGCGATTTAATGGAAACAGTTTCGCTGGCTCGCTTCTGACCGGTATTACGATGTAGACAACACAAAAACAAAAATAATATCAAACAGGGAACGCCACGTACCAAAAACGCAGCCTCCCCAAAACGAGCCCCACAGCACCCAGAAGTGCACACCACCAACACACACACACACACACACACACACACGCACACAAAGCTACAAACATTCGAAAACTCATAACAGGACAGGAGCTAACAATCATTGGTCCTTCCATGGAAGGGACACTTAGAATTGTACAGACACACTTGACTGAACAATGCAGCACGTAAGCCGTTTTTCGGTGTGTTTCCGTTATAAATTAAACGTTGTGATATTCAAAATTGGATGGTGGTTATTTCCCTTTATGTGAGAACTTCACTTGGTAAGCTATAGTGTCACTATTTGCACTTCGAAGGCAAACCGATTTTACATGTTGACATTTAATAGCTTTCCGCCTTCTACAAAATGGTGTGACAGTTCTAAAATATCAGATCTGTGAAAGGGGTCACACTGAAACGCCAAATTAATTAGGCTAGGTAAGTTATTGCATACATATACAAAATAAGCTATGTGCTGGACTTGCAGAAATCGCCCGACAATATGTTTGCTTTTGCATTATGGGTTTGACAAATAGCTGAAATAATGTTAATTTACATATCGTTTGCACAGCGTAGAAATATGCTAATATTGTTGCTGGGAGTATTGGCGCGAACTTACCATGTGACCATATAAAAGCAGATCTAGCGTGACGTAGTAACAGGTGCGTGGAGTATTAAATATTGTAGATACTAATGCATGAAATTGTTTAGACTGTCGTAGTTTGTAATTCAATAAAATATATAGACAGATGTGCCCTAGAAGGAACTTTTGGAATGCTATAACTTTGAGGGTGATTGCAGTTGCCTAATTTGATGAACTATTCACATTTGTTTGGACTTCGTCTTGAAATCTTTGAATTTGCATGCACATGTAGTAATTTGAGGCATTGGTTTTAAAACTAGGTCTTGCTTCATCTATATAGCTATTTACCACCATGCATTTGTCATTTAAAAATGTCCAACTTAAAGCTGCTCGCTCTCAGATTTTGGTAAAAAAAGAAAGTTCTTCAAACTGTATGTAAATAACGTATTTTAGAACATACAGTCATACTAAAAGGCTCCAGTATAAATTCCTGCCACGTTTATCTCTAAATTAAAAAAAATACGCTACCATTTGTGCCAAGTTATTTTAAATTCAAACGCTTTTGAAATTTCAGTATAAATATATAGTGTAGCGGTGCCGTGTAACCGACATATTCAATCGATTTCTGCAAATTCCTACCTAGAGTTTTGCTTATAACTTGGTTCTAGCCTTTAGTTTTATATTTAGGTATAATTATGTCAATTTAAAAAAAAAAAAATTTCAGCGGTAACTGAGAGCGAGCAGCTTTAATGCAACAAGACTGTCTGCATATTCATACATATGCTTGCACTTCTCACTTGTAATGCATCATTTGGTAGTAAGCACGTTTCATTTACATTATCCACTTGGATGGTCGGATGTAAGCGTGTTGTTATTTTTCCATAAAGAAACTTCCATGGTAACGCAACCATCTATTTAATCGATGTTTCTCGTAACAGGTCCTTAACCGCCTCAGCAATTTGTAAAATTGCATCATTGTCAGGAGCAACTGATTTGCCCTTTCCCCAACCAATGAAAAAAAACAAAAGGGAAGCCACGTACCAAAAAGGCGGGGGGGGGGGGGGGGGGGGGGGGGGGGGGGGGGGGGGCCGCAAAACGAACCCCACAGTGCCAGTCACACCACCAATACACAATCAAAGATGCAAACAATTTCGGCATTTTTTACAAGCAAACACACGAGGACAAAACGAACACTCAAAGGGACACAGTTTTTCACACCAACAAATGGGGGGGTTAAACCGGCTTATGGGGGGCCCCCAACCTCCCTTTTACCCCCACAAAGTCAATGTTTATGATTTTTAATGGTTAGTTTCCACAATTTTTGTCCCAATTGTTAATTTGCAACACATTCCGTAGGAGTTCATTCTTCCAACAGTGCTTTACTGCTGGACTTGTTTGTATTATATACATTTACCGTTTCCGGAAACTAGTGTGTTCACTGTGTTGTGAAAGATAACGGTTTACTTATAATTGTTAAATATTTGATTAAAGGGACATACATGTATAGTTATTAAAAAGCTGATTTTATCGACGGTGAGTGGAACTGTATAGCTCGAATTTTTAAGGTTCAGTAATGATACTTGCAAATATTTTATTATTTATGCTTTTGAAGCTATAATTTAATTTGACACCAGTTTAAGTTAGTGCCTCTTCAAGTGTGCATAGCATTTGGAATAGTTCATGCTACTTTGTGATAATATGATTTTATGTATGTTTGTGGGTTGAATTGTATTTGATAATATTTGAGTAACCAAAGATCCCGGACCAGTCGGACGCTTTGTAACTAACATATCTTGGTTCGCTACACTTAATTTCGATCATAAATATTGATTTAAAGTAGGAATATCTCGAAATAGTACCAAATTGTCTGTGGACGATGGTAAAAATGACACAGTCAGTTGTGCCCTGTTGTGAGTTAATTTGCATGTAGCCCTACTACTTACACAAAGATCAGTAAAGTTTTATATTGTGAAACAAGAGCTGTCCCTCATAAGTGACGAATGCCCCCGAAAGAGGTGCCTCACAGTCTGCGTTCTCTCCATGTGCTCAACAATTGTGCCATGTAATTCTAAAATCCTTTCATGCATGTCAGAGTTACCATGCATACAGGATTGATCTTGTACGCGACACTTTGTCTTGATGTGCTGAACATTTGTGCCAAGTTATTTTAAATTCAATCAATGGATGACCGAGTTGCAGCCTGGACACGAACAAATGTAAGGGCTTCGGGGGCATACAAAACAGTATAACGATATAAGTTATATAACTAGAACTATCACTGAAGGTGATGAATACCCCGAACACCCCACTGACACACTGTATGAAATTTATGTAATATTTGATGCTTTGATTATTGGACCTGCACAACTCAAGGCTTCTGTGAAGTATTATTATATTCTGACCAGGGGTTTTGGAGATTTAGCGTTCACAAGATTTTACTATCCCGAGCCCCTGTTACCTTGGCCTTCAACCTAGAGACCCGAACCATGGACCATGCACAACTAGGCATTGTTCTTATCACTTGTGTGAAGTATCATTAAATTCTGTCTAGGGATTTTGGAGATTAGCGTCCATAGGATTTTACTATCATAAGCCCCTGTGACCTTGACCTTTGACCCAGAAACCCTAACTAGACATTGTTCTTATCACTTCTGTGAAGTACAATTAAATTCTGACCAGGGGTTTTGGAGATTTAGTGTCCACAAGATTCCGCCTACAGACAGACTGACAGACAAGCTGAATCCAGTATACCTCCCCCCTTACAATTTGTGTTCGGGGGGTATAATAATCCTACGATGAATTGGACACAAGTTGTTTCATATTGCCTGTTAAGTTGGAGACATTTTCAATTACCCATGGTAAAGCCATACATGTTATAAACACTCCTCTACAAACTAATATTCAGAAATACTTCAGTCTTGCGAAGAAGTTCTGACAATTGATAGGAAGGTATTTTCCACTTGAAGCTTTTACATCAATACATAACTCATCCCAAAAGTGCCGCTCGCGGAGAGACAATTTGAATTCTTCGCTTATCTGTGCTTACCTTGCTTAAATTTCGTTGATTTTAAAATCTCTACTCTGCAAGATGATTTTTGGCAAGCATCAGCAGAACTAAAATTGTCGGCTGCTTTTTTATTCAACGGTGAGTCAGTCTTGTGAAATGCGATTGAACTTAATGATGAGGGAAAAAAACTTTTACTGAAAGCTTTAGATAAGAATATCCGAGGGGTGCTTCCCTAACAGACTGGCTATAAAAGTTTCGGCAAAAAGAAATGTGTTGATTTATTTCTAGACTGATTCCGTAGATAGCTAAGTTATTTCTTTTCGATTTCAGTAACACTCGATGGATTATCACGCTTCTGTTTTTATCTGACGTTAGAAATTTGAAGCGAGATAATTTAGTAAGTAATATGATTTCGTTAATTTACTTTGGCTTAGGTCCGTGGATCAATTAAGATCGGAAAACACTTGCCCGCATACCTGTTGGCCGATAACTTACAAGGTGTTTGACATCAAAGTCTTATTAACGTTTGAACTTAAGAATTTATTATCTTTTATTTCGATCTTATTACTGGATTCTTGATCCCCAAAGGCATGACAAAAGTTGGTAAGTCTTATGAAGTTTTTCCGATGATATTTTTGCATTTATTTATATTTTTCTGCTGGGTTTGAATTTCAAAATAACCGTAATGATAAAAACAGGACTCGTAAACGCCTAACTTTATGTGAAAATTATACTGTATAATATGCTTCTTGTACATTATGGTACGACCTGAGAGCGCATTCTATAGAAAATCCTATGCGCACACCGAGTTATCTAAATGATACGTTCAATGTTAATAAAGCGGAACTCCCTACATTCTAGCATATTATATTATCAAAACATAAATATTATGTGTTCAATGAGTGTAATTTATTTAGAATGATATACATGCTAGATAAATGCCAAGTTATAAATCGCTATCCATCAGTAGTTGTACAAACAACTGTGTATAGATCATCGAATGTTTTACGACACTACAAAAGGTTTTAAAACGCTGATTTTACCGAGACTGCCTAGAATGCATAGCTTAAACTTGAAGGTTAAATAAAAAAAGTAATATTTTGAGAGGTCGACGTAGGTTTCGTAATAAACACATTTATGTCTTTCAGAAGGCTCCCGGGCAGTACACTGCTTATTTCCGAAACGCTAGCCAATAAAATGACGCTAGATCCCCCCGGACAACACCTCGTTAAATACAAAAGTATCTTCGTAGTCCAAAACCTTGACATTTCTGTTTTTTTTGTTTTTGCAACATATATATTTAAAATACAATTTGTGTTCAGGGGGCCCCGGGGGAGAAACTGCTTATTTCGGTACCGAAACGCTAGCCAATAATCTGCAGTTCGGTCACATTTAAGAAGTGGTTAGCAACGCGTCCATACCAACGGAAGTTCAAATAAAAGCATACGACTACGTCAAAATGGAGTTTTCAAATTTTGTCTTTGAGCTATTAAATTGACACCAGTTTTCGGGAATGACTCTTTTTTTTAATTGGTTCTTTTTTTCTAACATGCGCAAAAATAAGCAAACCTCGCCCGAGTAACTTCCCCCAACTGACTTGCCTGCCCAGTTCACCCCGTTATTTACCCTCGATTTTCCTGCAATTTTAATTTTCTAAAGTTTTCTTACCGAGTAAGCTCGCTGAATCTATGCCTTAAAAGTGTAGCAAATAATAATGTACATGTATCAAGAAACTCAGGAGATTTAGATAGAATCTTAAACTAGATATACCAATGTCTGTTTTATGTTGTAGCTATATATTATCGATTGCACGTGCAAAACACATGTCTAGTAGGCCTACTTTTTGCAGATTCTTACAAACGATCAGGAAGTTAAAATCATTATGAGATTGATGGAAACCACTTTAGATAGGTGCTTCAAATACTGCGTGTATGTTAAAGTGATATGATTTAAAGGGGCGCTCCCTACAGTTAGCAGATTGTATCTCCAAACATAAATGATGCTATCTATGCACGTAAAACGATAAATAAATACAATTTTAAAGAACATGATTTTATATCGAAATATGCCCTATTTTAGCACAGAAAATCAACAAAGTGACCTATAAATCTCTATCCATCCATTAATTGTACAACAACAACTTCACATAAATTATTGTATGCTTTAAGGTACTGCAAAATATTTTGAAATGCTGCTTTTACCGAGGAAAGCTCTAATGTATATATATCTTCGACTTTTGGGTTAGTAATAATACTTGCAAACACTCTAGAGTGCCTCTTTAAACAGACGAATACATGATTTGGTTTTAATCTAGACTTTGTCATAACCAAATCGTGAGTATCTCCTATCTAAATGTATTTGATAAACTCGGTACCCTGTTTGCTGCTGTAGAAAGTCTTCATATAATTGATGTAGCGTTATTATTTAATTTTCTGGTCTGTAGATTGAAGTTCATCAAACACTAAGAAAAATAACAGACGTATATATGCCAGCAACCAGACTCACACAGAATACGTTGTCGCTATAACATTGCATTTTATGAAAAGACAAAATAAAACTAGAACTATCACAGAAGGGGATGAATCCAGCCTAGTCACCAGAAACATGGACACTGCACAACTAAGCATGGTACTTATTAGCTCACCTGGCTTCAAATGATATCTCCTCTGAAACCACTTAACAACTGTTGATGAAACTATGCGGGGATGTTCCTGGCATGAAGCTCTACCAAAGCTGTTCAAAGATTTCCATTCCATGCAGAACTCTGGTTGCTATGGCAACAAATAGGAAAAACTTTAAAAATCTTCTTCTCTGAAACCACGAGGCATAGAGCTTAGATATTTGGCATGAAGCCTTGTCTAGTGTATCTCAACCAAGATTGTTCAAGTTATGACCCCCGGGTCAAAATTGACCCCGCGCGGGTGGTCATTTAGTTTTACATAGGCTTATGTAGGAAAAACTTTAAAAAATCTTCTCTGAAACCACAAGGCCTAGTGCTTAGATATTTGGAATGTAGCATTGTCTAGTGGACCTCTACCAAGATTGTTTGAATTATGACCCCGAGTCAAAATTGACCCCGCGCGGGTGGTCACTTAGTTTTACATAGGCTTATATAGGAATAACTTTAAAAAGCTTCTGCTCTGAAACCACAAGGCCTAGAGCTTAGATAATTGGCATGTAGCATTGGCTAGTCGACCTCTACCAAGATTGTTCAAATTATGACTCCCGGATTAAAATTAACCCTGCCCGGGGGTCACTTATTTCACATAGGATTATATAGGAATAACTTTTAAAATCTTCTCTGAAACCACAAGGCTTAGATATTTGGCATGTAGCATTACCTAGTAGACCTCTTCAAGTCTGTTCAAATTATGCCCATGGGGTCAAAATTGACCTTACCCGGTGGTCACTTGTTTTACAAAGGAGTAAATCGGAAAACCAATTTGGTATATAACATTGACTAATTATCCTCCACCAGCCAAGTTGAATTGTACCAAGGTGAGCTATATAGGGCCATCTTGGCCCTCTTGTATCATTAAATTATGACCAGGGATTTTGAAGAAAAAAGCGCACACCATTTTACAATCTCGAGCCCCTGTGAGCTTTAACCTAGTGACTGGAGACAAAGACAATGCACAACAAGACATGATACGTGTCACTTCTACGAAGTATCATTATATTCTGACCAGGGGTTTGGGAGATTAAGCGTCCACCAAAATTTACTATCTCGAGCCACTGTGACGTTGACCTTTGACCTAGTGACCTGATACATAGATCATGCACAACAAGGTATTGTACTTATCACTTCTTTGAAGTATCATTATACTCCAACCAGGGAATTTGGAGATTTGGCGTCCACAAGATTTTATTATCTCGAGCCCCTTTGACCTTGACCTTTAATCTAGTGACCCGGAACATAGACCATGCACAACTAAGCATGGTAATTATCACTTCTGTGAAGTAACATTAAATTCTGAACTGAGGTTTTGGAGATTTAATGTCCACAATATTTTACTACCTTATGCCCCTGTGCCTTGACCTTTGATATAGATATCCCAAACATAGACCATGCACAACTTGGTATTGTACTAATCACTTCTATGATTTATCTTCAAATTCTGACCAGGGGTTTTGGAGATTTAGTGTCCCCAAAATTCCGTCTACAGCCGGACGGACGGACAGACAAGCTGAATCCATTATACCCTCCTTACACTTTGTGATCAGGGGTATAACTACCACCCTTAGTCTTGTTTATGTATTCATAGTCAGCTTTTGTAGGCTTCGTTTAGAGTGCAGTTTAATTAATAACTGAGCATGTTGCAATAGACACTGTATGAACGTATCATTTGTTAGTCTCTTGCGAATGGAAAGGTCATAAAACTTTCAGAAAATTGTGAAATTTATTACCCTCTTACTTACAGGGGTGGTCATATTTATAAAAACAGCGATCCAATTAATCAGTATAAAAACAAAAACTCTGAAAATGGATGGTTTGTCGGGTAAATGAGCAACACAAAGACTTACAAGCTTGATAAACTAGCTGATAACGAGTGTCTGTACTCCGATGCTTTGTTCAACGTCGATCTTTCGCCACTTTGCATGACGGTCAGGCAGAACACGAACAAGATGCGCGTCAATTAACTGTCATTGTAATCGGTGCTTTTGTCAGGGTTTTTGGAGATTAAAGCTGCTCGCTCTCAGATTTTGGTAAAAAAAAGTTCTTGAAACTGTATGTAAATAACGTATTTTGGAACATATAGCCATATAAAAAGGCTTCCGTATAAATTCCTGTCACGTATATCTCATAGGAGCTCGATGTCGGGATTATGCTTTTTCCGGCTTTGTTTTGTCTTTTTACATTTATCTAAGAACAAGCTAACAAAATATGATCTTATTTTCCCCGGATCATAACTTTCATATTTTACCACTGAAGTACCCGGTAGACTGAAAAAGAAAAGGACTGACATACGCCATGTTATCCAACACAAACTGCTAAGATTAACGCCCCTCTAAAACTGATTCTCCGTCTACCAATGTGACGCAACATGGAACCGGAACCTATACATGTAAACATAGTGTGGTGGCAATTTCACACACTGGCAAAACAGTTTAATTTTCTTTTAATGAAGCAGTCATGGACTATTATATTGTCATACCATTTGAACAAATTGAGCACACTGTCCATGAGTGTTGCAAAAAAAAAAGAAATAAAAATAAACAAAAAAGGGACATCACTCTTAGCAGTTTGGCGTATGTCACTCCTTTTCTTTTTTGCAGTCTACCGGGTACTTCAGTGGTAAAATATGAAAGTTAAGATCCGGGGAAAATAAGATCATATTTTGTAAGCTTGGTTCTTAGATAAATGTAAAAAGACAAAACAAAGCCGGAAAAAGCATAATCCCGACATCGAGCTCCTATGGTATATCTCTAAACTTCGAATAATACGCTACCAAATTCAAAAGCGTTACAAACGCTTTTGAAATTCCAATATAAACATATAGTGTAGCGGTTCCGTATAACCGACATCTTCAATCGATTTCTGCAAATTCCTACCTTGATTTTTGATTCAAGCATTTAGTTTTATATTTCTGTATAAGTATGTCAATTTAAAGAAAAAATTTTTTTTTCACTGGTAACTGCGAACTGAGGTTGAGCAACTAGGCATGGTACTTATTAGTGGCGACATTATCACATTACTAATCTAGGAATTAAATTCAGTGAATTTACTTCAACAAACATGAGTGGTGCTTTACTTATCAAATGTGGGAATAATTTGTCTAAATTAGAAAAAAAATCAAGGTTTAATTTGCACGAAACATCGTTCTTATCTTTTAATTTCAACTATCAACAGAATCATTCATAAGCAGCTGTCCGACCTTTCATGTTTTCCGGGCGGAGACAAAAATCTTTGAACACCTAGTGATTTGACGTATTCAATTTAATCACATCGGAACGAAAACGCGCAGACGCCAAATTTCGAAAAAGTTAACATAAATGTCTTGTAACCGCCTTCGATGCAAAGTAAAAGCCGAGACAGGACAGATAAAGGTCATCGAAATTATATTTAACTTCACGTCTTTTGCCAGAAGATAATTTACATGTTGTAATGTGTAAATCCTTGAAATATTTCGTGTCTTTTCCCCGAAACAAAGATATGACAAATAATAAGTTTCTTCCATGAGCTTGCGGTTCAGATAGAAATATCCGTCACTAAGGGTAACTGTTTGGCGGGAACGAGGCTAACGAGGCTCTGCCGAGTTGCTGCCAGAAACGGATATTTTCATCTGAACAAAATAATATTCTCATGGTAGTAACGTTTCTTCCATACTATACTGTCTTGCACTTTAAAAGAGATACTTGTATTTAAATGCAAACTTATCGAAATGAAGCATTATAATATAGAAACAAACGTTATTCAGATACTGTGCTTCGGGAAGTGACGTCGCAACATTTATAAAATTACGTCATAAGTAATTCACTAGAGTCATCTTACACGAGGGAGTGGAGTGTAAGATGAGATTTTCCAGCACTGGTAAAAACTTCAGATATCCTGATCTGCTATACAAGAATAGAAGCATTTTGCCAAATTTTGAGTCATCATATGACTAGAACGAAGACACGAACACAAAATTGGCAGAAATCGATGTAATAGAATTCCGGCATAAAATTCCTGTCAACCGTTGTCCCCTCCAAAATGAGCATTTTAGCATGGTATAAATAGTATTCATCGGGAAGGATCTACTGTAGTTCTTAATGTGTTGACAAAACCTTTGATTGAATATAACTTTTTCGTTTAGCTACAAAATTTCAAGATACGTGTTTGATATATCTAACCAATGAGTGATACTGCATTGACGGGCAAACTGCAAGGCAAATCTGGCACAATAAACAGCGATCATTGAATGGTGTGCATTGTGATGTCTAGGAATAAACAAAATTCTCTGACTCCGATCCAAGATTGCCTGGAGATATGTGTTGATGATTCAATATTCTATGATGTAATATTCACGCCTGAAATACATTGTTTATAAATATCTCTATCAATCAGCAGGTGCTGTAACAATTTTTGGGACATTAAAAACAGTTTGTTTATGAGCTTGAAATGACGAGACACATATGAATATCATGTAATGTTTGATTCAGGGTAACGTCTGCTGACTGATATTTAGCAAAGAGCTCGTTAGAAAGCGTGTCTAAAGCATAACTGCGTTATACCATGAGGGATTTTGAAATGATTTATAATTAACACTAGTTTCGTGATTAAAATAAACGAATAGTAACCAAATACTTGTACAAGTATTGTTATACACCTCGAACATAAAGTGTAAGAGGGGTATACTGGATTCAGCTTGTTTTTCTGTCTGTCTGTACACGGAATCTTGTGGACTCTAAGTCTCTAAAACCCCTTGTCAGAATTTAAAGATACTTAAGAGAAGTTAAAGGTACAATGCCTTGTTGTGCATGGTCTATGTTTCGAGTCTCTAGGTCAAAGGTCAAGGTCACAGGGGCACGAGATAGTAAAATCGTGTGGACGCTAAATCTCCAAAACCCCTGGTCAGAATTTAATGATACTTCATAGAAGTGATAAGTACCATGCCTTGTTGTGCATGGTCTATGTTTCAGGTCTCTAGGTCATGGTCACAGGGGCTCGAGATAGTAAAATTTTGTGACCGCTAAATCTCCAAAAACCCTGGTCAGAATTTAATGATACTTCATAGAAGTGATAAGTACCATGTCTAATTGTGAGAATGGTCCATCGTCTCTAGGTCAAGATCACAGGGGCTGGGGATAGTACAAATCTAAAGACGCTAAACCTCCAAAACCCCTGGTCAGAATATAATGATACTTTACAGAAGTGATAATTACCATGCCTAGTTGTGCATGGTCCATGTTAAGTGTCACTAGGTCAAAGGTCATAGGGGCATGAGATAGTTAAATCTTCTGCTCCTTTAATCTCCAAAACCCCTAGTCACAATTTAATGATATTTTACAGAAGTGATAAGCAACATGCCTGCATGGCGTGCATGGTCCATGTTTCGGGTCACTAGGTCAAGGTCTTTCGCGCTCTAAATCTCCAAAATATCTTGTCAGAATTTAATTATACTTCACAGAAGTGCAGGTCCACTTATTAAAACATCCAATGTAGCATGAATTTTATATACTGTGTTTGTGGGCTGTTGGAGGGGTATTCATTATATTCAGTGATAGTTCTATAGTTATCGAAGTATTGACACGAACTTCAATGGCCACTTTTGTCTGAAATTTAGAGCTAAATTTCGCAGTGAGCTTCTTGTTGTCAGCACTTCCAGTGCTTTGCTGAAATATATATTGTGCCAGTAGTTTTTTGAGCTTACGAAGGTTTATGACCTTTTCGCGACAAAATTTTTCAAAATGGACTTTTCTTTCTTGCAATTTAGACATGCAAGCACTATACAGAGTGCCCTGTGTACATTTACCATGTACTGAATGAATATCGAACAGCGGATATTCCCCCATCCCCAGTTAGACCTTGCCCTGGTCGCAAAGGTGGAATCAGCTGCCACCAGCACGGTAGAGGCTAATCTTTCAAAACTGTTGAGGAGAGGTGAACATAGCTACGATCATGAAAGTGGGAATTTATATAATCAAATAAGAATTCATAAAATAAGTCAGAATAATATCAAAAACGTTTTACAACTACCAATACGATAAAGTCAAAATGATTAACAAACGTATCATGCCTTTCGTCTGCATGCACTTGTACCGCTTTGCAGTTAATGCATACAGACAACAATAAATACTTAGATCAATTACATTTTAATACTTCTGGCACTACAATATGAGTCAAGATAGATTGCACAGTTGCCGATCTGGATTATGGCCAATACTAAAAACCTGAACCAGGGTTGCTGGTAAGATTATCGTATCAGGTTGTATGATGCAATATGAATGATGTTTCGTTTCTCGAGTTCAACCGTATTTCATTTGTTGACAGACGAACAATTTTCCTTACCATCGTTCCTGGGAAACTGTCAACTTCCTCACATAGAGGAACGTGGTCACCCGGTCACAGCGGGGCTCTCACTCGTTACCCTCAATGAGACGTTACAGTGATTACCAAGCTACTCTTACCACTCGACTATCGTGCATGGTGAAGGGTTTTGTTGCAAAGTACATGACGTGCTTAAATGCTCAGACGAAAACGTACATGTTTTTGCTTAAATTCACCGACAGAAAACGACAAATAGATAGTTTCATAGTTAGTAAAACTCAATAAACTCAAAACTAAATACTACAAAGTTGGCTCACGCAAATATTGCTCTTTTGTAAACCGTTTTGAAACCTAAGTGAAGACTTTGATTTAAGTTTTCAGCTTTGTCGCTATATGCGATAAATATAGTTACTCAGTTGTTCTTTCTGTCGCCTCCGTGGTTGCTGACATGAAATCGATGAACCCTACACTGATTAATCATTCTCGAGCTCGAGCCCCGTTACCGGATTCACTCTTTATGGGAAACAGTTGTTTCATAAGGATGACGAGAGCCTATATTTAGTACCGGTCAAATCCTAGGAACAATATGGTTGGGTAAACTACCCCAGTTGTTAATTACTAAAATACTGGTGAAATGGCCTTTAAAGCCAAAGAAAAATTATTCTTTCATTATAACCCCGGATCACAAAGTGTAAGGGGGCATACTGGAGTCAGCTTTTCCGTCCGTCCACCCGTCCGTCCTTCTGTCTGTTCTTCTGTCTGTCTGTAGATGTAATCTTATGGACTCTAAATCTCGAAAACCCTGTCAGAATTTAATAATCCTTCACAGAAGTTAAAGTGCCATGCCTAGCTGGCAGTACATGGTCTTTGTTTCGGGTCACTACGTCAAAGGTCAAGGTCACAGAGGCTCGGGATAGTAAAATATTGAGCGCTCTTTCTTCACTTTTTAATGATGTTTCACAGAAGTCATATGTGCCATGCCTAGTTTAATATGGTTCATGTTTCGGATCATAAGGTCAATGGTCAAGGTGACAGGGGCTCGAAATAATAAAATATTGTGCGCGCTTAATTTCAAAATTCCATTGTCACAATTTAATGATACTTAACAGAAGTGATAAATAGTTAAATACCATGCTTAGTTCTGCATGGTCCAATAATGAAAGTATCAAATGATACTTGAATTTTATATACTGTGTCAGTGAAGTGTATTCATTAAGTGATAGTTCTAGTTGCATATATTGTCCGGGTAGATAAGGTACGCTAAGGTTTTACATGTATCTTCCGGACGATTTCTACACAATAGTTAGATAAAAAAAGAATGGATACTGAAAATCCTGCTATGTAGCAAGCTGTATTAATAAATTTAAAAGGTCAGATTTGCAACAACACTTTTAGTATTGGTTAAGGCACTCCGTTTCATTTGACAATAAATTTATTGAAAAAGATATCACTCCCCAGAGGCCTTCAGTCCAGTCATTATCGGTAAAACCAGCGTTGTAAAATTGTTGAAATACCGAAAAACATTCAATAACCCATATAAAGTTGTGTTTTGTTTTTGCAATTCAGGGGTGGATAGCGATTTATTGATTATTTGTACTAGAATTAGGCATATTCGATATATGCTGTTATATAAAGTTGTTAGCCTAATTAATCTGGCGTTTCAGTGTGACCTCTTTCACAGATCTGATATTTTATAACTGTCACACGTCTACGCCTAATTTTAATGTGCTCTATAATAGAAAGAAAGTGTAGTTCAGTATTAGGTACAACCAGCACATAATACACAATTTACCTAGTTCAAATAACAATTTTCCGCTCTAAAATGAAGAATTAAATATGTCTTTAAATGAAAACGTAAGATTTTATGAAAAATCTCACCACTTTATTAAAATCTGAATGTTGAAAGCTAAACATGCAAGTTTACACATACGGCATAATATGCCGTTTATTTTTATATTTCACCGATTGATGCAGGTGTGTAAATAGGTAAATGCAACTTGGAATTGAGTTAGTATCATTTTAAAACTAATCCTATCATGTTAAATCATAAATACATCTAAATATTTGATTTTATTGCGTTTATAAGTGCCCAACAGAAATTCGTTGGGAATGTATTCCCAGCTATTTGCACATCAAAGTGAGACGTAGATGGCGGACAACTGAAAAATGTCAACCTGTAAAATCGGTTTGCCTTCGAAATGGAAATAGTGAGACTATAAAGTTGTATGTATTTATGATTTTACGTTCATCAAACGTATTAAATATGTTCGGAGAATATGATCTGCTCGAAGTAGAGACTTTATCTTTAAAGCGGCTCGCTCTCAGATTTTAGTAAAAATGAAAGTTCTTCAAAATGTACGAAAATAACATATTTTAGAACATATAGGCATTAAAAAGGTTCCAGTGTAAATTTCTGTCAAGTATATCTGTAGATTTGAAATAATACGCTACCAAATAATAAAGCGCTTTTGAAATTCCAATATGAACATTGAGCACAGCCGTAAAAGCAGAATTTTCAATCGATTTTTGCAAATTCCTACCTAGATTTTACCTCTATATTAGTTTTGTATTCATGTAATAGTATGTCTTGAAAATTTTATTTTTAAACGGCAGCTTTAAATGATATTTTATGCAGGATTAAAATATGGTTGCATCAGAAAAAATTGTTGTATCCTTGACATGATTCAGTTACTATCGATAAACAACTTTAAGTGAACCGCGTCCGCATTTAGGCATATATTGAAAAACATGGATAAATGGGGAGGAGGACGACTAAGTCATGGCTCACTTAACATTGCGAAAATAGTGAGAATATCTTTCACCCACCTACTCGAACAATTCAAGAACAACAACAACAGCAACGAGTATTCAAAATAGAATGTAAAATATTCTGATTACCATCGCAGACTACAGTGTGGGAGAGATGTAATAATTTATAATCTTTGAATCAGACACACTGGCACACCTGGAAAATATTTCCTGTCAATACAAAACAAAAACTAACAGAAACGGTGTTTTGACTTCCTGGAAATATTACTGGGACGTAGACAATGCACCGGAACGTATTCATGATCATTTATAATGTATATCATAATTTATAGTACTGGACTGCAAATTTCAAATCAAAGCTTTTTTTTTCTTCTTTTTTTTTTAGGGACATTCCTTATGTCTACTGTTGTAGGAGATTTTATCCCACAAACTAGAAGAATGTGCCCAATGAACGCTAAAAATAAATAAATGCAATTTTGAAGAACACAATTTATTTTATGGTTTCTAGTGAATTATAGAGTTGTCTCAGTGAAATAAAAGTGATAATACACAGTTTTGAAACAGTGGATAACCATTTTTATTTTTCACTGTTTTTGCAATCTTTAACCCGGATTTACGTCAAAACGTATACCGAGCGTAATTAATGTGTATGTGAGTGTACGTGTGTGTGTGCGTGCGTGCGTGCGTGCGTGTGTTGTGTCAGTTTTTTTTTTAGTTGATGTATGATTATAGTTTTCTCCATTGTATATTATCATTGTTAATAGAAGGCCTCATGGTAGATAAGAAATATGTTGTTTTATGTACATATGCTTAATGCGTTAGCTTCTTTAAATAAAGAGATTATTATTTTTTATTATTATTATTATTATTAATGCTGGAAACCATGCGACGACGATGACGTCATTTACACTAAAACCATAACCCAAATGACGTCGTTGCACTATGTTTTCTGATGACGTTCCCGCGATTTTCGATATTTTATAGAAGCAAACTCAATAAAAGTAGGTTTTAACCATAAAATAAACAGAAAAACTGTTGGTATCGGTGTAATATCACGTTAATTTCACTCAAGAACACCAAAAGATGTTATTTTCACTCGTGGCTGCGCCACTCGTGAAAATATCACTTTTGGTGCCCACTCGATGAAATTATAAAATGATCTTACACTAAAACCAACAATTATCCTCTATACTATACCGAGAGTTGTCTCATTTTTGCACAAATAATGAACACAGCTGCATTCTATAATTTGATATCCACTCATTAATTATACAACAACAATTTTACATAGAATATTGAATGTTTAACAGTAATGCAACATATTTTAAAAACGCTGATTTTACAGAAAGTGACTGAACCATAGGTTTAAATTTTATACTGCAAGTATTCTTTTGTTCATGCTTTTGAAGTCATTTAGTCTTATACCAGTGTAAGAGAGTGCCTCTTTAAGATAGATGTTGATACAAGGGAATCCGGATACAAGGCCCTAGCTCTTTTAATGAATACAGTAAACTCCGTTTATAACGAACTTCTTGGGATCTTTTTAATTTGTTCCTTATATCCAGAGTTTGTTATATCCGTATAACATTTTCATATAAAAGAAATATAGAATGAAATTCGGGCCGCGAAAATATGTTCCTACGATCCGGTTTTTCGCTATATACGTTGTCATTTTATACGGAGTTTACTGTAAACCGCTTGGTTCTTTATAGCGCGAGTTGTGCAAACGATCTTGAACACTGGTTATATGGAATATATGTTTTGTTTAAAAGACTTCTGCAGCCCATTTTAAAAGTCAAAATCTATCTTAAAATCTATCCTTGAAATTTCCTGAGTTTACAGACACGATTTTCATGTTAAAGTTCCTAGAAAAGAGGATGCGGCAGACTGACACGTAATTGGCAGATTCTTCTACAGGCTTTGAAATAGAACGGAGCAATTAATTCAAGTGCTGTTTTATCTACACAGCAAGGTGGGTATATGGTTTAATGTTTTGTAGATCGTTCACGTTGTAGGGTAACTGACTCCAGCATAATTATAAGGAAATGTAAGTAAATCCTGGCGTTTCTACCACGCTGGCGTCTTTATTTATTCCACACACTTCCTTGAAGTTGTGAAAACCCTAATGATGATTACAATTTTTATTATACAGTATCTTTTCTGTTACGATCCGAAGTAGTTATCTATTAAAATATATGCCGTCTTACAGAATGAAGTATGTTTGAAATGCAGATTTCCGAGTCTTTAGCCTAAAATGAAACAAAGAAGTCTCAGTTTGGATATCGGTATATACATTATGCTGCAGCTTATTTTCTGCAATACATTCTTTTATTCTTGGTATTTGTACACGTTTTACTGTGCTTGAGGACCCTGTAAATATGCCTTACTTTTGCCATCTCTTACAAAATCATGGTACAACTGTTTCAAAATAAAAGATGCGCTGTTCAGCAAAAAGTTTATTAAATCATATACCAGACTCGCTGACGTCATGGCTTCTTTGGCAATTAAAATCAACAGGTTTTAACTGGTCTAGTACATTCCATTCTGCAGGAACAATTTGTTACTTCAACTGGTTCCCAAATTTTCAACAGGTGAGACGGATATAAAGAAAATAAATACAGCTGGGCCGGGGTACAGACGTTGCATACCTGGGATTCCAGAGAGATAAGAAGTCAAACAAGTTACATTCAGTGTGTATATTGTAGTGTCAGAGAGTCTTGTAGGTAACATTAAACAGGCAACACGGATTGTGGTATTCTTGCTAAAATATTTTGACAATTGCTGATGGTTTATGATGACTTATGTATGAGCAAATATTTGGAAAGTATTCTACTTAAGATATTATTTATTGAGAGTTTACATTTAAAATGGACTCATGCTTGTAAGATATAGCGTCAAGAAATTGTGAAGTTTAGTTTTGATACATCTTAAAACAAGAGCAGGTATGTAAAATGTGTTCATCTCTTATTCATTTACATATTTTGTTTACATATGTTTGTTTGCATTTTTGTATTTGTCTCCAGACAATTCTGGACTACAAACAGGTAATATTTTGCACAAGGGCTCCGATGTCCGAAAGCGAACGTTTAACCTGCTCCAGAACCATGCATCCGGTATGATACAGTCGGAGTTCGCATACTGTGAGACCGACTTGCACATCCGTGGTGTTGGATCTTAATGTCTACCAGAAACCATGTAACCAGTAATTTAAAAATAGCAGTCAATTAAAAGTGGACATTAATATAACATCGCTTTGTTCGCAGATTTCATTAACGCAACTGTAATGTCACCAAATTTCGCCAGTTGCTAATAGCGATGGTTGATAACTATGAGTGGCCACGTGGGGTTAAAAATCGCTGTCGTTGCCAAGAGGAATACGAGTATTGTAATGAAAAGAAAATTGTTACAGAACGAACAATTAAAAGAAGAGTTTCGGCACAAGCAGGAGAACAATTTGTACCAGAAACTTAGTGTATACATACAACATCTCAGAACATGAGCCGGCGTAGATGTGTGTTCATTTATCATCAATAATATCAATATTATAACAATATCATCATTTATTCACCAAATTACTCAGTTATCGTACATTCGCTGGTTAGGTATCCTTAGATGTATTATCGTAACGTGTACCGATATTGTTCTAATAAAACAGTACCATATACCTTCGTAGATTAAAGGAACTTGCTAAATACTAATCTAAATGACTGCGTCCGGGGGTTTGGCCAATATCCGCGCACACATGAATCATGTCGGAGGTGACGAAGTGATATGAACCAGTGAAATATACGTGAATGAGAAAAAAATATTTTTGATCAAAAGCTTTTGCGGAATAATAATGTAAACTTTAGTAGGAATCGCTTTATTAACAGAAGTGTATTTATTTATTTGATACGGGTTATAATTCAGACGGCTATTGCCAGGGTTTTTTCTCAGCAGCAGACTTTGCATTTAAAGTAATATAGAAAGGTACGAATCAAGTATGAAAATCTGATTATTGAAGACAATGATTGCCTTCATCTTGAAGAATGAGATAACATCAGTGCAATCCTCCCCTGATCGCGCCGTTTCCCGTCGTGATCTAGTGCATGTTTTGGCATATGTATACAATAATCTTTTTGATATAAACTGGTTGTTTTTGTATACACGCTAGATGAATGTATCAAAAGTGGCTATTATAAAGATGCGCCTTTGCGTTTGATAGATGAGTATTGTTAAACCTAGGTTTGCGTTAGCAGTAACCATGAAACTATGATATGAAACCCTAAACAGCTTGACAATACGTATGCAAACGTCTGGTGATTCGATGTAGGTATGGTACAGTGGATGTCTAGCATGGTGGTGATTGTATTGTTGTATACAGTACAACAGTGTGATAAACTAGAAATGGTTCCTTAGCAACTAAAATACCCACGTATAGTCGTAAATGAACAGTTATCATATATGGTTCTTAGAATGACTCATAACGCTTTTAATAAAACAACCCGTAAGCATAAAAAGGGGTAACTATGGGGACATAATTATATACATTTGTATATACATGTATATAAAACTGGGAATCTAATTCGAATCTAGCTGACCACAAAGACACGAAAACGTAGCTTTTTTGAGCAGGTTTATTTTCAAATTTATTGTTTTAATACACCAAATATTGGCCGACTAAGACAAGTGAATATCTACACTGGTGCAACTGTAATCTAGAGTGGCATACCGGTATTACATTTAATTAAAACTAGATTAAAGCAAATACACCCACTTACCATGTCTAAGCGAATGCTAACATACTGGAATTGTATCTTTTTTTAATTGATGAGGTTCGTTCGGGTATTTTCTCTAGGTAATAGTTATTTTAAGTATATAACTGTTTATCTTGGAATATGCTTCCAGTCAGATAAACAAACTACAAGAGGAAACGATATCATGTAATAATTGCATACTTTTGTTGCATGGGTTTGCGTGTTTCTCTCAAGAGAGCCAAATGATAAACTATTTACTGTGCATTTCCTGTTGTGTAATAAAGCACCTGGTTTACCTTCTACAATACCAGATAAATGCAGCATTTAAGAGTGGTGTCTAACTGGTGTCAAATTAAATAACTTCAAAAGCACATATATATTAGAACATTTTAATATTACTTAACGTAAAAGTTATTTAATTATAAATTCCAGACATCATCGGAAAAAAAAGTGTTTTACACTATGTTGCAGTACCGTAAAACATCAAATAATGTAAAGTTGTTGTTGTACAACAAACTGGGTGGATAACGATTGATTAATACAGAAGGCTCTGTGTTGATTATTTTTGAGGCATTTTTCGATATATTTTGTTCTTTAAAACTGTATCATTTATAGTTTTACGTTCATTGAACTTCTTCGTTTGGTTTCGAGAATATAATCTGCCGTTTTGATTTAAGCAAAATCCTAATTCTATTCCGCTAAATTGATTTTAATAAGCAGGACATTATTCCAACCAAACACCTCAAATTACCAGATTTATTAAATGGTGGTGTTCTTTTTCTTTCAATCTTTCCGACGACAAGCATGCTTTTCCAGATCGGTATTTATTATTACGAGTGCTTACATAATGTAATACTAAAATGCACTCTTTGTTACAACTTCTCAATAATAAAACCGACACAATAATAAGACCAAGTTTCTGAGGTCCGAGGGGCGATATGTATTTAGATGTGTTCGGTCCAAACCACCAAGAATATGTTAAATCTGCCCCACTGTGTTCCTTTAATTGTTCGTTTTGTCCTCGTGTGTTTGCTTTGTATGCTAGTGTGTGTTGGTAGTGTATATGTGTGTGTGTACATGATTGTGTGTGTGTGTCGTGTGTGTGTGCGTGCGTGCGTGCGTGCGTGCGTGCGTGCGTGCGTGTGTGTGTGTTGGTGGTGTGCACTTCTGGGTGCTGTGGGGTTCGTTTTGGGGAGGCTGCGTTTTTGGTACGTGGCATTCCCTGTTTGATATTATTTTTTTTTTTTTTTTTTTTTACCCTACACAAATGACCAATAGACGTTACATTAGAGCTATTATATATACTTTTTGGGAAAGTTCGTACATTGTTGCAACGATAATGTATATAGAGCTCCGATATACCGGACTCATTTGACAGACAACCAAGCCTACTAATGTTCATAAAGGATTGACTGATCGAACCTGCGACCCCTCGATCCCAAATCAAGCTATTACTAGACAAGTGTTCATAGGTGATCAAATAATAGTAACATTATTTGAAACAAACTCATACATACATGAAAACGTGTACAATTTGCAAAATTGTGTTATTTCAATTTTTGTTGAATTCCACCCAACCAAAGTAGTTCACATTCTTCCAAAACTATCAAAGAACAGAAAATTGAATTTTAGTATGGAATTCAAATACACACCGTAATTCTTCGTTACCCGATTTATTGGACAGATAGAGCTATCATTTAGCCAATTACGACACACGCAGGCTGCCAAAATCTGGCAAGAAAAAAACGATTTCATCATAGCGATACTTCTGTCGAAATACTTACAATAAATTCATCATTGTCAGTATCAGTTGTTTTGACAATCAACCGAGATATCGTAAAAATGCATCTGAAAAATTGTTGAAACTCTTGAGGAAGCAGATGACTATGCAAAAACTAGCCCTCAGCTTCACACAAAAAACTTAAAGCTGCTCGCTCTCGGTTGCCGTTGAATTTATTTTTTTCAAAAATGACATACTAATACATGAATATAAAACTAAAGGCTAGAATCGACAATATAAGTAGAAATCTAGGTAGGAATTTGCAAAGATCGATTGAAAATGCTAGTTTTACGGCACCGATATACTATATGTTTATATTGGAATTTCTAAAGCGTTTGTAACGCTTTTTTATTTGGTAGCGTATTATTTCAAATTATACTGGAACCTTTTTATACAATTATATGTTCTAAAATATGTTATTTTCATACAGTTTGAAGAACGTTATTTTTTTACCAAAATCTGAGAGCGAGCAGTATAGTCATTGTAAAGTCTTATTATAAAAGATATTTATTATAGTCATTTTTAACAATGCTCTATTTTTTAAACGAATTTACATGTTGGAAGAAAAACCACCAAGCCTTCCACTTCCCTTTGTAATGGAAACAAGAAAGTTAAGAGGCTTTCTGCAAAAAAAAAAGAGAGAAAAAAACGGTGGCTGATTTCACTTTTTAGGTTACAATAATACACGTAGTTGTCATGTACCTATATATCAGCCTTGTTCCGGCGTTATACATCAAAGGAACCCGTTATATTTAGCAAAAGAAACCAATGAACTTAGGCACTCTTCTGGCAGCTTTAGAAGTGATAATAAATGTAATCTTAAAGACCTTTTACCTCACACTGTGCACTCGAACTAAGGTTAGATTACTTCACCCTCCATACAGGTGAGCTAAACATGAGGTTTTCCAGTGCACATGATTTTATATGCACCTTATATACATTTCTGACTGATATAAAGCCGTGCAATGCACAATAACGGCAATTGTTTGGTGGTTTGAAACATTTCCAGACATACAAAAACCTAGCTTAATTGTTTACATATTCATGATGAACGACTGCAGTATGCTTACATTATTATGAACCCAAATCATTTTCAAATTTTTGTGTTTACTGCTTTACAGATCTGATGCGTTAATTTCCGAGGTGCTTGCATAACTGGCAGGAAAGTAAGTGTCTGCAAAAAGCATAATAGTATATTGTATTGGCCGATTACTTCTCAAGTCCGTGTGGCTGGGGCTTATGTATCGTAGACCAGACTATTAATTCCAAAAAAAAATAAAAAATCTCCTGTTTCAAAGAGATATATTTCGTTTTAATATAGAGATCTCTTTCACACTGAGGGATATTTTTGTATCACAAGAAAATATATCCTGAACTTTAAGAGGTATCTCTTCTACTTACAGAGATATTTGTCTAATGTCATTAGAGAGAAATCTCTAAAAAGTTACAGAGATATCTCTCTAAGTTGAAGAGATATCTATCTGTTTTAAACAGATTTTCCCTTTTAGTGGAACCTTTTTATGTTGGATATATATCTCTAGACAAAACATGAGAGTTACCTATATCAAAAGAAAGATATCTCATAATAAGCAGAGATATCTATGATTTTAAGTGATATCTTCCCTTTTTATGAGATATATCTATTTATATTGGTGAATTGGCCTGTCAATTATGTTTCTGTCGGAACTGCAAGGGAATAAGAGGCCCTGCGATTACGATTCGTCGTTGACGTTTATTTTAAAGAGAGTTGAAATGAAATATGACATTAAGTAGATATACGCTTCCCAAAAATATTAAAGAGTCAAAGGAAGACGAACAAAATAAATATGACTTCAAACATTCACTATAGATAACTCTCATCAAAGTATCCGAGGAAGTCAGACGAATCGCAGACAAAGTAAAAACAAACAGCATGAAGTAAAAAAACATTTACGTTTTTCAGCTATGCTTGTTCCAAGCATGACTCCTTTGTTTTTTCTAACTGGGCTCATTAAAACGTCATCTAGTGGTGATATATAGCTATACTCATCTACTACATTGTTAGTGTCTGGTGTCGGTCTAAGAGTACTTAGGGCACCAGGCGACTCGCATTCTGGTACTCCATCTACAGCGCCAGCATACTTTTAAGATTTCATTGGCGTTAAAATTACGTTCACAGCAGTTGTTATTACTCTTATGAGGCATTTTAGCACCTGTAATTAACATCTTGTAGTGATTTGCCGCCGAGATATATGTTAAAGTGTGAATTTAGCTATTCCATGAGGACCAACTGTTGGTACGGGCTAATGGGTGTACGAAAATTGCTTTCATGTATGCATATGAGAAGGTAATTAACTGAAATTGGACTGTTTGAATTCAAGTATATTGATGTAACATACTCGCCTCGTATACATGTATTTGTATGTTGTAAATACCTCATATATGTATGTGTACATGTAATGAGAGTAATAAAGCTCTGTTCAATTCTGTTCAGTTCTGTCCAACGTGTTGTAACTTAAGAGAAATAGCTGGATACTGCGGCAGCCGTTTACAATCATAGTTATGATACAATATATTCCAGCATACTACTTATATCAGGAATCCACAGTTTATTTTCATACCTGTTAAAGTACAAGCATTAACAAGTATATGAATCATTTAAATATAGAATAAACTTATTTCTTAAAATCCTACATAAATTCCATTTGATTAATTACCTACGAGTAATAAAACAGCAGATGAATTTGATTAAACAGACATAGAAAACAACAGTTCTTTTGATTCTCCACCATGGAACGGTTTACAATAAATATTATCTTTCACGGTAATCACAATTTGGCAGAATATAAGATGCGCCTAAAAACTAAACAGCATTTTATCTTGCTTAATCGAAACGGTGTACATGTTTCAAAGGAATTTTCTTGTACTGGGAATAATGTACAGCTGTTCATTCAGAATGAAATGAGGTGTATAATTTGCCAACGGTAAATACATGGGGCATGCTTTACTAGCCAGTGACTTACCTATATAGCAAACTGTTGCTTCAGGTGGGTTATTCCGTTAGAACATTATGTGAATGTAAATAACAGAAATATTTGAACGCATATAAATCATTATTTTTTATGATGTTCACGTTTTCTTGTTACACATTATGAAAAGGTCTATAATTACCGAGATAATGTCAAAATGAACCCGTTTCAAATTTCGACACATTTTAATGGACATCACCAGAAAGAAAATTATAACATCACCAGAAAGAAACAAGGTTGTCCCCTGATACAAAAAGCACGATTGCTTCCCTTGATACAAATGTCCTTTATAGATGTACCTCGTGCGGAACTATGAACATGCTTTAATACTGTAATTATAGTGCTCGTCTGCATACAGATGAAAAGTCTGTTCATATGTATCTTTCGACTTTCCTATCGAAATGGATCATTTTGGTTTAAAGTGACATTATGCTCATCTTACTGCACATAGTGTATTTTTGGTGACAGTTTTATAAAAGCAATTTTCGGTAGCTGTGCATTTAAATGTGTTAAACTAATGATAATGCCGCATTAATATTTGAAGTATTAAAGAAATTGACTAATAAAATAATAATTCCTTCCTTGGCAGTGATCTCCCTTGTGTTATTAGTGTTGCTCGGCAGTGGAAGGGAAGCAACTCCGACATTCATTTGTTTATTTCTTAAATTGACTCTCCCAGGCAAAATAGGAAAAGTAATATTTGGAAAGTTATTATTTCGTAATGGTAGCAGGAAAAGTTGGTTGTATTGGGTCAAAAGTTATTATTTCCTCTACCCTTTTCACACACACCTATTTCAGCTGGAATTTTACTTTAAAAAAATGTGCATAATGTCACTTTAAGTACTTACTCAAGGGTTTTCAGATTGTATATTATTTTGCTTGTTTGTTCTCAATTGTGATTTCAGCCGTCGGACTAAGCACAATCTTAACGCGATGAAATGAAAATCTTCAACATGTAGTGTAATTATAACATATCCCTCAACACCTATGTCAATTACATTCCCGCAACATACAGCAGGGAACTCTTGGCAAAAAAATTCTTGCAATACATACTATCAAAGTTCAGGTAAACCTGACATTTAAAAGCGTTACGGTAAATATCGTCCAAGCATTTCATTCACCTGTGGTTCTGCCGAAAGTGAGATTTTTATCGTTGTGTTCTATTTCTATGCTCAATTGATAATTCGGCGTTTATATGTACCTGGAATGTTTCGGGAAGTTTCAATCTTAATGGACTAACCACTGAGTTAAGACTGTAGAAACAATTTAGGATGGAACAGGTACAGGAAGGAAATTAACATGAAATTTTTTTTTAAATTAATTATCAACATGATCAGTGTGGCAATCATTGGGTTTAGATTGGTTAACACATATTATTAGAAATATGCATTCATGTGATTTAAATTGCAATTAATGAGGATTTCATCAGTTTCGAGTGAATAGTTTTACGAAGAACATAAAATGGTCGTTGTCATAATTCCAATTTCCTATTCCTATTCCTATTTTCGAAGAAAAAAAAAATATTTCGATCTTTGACTATGCAGCGCGTTATTTGTGGGATTACAAAGAAAACCCAAAAAGAATTCCAATTCTTGATCCGGTAGAAAATTAAGGCATGTAACAAGAAAGTAAGAAAGAAACAGATAAAAAGCATGCGGCGAATTTATCTTACCTTGTCATTTCGTTAGATTAAACAGTGTACTGTTTCTACTTTCAGGCAACTTATACCTCTACAGATAACGTACCATGGCACGGTTCCGCTCAGAACTGAGTGTTCCTATCAAACGAGACGAAATGGACTTCCAAGAAAGACAAATGAAAGTGTGGGGAGATATGGAAACGAAAATGGACAAAAGGAAGAAAGAATGGAGTGATGACTTTGATCGCATGAGAGATGAATTTTTTACTCTTAAACCAGGACTTGCCGATAGACGCGCTAGTAGTATCGGTTTAGATAAAATTGGAACTCTTAGAACGGTGTATGAAACAGAGGCCGATGGGACACAGCGGTTTAAAGTTAGGTTTGACGTCAGTGAATTTAAACCTGAGGAAATTCAAGTTAAAGTTCAAGATAATAAGGTCATGGTATATGCCAAACACGAGGAAAAGCATATTGCGCAGTCAGTAAGTAGAGAATACAGTCGGCAGGTTGATGTGCCACCTAACGTTGACCAAGAGAGGCTGCAATGTGTCCTGAGCAGGGATGGGATCCTGACGGTAGATGGGCCTGTGTTCAGCAACCAGCTTGTAGCGACGCACCAAGTCTTGCCGATCCAGCAGTCCGTTCAGCCTGAACGCACTCTACAGCTCGCCACACCCGTTAAAAATCCAATCATAACGGAACCTGATGGTACAAGAAAGCTGCGTCTAACAGTTGACACCGGCGAGTTCCGACCAGAGGAAGTTGTAGTGAAAACAATGGAAAAGAAACTTGTTGTTCATGCAGAACATGTCGAAAAAACTGCCGGGAAAACACTTCATAAGGAGTTTAATAAAGAATATGAGTTGCCTGATAGCGTTGATCAAACTGCTATTACAGCTTACATTGGCGACGAAGGTAAGCTGATCATAGAGGCGCCTATCAAGAACCAAGTAAGAAAATATTCCGTTACACAGAGCCAAGATGTTAGAAAGGTCGTTGTTACAAAAGAGTCTACCGTTACAATCAATGATTCACTAAACCGTCCTGTGGTCACTATCAATGTCCATCCACGATAGATATTCTTTTGAAAAAGCAAAAATATACAGCATTAATGTGGGAAAATGGAAGTATCACCATGAGTTAGATCGTGCCATAAATAACTGACTCTGCTGAAATCATTTTTGAACTTGACCCAGATGTTGAATTGTGTAATGTGAGGATGCCCAATGAAAAGTTAATGACTGAATTTTTGCAGTGTTATCGCAGTCTACAATTTTATGGAGCCCACAGTTGAAAGGCAGAGAGGTTTTGTGTATTTAGGAATATCAGTGTCGATACTATAGTTACGTATTTTTTGTACAAAGTAGAATATTTCTTTATTATTTATTAATTCGTTATACCATATCTACACGTCTGTGTTCCAGGAAAAAAGTTATTGCGCTTTACACGGATGTATCTATTATCCTATAGAAATGTGTATGTGCTTAAAGTAGGATTGTATGTATGTTTGAATGTGCGTTGGTCGACATTATACACGGACGGAAATGCGATAATTAGAAAGGATCATCTGCTAAAATTATATAATCGACAACGGAGAATTAGAAATGTCGGACAAAGGAATATTTTTCTGCGTATTTTTCACATTTTCATTTAATCCCAATTTTGTAGAACTACATGTACTGCAAGTTTCGCCGTTGTTATGATAATTATTATCATATACCTATCCAATATGGTAACCACCTATACATCTCACCGAGGACGGGGATCGAACCCGGGTTGCATTGGTTACAAGCCAGTGTGCTAACCACTAACAGCTTAACACCACTACCCTAACCGAACAGGTTGTTCGAAACATGTGAATATGAGAATAGTTCCAAATAAGACAGAGATTCCTACTAAAGTGTTCCCCCATTGAGAAGTAACCCCAAGTTACTTAAAATATCAAATTTTTTATGAACTAAAATAAGGAAAGCGACTGTAGGAAATTTTAAAAAGTTAGATTTACCAAACCATGAGTACCATGTGTTTTCTCTGCTCATTTCAACCAAGTGGACATACTACACCATGTGTGTGTTGAATTGTACTTGAAAAACATAACGTAGTGATACTGAGCAGTGTATTATTGTACATTTTATGAGTAAAGCATCATTTCCTTCACATTTCATACAGACATGAGATTAGAAATTGATAAAAGGGAAGTAAATGTGCAAGTGGTGAATAGATGGGACTCAATTAGATTTCTTGTTTTTTGATAATTTGAATTTTCTCAAAATCAACTTTTAGTTTTCCAAGAGCCTTTTTACGTCAAATGCGTTTCATATTTAGAAGTGTAGAGTTTTTTGAAAGAAGGGTCAATGACTATTAACGCAGACGAAAGTTCAGTTCCCATTATTCATGACTCATCAGTACCAACCACACATATGAAGTCAAGTATATATGATAACCTATGGAATCCATGTCTAAGGCAACCTTTGCATTTTATTAATCTCTGTCCAGGAACTTAATGCACGCCAGTTTAAGAGAACTCGCACTTGTAACTTTTACATGAAGGCCTACTATGTATTGGGTTTTTTAACCACCTTGTGCCTCTGAATTTTAAATTTGGTACACAGTTGAATTATAACAGTGACTGCATAGAGAAAACATTGAGGAAATTTACCTTTAATTGTTTGAATATGTTTATATATCATTACACACGTCATGTGTTTTCGATGACGTAATGTTTCATTTGTTAGATTACCTCATATATCATCGGCCTATTGTTGTTTCGTGCCAAATGTGCCAAAATTATGTTATTGTTCATACAGGAAATGTTATTGTCTGCAGAGGTAAATTTAGACTTTAATATCTGCATATTAATAAATCGCTGCAAGTCATACAGTTGTTGTAAAACTGTTGTTATTTACTTTCTTAAGGTTTAAAGCTGCTCGTTCACAGTTTTCGGTGAAAAAAATAGATTTCTCCAAAGTGATATACATGTACTTAAAGTGACCTTACTGCACATAGTGTATTTTTGGTGACAGATTTATAAAAGCAATTTTCGGTAGCTGTGCATTTAAATGTGTTAAACTAATGATAATGCCGCATTAATATTTGAAGTTGGTGCTTTATTAAAAGAAATTAAAGAAATGGACTAATGAAATAATAATTCCTTCCTTGGCAGTGATCTCCCTTGTGTTATTAGTGTTGCTCGGCAGTGGAAGGGAAGCAACTCCGACATGCATTTGTTTATTTCTTAAATTGACTCTCCCAGTCAAAATAGGAAAAGTAATATTTGGAAAGTTATTATATTTGTATTTCGTACTGGTAGCAGGAAAAGTTGATTGTATTGGGTCAAAAGTTATTATTTCCTCTACCCTTTTCACACACACCTATTTCAGCTGGAATTTTACTTTAAAAATTGTGCATAATGTCACTTTAAATGTAACAGTAATAGTAATGAATGAATTAACAACACAATTAAAATCTACATACATGTAGGAATTTGTGAAAATATATTGAAAATGTTGGTGAGTTCGGTTTGACGACACCCTTACTTTATAGACCCTTTGTTTATATTGGGATTTGTTGCAACGCTTTATAATTTGGTAGCGTATAACTTAAAAAATACAGAAATACTTTTAAATTACCAGAATTTATACTGGAATCTTTTTATTTGATTATTCGTTTTAAAATATGTTAATTTTAGACGATTCGAGATCCACCAAAACCTGAGAGTGACAAGCTTTAACTACCGTTTCAGCACTATTTCAGTTGTTTTACCTAACCATTTCTCCATGGAGAACAGGTTTGCCATCCTTAGAAGAAACTACCAACTTTCTCAAATAAAGAGTCTTGTCGACAGCATAAATTGAACCCACATCATCCACAATTGGTCATAAATTTTAGTGAATACAATTCAGCGACCGTTACCATTCCACAACAGAGATGGATCTTTTATTTCATACCTTCCTTATTAGACTTTCAGGCTCGCATCAACGGGGGAAAAGAACTGCAGCATAGTTCAACAGTACGTGGATAACTGTTGCTTGTGTCCCCTTAACACAACTCGCCTTTTAAAGTCCATGTACATTGTATCTACGGTTCGATTTCGAGTGCACTAGAAACTTAACATGGCTGTGGTGGCAACAAAAACTGTACTTTACCTTCTCATAGCATGCATTTCCATTACTGATGCAATATGAGTGGACGAAGCCGTGTAAATGAAACATTATTTTGGTGAAACAATTACCCGCTGCTGGACCACCATGTAAGGAAGAAGTTAATCCCTACGTTTTTCATAAATAGTACGGTAAGAGCTACTACCACGTACAAAATATTGAATGCTAAACTAAACAGTGCACAAATCCCTTGTCATATTGTATACACATAATCTTACCAAAGAATATGAATGTGTCGAGCTCCGGTAGAACATTAAATACTTTATTATCGTTTTTCGGACAGTAAACACCTCATTTCACAGTCACAAAGCAGAGTACATAGTCCTTGGTAGTCAGTCCATATTTAACATATTAGTTCCAGTTTCAATACTAACAAACAATGAAAAATAATTACAAATATCTTGGAAGTGTCCATTTTTTTGTTGAAAGCATTCAAAATACGTGGCTTCTGAAACCGCATTAGATGGATTTTTAAATGTCCAGTCTAAAGACACGTAATTAGACAGTGTCTTTTCTGATAAGGGGCCTTAACACAACTAATGGATAAGACCTCCTGTGGTTTGTGGGGTCACGTTTGAAGGAGATTTTAATTGTCGGTAGTAAGGGCAAAGTAGGCCGATTGTAAATGAGCATAGTATGAGAAAAGGTAACAACGAACGTATCAGTCACACCACTATGAAAAACCAAGAACTTTAATTGGCCTAAGTTGACAAGTGGTAATGCATCGTGTTTTCCTGTCTGGTATGTTCGCAGGTAGAAATTGACACAGTCGGGACATAAGCAAAATAGGTACTGGTTTTTTCAAGGAAGCGGACTCGAGCTTCAAAGTTTTCTTCACAATCGAGCTAAAAAAATTAGGCAAACTAAGCAAAGCATGTGAAGAAAAACGCACATATAGCGGTGCCAGTTTGTATGATATGTAACATGCTGTCCACAAGGCTAATTGATTCAATTAATTGATTCTTCTTTTTAACCCATAATATAAAAGAAGATAATACATTACCTTTTCTGAAAACATAATTATAGTTCATTGGGATCTTTTGCCCTAAAAGTAATGTGTTCTCCGTTATAAATATAACAATAATAACTGCGAGATATTGTGATGCGTTTGTAAGAAATAAGCAACAAAATGCTTAAGGGCTCATTTACCCGAATTTCCCTAGCAGGAGGTGTTTCCGACACATAGCCGCCGTTTTATGCAACCAAAATGATGACCGTCGTTTTACCAGTTAACTGAAAAAGCAAGAAAAATATGCACTGCGAGGTGTAGATATTTAATGCGGTTGGAAATATCGGTTTACAATTTAAAAAAAAAATACAACAGTTTTCATGACACAGTCTTTTTGTGAGTAATGCGTTTCCACTAAGTTGAATACACCGCTGGCGTATTCTTCTTAAGTTAACCTAAAATAGTTTCTTGAATAACTGGACAGTATCGAGGAAATACAGATTTTATAGTGCTTACTTCTAAAATTTATTAATTACGCCACTTTCTGCCAAAACACCAACATGTGTGTGTATTCATGTTTGCGTTATAATGATGTGGTGCCAGCAACCCTCGTAGCCATGGCAACATGTACGTTGCTCTACTTGCACGTTAGCACTTTGGTAAATAAGGACTTTAGCTCTCCCACAGAGAGAATTGACGCAACGTTATTTTTGATCTACCGGTGATTGTCCTAACAATCCTAACAATCATGCAATCACTACTTGATCTTATTGAACTGCATTCAAGGAGGTCGAAACGCTACGTTTATCACCGGGGAGTATCACGTGGTCTCAGTAGTACACTGTTTACACAAAATGGCTGCAGAAATATTCACTTCGATCAAGAAATAAGGGGTAAGCTTATTGGTACTGCTATTTTAAGATATGCAGAATAGGCGCAAAGTACCCACGTTATAACAAAAATTACTTACAATCTCTTTGTTTTACCGAAGTTTTCTTGGTTTAGGCCTGAAACTCTATACAGATAATATTTTTTAAGTACATTGTCTGAACAAACATTTAATTTGGGTATTTCAGCGCTAAAAGCATATATAATGCACGATCTTCTATAATATAATGATTTAATGTAAGAATGTATCCTTCGTGACAAGTTTCCAGTGTTTGTTTCGGTGTTTGAAAAAAGTTATGGATTTTTTTCATAGCGAGTACACTGTCTGAACAAAATAATATGAGTACATTGTCTGAACGTTTTTTTTCTCAATGCATCGACCTACTCATTTATATTCATTTCTTTGTAGTTTGGAGCATAAAAGCAAGCATTTCCTTCCTGTCATGTTTTTTAGAGATTGGAAGGTAGGAGTCAAGTATTTTTTGATTTGAAAGGAAAGACAGGGACAAAAGCTTTCCACAGCATCGATAGGGTGCCTTTCCATCATGGGTGAAGCCCTGAGCGGCCTTTATATCCTTTACTACAGTGTCGGTAGATCAACGCCTTTCCAGATTCCTGAAATTAAATTTTTAGATATATAACATATATCATTTAGATGTTTAATATCAATAATTTGAAAAAAGCTTTATCGTTATATCATATACTTTTTCCGGTTCTGCACAAACTACATTAACAGTCAGGTTTTACTGCATTGTCTATATGATTCATGTACTTTGACACTCATTTCAAATGATATAGAGCAATTTTCATGAATTGCCCTTCCTTCAAGAAATGAATACCGTATTCGAAGGAAAATTTTAGACAGACATTTAATCGTCGATTACCAATAAGTATTTACAACTACGTACTATTCTGATAGATGTATGTCATTCAAATCCTAAAATCAGTAAAATAATGCAATCACGAGCCGGTTGTGTATAGTAGCAGATTAAAAAAATTATCACATATTGGAGAGATAGTCTAAGTACATAATATGTTTTAATAAACGAATGAGTATTAAAACTTTCATGGCATGTCACAACTGCACCAACACAAACTAATTTTTTCACATTGTCAAAGTAGAATATGAATCACAGACGGTGAAGACCAGATATTGAACTGTGTTAAAAATAAACATTTTACATTTTACAAATTGTCAGTTCTTTACAAGAGTATGTATCGATCATGAACATTGGATTGAATTTTCTAGAAATCAAAAAAATACTTGACTCCTACCTTCCAATCTCTAAAAAACGTGACAGGAACGAAATGCTTGCTTTGATGCTCCAAACTACAAAGAAATGAATATAAATGAGTCGGTCGATGCATTGAGAAAAAAAACGTTCAGACAATGTACTCATATTATTTTGTTCAGACAGTGTACTCGCTATGAAAAAAATCCATAACTTTTTTCAAACACCGAAACAAACACTGGAAACTTGTCACGAAGGATACATTCACACATTAAATCATTATTTTATAGAAGATCGTGCATTATATATGCTTTTAGCGCTGAAATACCCAAATCAAATTTTTGTTCAGACAATGTACTTAAAACATATTATCTGTATAGAGTTTCAGGCCTAAACCAAGAAAACTTCGGTAAAACAAAGAGATTGTAAGTAATTTTTGTTATAATGTTGGTACTGTGCGCCTATTCTGCATATCCTAAAATGCCAGTAACAATGAGCTTACCCCTTATTTCTTGATCGAAGTGAAGATTTCTGCAGCCATTTTGTGTGGACAGTGTACTATTGAGACCACGTGATACTCCCCGGTGGTTTATAGATAGATATATTTATTTATTTCAGTATGTCACAGATGTACAAAAATGATGAAAACAAACATGATGCATACATATACAGATAATTAGATGTACACACAAATTTATATTTATCCGTAGAACCAATATTTTGCATGAGACTCAATCTGGATTTAGAGAACACCATTCCTGTCAAACAGCACTTACTCGCTTAATTGATTCTTGGATAAAAGACATTGATAGTGGCAAATTTATTGGTGCTGTATATCTAGACTTAAGAAAAGCCTTTGATTTAGTAGATCACACGATCTTATTACATAAACTGAAACTCTATCAGTTTTCTGATAACACTATTAAACTATTTACATCTTATTTATCCAACAGACTCCAAGTTGTAAAAGTTGGAAATACGACTTCTAAAATGCTACCTATAACGTCAGGTGTTCCTCAAGGCTCAATCCTATGTCCCCTACTATATTTGTTATACATAAATGACTTACCATTAAATGTAGACAGTTTTAGCAGCCTTGATTTGTACGCAGATGACCCAACTCTATAATGTAACTGATTACAATGTAACTACTATTCAAGAAAACCTGCAAAAAGGTCTAAATAATATTTCGTTTTGGTGTTGTATGAATAATATGTCTCTTCATCCTGTTAAAACAAAATGTATGCTATTAGGTAGCAAACATAAATTGAAGAATGCTTCCGAGTTAATGCTTAATATAAATGGAACGCAAGTGGAAAACGTTGCCGCACAAAAAATCCTGGGTGTGTATGTGGACAAAACACTAAGTTGGAATACGCAAGTAGATAAGATGTGCTCAAAGTTAAACACAAAGTTATATACATGTATGTTAAAAAGAATTGTATATTTTTTGACTTTTGAAATGAAGAAAATGTTTTATAACGCCTATATTATGTCAACTTTTGATTACTGTTGTACTATATGGGGGAAGAGAACCCAATCCACTTTAAGTAAGATAACTAAATTCCAGAAACGGGCGGCAAGAATTATACTCAATAAACCGGCTAAAATGCCATCTAAAGATTTATTTATCGAATTGAAATGGTTGTCGTTTCAAGACAGATGTAAATATCACGCTGCTATATTAGTTTTTAAATACTTTAGGAACATCGTCATGTAATAACCTGGTTATATCACAGTATAAGACAACCTATTATAAAGATTCTTTTACATACTACAGTGCGCAAATCTGGAATAATATTCCTACTGATATCCGCTCAGCTCAAACATTAAATTCCTTTAAATGCAGATATAAAAAGTACTTGTTGCAATCACCTGTTATTTAATCAATTTATTGATATTGTTTTTGTTGTATTACAGATTAATCATTTACCACACGCTTTAATTATACAACACTTATAATAAGTTTATTTTGAGTGTTTGTCAATAAGTGAATGACTGTGTGTTACTGTTTCAGTGTATGTAAGTGAATGTGTTTATAGAAGGCCATGTTGTAAATAAGGTGTATGCTTTTATTTCTTCTTGTATAACCTTAATATGTTACCTTCTTGAAATAAAGAATTTATTGTTATATTATTATTATAAACCATGATATGCGCATCAATACCAAGGATAACACAAAGAAGGGAAAAGTGATTCTCCCTTATTTCCATTGTGGTCATTGACATTGATGGCACACCATGAAAAGGCATGATTATTTACTTCAAATGAATCAATGGTATCACATTTATAGTATCACAGACCTAGGTTATTACAAAATCATTGTATGCATGAGATCAAAGTACTGTATGATTAAAAATTTCAGTTATAAGAGCATCAATCAGTCTTATGACAATAAAAGCACTGACTATATTAAAAAGTAATATACCAACAAAAAAACAAAAATAATATCAAACAGGGAATGCCACGTACCAAAAACGCAGCCTCCCAAAACGAGCCCCACAGCACCCAGAAGTGCACACCACCAACACACACACACACACACACACACACACACACACACACACACACACACACACACGCATATCTATCCAAGCGTTACACTAAAAATGCAAAGAGATCGTTAAGAATGATAAGACACTAAAAACAAAAACGCAAAGAGATCGTTAAGAATGATAAGACACAATGTTAAAACTAGGACAACAAATGATGTTTGACGGCTTCTTTAAAATGCTTAAAAACTGTAATATTATGTATCAACTGTGGCAAGTTATTCCAAAGGATACACCCCTGATAAGCAAAAGACTTTTTACCAAATCCCTTCACCTTGGGAATACAGAAACAACCACTGTCATTGAAATTTAACCTGGATGGATCATCAGGATACCCTAAACCTTGTACAACGAGTGTGTGATGAGTGTACAGGATTAAAATGTTCTCCTAGGTAACCTGGAGCTATGCCTGACGTAACTTTGAAAACATGATACAAAATAATTTGGTTAACCCGTTTTTCAACTGGTAACCACTTTATAAATACCTAAACTGGCCTGGACCAACATGAGACACCCATATTCAAGACGAATCTCACTAATTTGTTTTGGGTTGTTTGAAGTGTACATTTCAACAACTGTGTCAAACCTTGGTCCCAGAAGGAACAGGCATAATCAAAATAGCACTGGATGAGGGATGTAACCAATAGCTTTCTAGTATGTTGTGTTAGAAAATCACATTTTATACAGGAATGGCTATACTAATTACTGACCTTGCCTTGTTTAGTGCATTAGAGGAGGCCGAAACATTGGAGGAGGTCAAAACGCGGAGCTAACTGCACTGCGGGAAGTCGAAATGCCAACTTGAAGCTTTTTTGAAAAAGTATAGCCCTGTGGGGTTTTGGAATTAGTCATATATATATTTATATATTCTTGTCATCCATAAATATAACAAGACAAATTCAGAGACAGATTAACACCAAAATAATGTACATTGTCATTCAATGAGGTCGAAACTCTGCGCTTAGTGCATTGGAGGAGGTCAAAACGCGGAGCTAACTGCACTGCGGGAACTTGTTTGAAATAGTATAGCCTTGTGGGCTTTTGGAATTAGTCAGAATTGCCTAATTGTTGTTAACTAGTATGCTATCGAAGTTTCGTCTGTATTGCTGTTAAACTAGTATATATTTATATATAATATAAATATATGTTAGTCTCATCCATAAATATATATAACAAGACAAATTAAGAGACAGATATACATTGCCATTCAATAATACATTAAAAGAAACATAAGAAAATTAGTTTAATAATGTGCATTTTTATGCTAACTAATGAATTACTGTGTTCTATCAGTGAAATATTTTCATATTTTATCAGTCAGGGTGTGATGATATAGATCTCATATCTGTCACATTACGGTGATATAGGTCTGACGAAATTACATTTATCGGTGGTACATGTACATAATGTAGCTATCTAGTGCATTCTTGCAATAGTTTGGCGTAAAATGAATTTAGAAAATTTATTTGTTTTTAAGTTTCCACTTCTCGCTCGTGAATATATTAAAAGTATCACTTTTCGTTGAGATAGATTCAATATCCACTTAAAACAAACAAATATCGTCTATCGACGCGGAGGTCTTATTGCAGTTTAATATGCTATTGATGAGGGTAATGAGTACTCTAGGAATCCCTTAAAGAAGACCACATTCTAGATAGTTCTAACACATCTTCAAAGTATGGTTGTTTTGACGTTCTAAAGTAAAAACATTTAAATCCCGTTACTTCTTCGAATATTTGGAAAATATATGGTTTTAAGAAAATTGTAGACAAAAATATGTGGTGGTTTCACTGAATCGGTAATGGTTGAGCTGAACATTTAAAATAGTACAAAACTAAAATGTGAATTTTGTCAGCTTCGTGTACAGATTTGTTTAGTATCCAGAATGATAATCCTAATGCGATCTAGATCGAGTTCGAATATGGATTATCTTGGGTCAAAAACTAGGTCACGGGTTCAATTCATACAAAAAACCCTGTGTGTGCAACATATGTTGCATTTTTCATTGGGTCCTCATGAATCTTGGTCAGAATGACTATCTTGAATAATTCTAGATGAATTTGCTTATCGGTCATCGGGGTCAAACACAAGGCCACGGGGTCAAATAGTAAAAGAAACACCTTGTGTATGCAATAGAGGTTGTATTTTTCATTGAATCTCCATTAAAACTTCGTCAGAATAATTATCTTGATACAATCTAGATCGAATATGGATCAACTGGGGTAAAACACTAGGTCTAGGGGTCAAATCATCCAAAAACCATTTGTTCGCAATATAGGTTGCATTTATGTATCTTCATGAGCCTTGGTCAGTACGATTTTCTTTATAAAATTTAGGTCAAGTTTGAATATTGGTTATGTGATGTCAAAACTAGGTCTCCCGGTTAAAAACCTTGTGTATGCCATATATGTGACATGTACAACCTAATCATCATATAAATTGTACATATAGGGTAATGTTTATTTCACATCTGGTTTAAGGTTGGAGTTTATTTATCGGACATAAACAGTACAATTATTTCACGTTTGTTACCGTTTTCATCCGTGTGCCAATTTTCACATTTGGGGTCCTGTATAGGGTTCTGAAACTGATCCTTCGAAGGCCTGTAAAAATGATTTAAATAACTCCAATCATTTTTTCTATACTAGTACATCAAGTAACGTCTATTTTTTTCCGAATAGACATAATTGTAAGAACACAGCCGTGTAATTTTAAAAATCGTCATTTTTTTTAAAGATATTTATGGAAGTCTGGCCTGCTATTCCCGCTACATGTGTCCTACGACATGTTCAGGGTTTTCCTTTTACGGTTTTAACAACAGTCCTGAGAGTACTTTCTTTTGATTCATGAGTGTTAACACTTCCTAGCTGTTTGCGGGACTGAAGAAATGAACGTAAATCAACATTTTCAGTAAAAGACAGACTGTACTTTGGACCTTTCAAATACTCAGCAAGACGTTCCCCTGGCTCATTCATTTTCTGCTGATACAGTTTGGCCGCTACAAACTTCTGTGACAAATTCCTTTGGGTTGGCTCGATCTCACTTTCAGTGTGCTCAATTTTGTTAAGGTTATCTTCGACATATTTCATTTCTTCCGCAACCTTCGCATCGATTTCATCAAACTTCTGATTGAGCTCATGAATACCGGCCTCTTCAAGACCATCAATTATCACCAGAAGCACTTTCTTGAATTTCTTTATCTTCTTAATACTCTCATCTTTCTCCCTTTTCAACTCCTCTCTGTTTTGTTGAAGCAATGTTTTAAATACGTTCAACTTCTGTTTTGTTTCTGATATGCTGCTCTTTATGGATGTCAAGTTAGGTTCTGACGAGTTACTCTTCACAAAATCTGGTATGTACTGAGGTTTACAATACTGTAATGCCCCGGCATTACTGAAATTTCATAAGTATTTATCTTTGCGCTTGTCTCTGGGTTGTCTCCCTTAAATTTTTTTAGTGATCTTTCTTTTGCAGCTTTCTCTGGTGAACCACATAAATTTCAACAGTTGCACTGAGGTATTATTCAGCTCAACTTGCCTTATTCATGCGTTACACCAGGAATTCTCCGGAAACCTCCGTGTCACACAAGCACTCCATTTCAGATGTAAACAAACGTTGTAATCCAATCATTCATTGTCTGTATATAATTATACACCGTGCTTTAAATGCCAAATCCAGTTTGAATCACTTATATAAGTTAGTGTCCGTATTTGTGCCAAGTAACTTCCATTAACTTTATGTAAAACATTGTATTTTTATAGTTTCAGTCAGAAACACGTTTACTTTGACATGTGAGCGGCCATGTTTTATTTTCCATATCCGGTCGTTGCTACGGGCGACGTTCTAATACCGGTGCACTGTGTGATTGTTGGCACTTCGTAAATCTATTTATTTAATGCTCTTGTTACACTATGGCTCACTTTATAAACCCTAGAAAGCGGTCGTATCAGGTGTTTATTTAGTAAAAAGTTAATTGTATGTCTTTTTAGTGTATAATTGTCACAGTTGTTGACGTTTTCTTATTTGCGCACTTGCTGCAGCAGAAGACGCATTCTTGCTGCATTTTGGTTGCAGTGCAACTGATGCTGTGCTGGCGTCGCCCAAGGTGTATATTTGCAGTTTCATAGTGCAAACGCATCACAAATGCGACATCAGTGCAATATCTTACTGCATGCTACCTCTGTGGCACTCGCGTTAGTATAAATACCCGGCGTCCGCTGCATTCAAGGACTTCAGGCTTTATTTTTATCAGAAACGTTTCACGCACTCTAAGACATAGGTAGATCTATTTTTTTCTTACTAAGCTCTATTGTTAGTAGAATTTTTGAGTCACTGTGACGATTAGACACTGTAATAAATTGCTGATCGTAAAAGCTGTATTTTAAATAAATACAATAGACGCTATTTTTGCAATTTTTCATGTAATTTCACGTTCTTGTGAAAGCTAAGTAAGGTTAAGATTTCTTTTTATTATCGTATTTGTTTTATCAAAGACTGGTACAGAGTAGATGTACTGTTGAATAATTTAAGGGTTTCTCTGTTTTCAAGAACCTCACATTTCATTAGACGCTAGATTTATTAGCATGTATTGATACCAGTACATTAAGAATTCTTGTTATAAATACGAGTATTGATGATTAAATGAGTTTATGTTAATTAAACTTATTCAGGTAGAACTATAACGTCTTGCTTCTGTTTTTAGTAGTCAGTTAGGTATTCCGTAATTTCCCTAATCAAAAGGTCTGCCCCTCTCCCTTTTTTTTCTTAAAATCTGAAGTCCACTCTAACAAGCTTCGCCCAGGTGACTGCAGCACACTCTTGATGAGGGCAGCCTAAACCAGCAGCATTATCACCCTTGTGAACCAGTTACGGAAGTGGAGGCGTCTAGTTGGAATATAATATACACGGAGACTACGGGGCCCTGCTACCAAGACGACACTCCCATGAACCTTAAGTTGCAGAACTGAATTGCAGATCCCTGCTACTAAGACGACACTCCCCTGAACCCTAAGTTACAGAATTGAATTGCGGATCCCTGTTACTAAGGCTACACTCTCCCGAACGCTAGCGCGTAACAATACTTTCTAAAAATAAATAGGTAGAGTTAAGTTTTGATATTCGCTCTTCCTAATCTGATAATGATTGAAGCCACAAAAAATGTTCAAAAAAACTTTGATAAACTAGTTTAATTTTTTACGGAACATTTCTTGCAACATTCTGGTGCATTGTGAATGCTGAGAAACTGAAATGAATATGAACACAACGTTTCTTTTTAATGAGTTTGAATCTACTCGATGCAGGTAGGGTCTTATGCAAAGAAGAAAGTGTGATGCATACAAAAATATAGTTTACACAAAATTACCTGTGACCCTCCACGATACAGATAGAGCATCCGATCACATTATGTGATTTGCAGTAGAATTCTATCAATTGCTGCGTGTGGATCTTGCAAGTTTCTGTCGGTGTCGATATTAGGCTCTCTATTGCAACATCGCCTGAACATTCCCACAGAGTATGTCCCGTCAAAAGAGAAAAGCTGTTACGTGACGTAACACATGACGCACATAGGCACTCATTGCACTGTGAGCAATACTTTGATGGAGTATTTCTTCTACCCTTCTTCAAGCAAGGTTGGCATGTTGGATTTGAAGGTCTATCTTCTGCCATCTTTGTAATATCCTAAATCCACCGTGTAATATCTTTATCAGTAAATGATACTAATTTTAGACCTCATATCGGATATACTCACAAGATTACCTTTCGTTATCATCGTAGATCTACATTATGTCACTTGGTAGGCCTACGCTAAATGTTTATCATTCAGATTATGTAATAACTTCATGTGTATGGGAAATCGGGTGGATACAGTTTAACCCCAGGATGTAAAACTAACCGACCCTAAGTAAACCGTATTGCGTTATCCAATACAGACATCTGGAAATAAATATGGCCTACGTCTACTTGTGGTCAGATGATCCTATTGCAGCCTGGCTCTAGCATTAGCTAAAAAAAGTACAGGGACAACCGTAAGATATACATTTTTTGTGTATCAAGACGTTACCTGATTTGTTTACAAATGAAAAATACTTATCAGAAAAATAAAATACAATCTCTTGGGTACATATTGGAATATTTAGGACACTGAAAAAGACGATTTCATAAAGGGTGTAAATATGTGGTTCAGACCTCTAAATCTCACAAAACTCAGTGGGTGGGTGTCTTTAGAGAAAAATTGTTAAAACTGGGTTAGTTACTCCTATGTAAAAACAGTATCTTTTATATCTGAATAAGAAACACAGTGGTACGCTACATCAATACGTGGGTGAATAAGACATACAGCGGCACGTTACACCAATGTGTGAGTGAAGAAGACAAACGGCGGTACACCAATGTGTAGGCGAAGAAGACAAACGGCGGTACGTTACACCAAAGTGTAGGTGAAGAAGACAAACGGCGGAATGTTACACCAATGTCTTAGTGAATAAAACATAGTATGGTGAATAAGATTACAGCGGTACGTTGCATCAATGTGCATGTGCATAAGGCATACAGCAGTACGTTAAACCAATTTGTGAGTGAGTAAGAGATATGTGCTGTCTGTTACATCAGTGTGTGAATGCGGTTTTGTTTGTAATTGTGCTTATTGGGTCCACCATCCTCGTTCGAGGTATAGTCGGTACGACCCGGTGTGAATGCGGTACGTTACATCAGTGTATATAATACCGCTACCAAAATGCTCGCTTTCCGATTGGTTAATCGATCCGTGTACATATTTGATCGATACGGCTCTATTTTTAAGATTATTGAAAATACATATTCTTGTGAAATAGCGCAATAATTTTAAATTGCGGTATTATATAATCGTTATACGGATTTTTGCCGTGTACATCTGGACATGTACCCTGTTTGTGTTGTATGTCACCCTCGCCTTACGGCTCGGGCGACATACAATACAAAAAGGGTACATGTCCAGATGTACACGGCAAAAGCCCGTATAACTAATAATATGTGACTAAGAAATATAGCGGTACGTTACATCAACGTGTATGTGAATTAAAAATAAAGCGGTACATTACACCAATGTATAGCTGAATAAGAAATACAGCGGTAGTTTGTCAATAAGAAATAAATCGGTTCATTACATCAATGTGTAGGTGAATAAGAAATACAGCGTAACGTTACATCAATGTGTTGGTGAAACAGAAGTATTACAGAGTACTGTAGAGGGCAGTTACAACAATAAACATGTACAAAAAAGTATTTTACATCAACGTTTTAGTTAAAAGGGGATACAGTGACGTATAAAGTATAGTTACATCAAATACAGTTGGTATGCCGGTTTAGTCAATGTTTCGGTGAAAGAGCACTGAAGTAAGGTGTGTTGAACAGTCTAACAGTATAAGTCAATATGTTTCACCAAGGTTCAATTGAAATAGAACTGATGTGGGATGTAAAGGACAGTCACATCAAATACAGTAGTACGTTACAGTAGTACCTTACATCATCGTCTAGGTAAAATAAAACTTCAACGTTACGTATTGGAGAGTCACACTAAATAAAGTGACATGTTACATCAAGGTTAAGGTAAATTGAACCATAGTAAGGTGTATAGGAAAGACACAGCAAATACAACATTAGTTAAGATTCTAGCTACTAGAATCTGTAACTAGATATACATGTAAGTTTTGAAGCGAATTACCGTAAAAGCTAGTTTTCACGATCGTATTATTCATTTTGTCAAAGAATAAAAGGAGATTACACGACAGAAATCTAATTGATTTGTATAATACTATTTATTACACACAATTGCAAGCAGTGGACAAGGAGAACACACCTAACTGTAGACAAAGTGTTCAAGAATTAAAAACTTCACTCTCAATCAGGAACGTTTTGAATTAAAGTACTTAAAGTACTGATGGAAGGTGATTTTTGAAACTTGGCAAACAGATCGGGACCAACACATTTAATTATCCCAATTTCAACTTGAAAATAAATATGTATGGGAATTTTCCTAAGAAAAGGAGGTGCACAGATTGCAAGCATGTTCCAGTACAAAGACTTCTTTTATTTTGAATTACGGCCCTTTATTCATATGTACACACACTATGTATAGCACTATTGTGCATTCCTGTCGGGGCTATTTCTCAGGAACCACTAGCTTGAATTCAGTGAAACTTCATAGATTGCTTCATTATCAAGAGGAGATATGCCTATTATAGGCAAATTTAAGTTCAACGATTATTGCTACTTTTCAGTACACGTTCGTGTCCGTGATATTTCTCGGCAACTCCGGGCTGGAATTCTATAGAAAGAATGACTTTGAAATTAGGAATGATAAAAATATTTCCAGCATGTTTCGGTTCAATGATTTTTTATTGAATTAAGGCAGCTTTATATGGTCACCTTAGACACAAAACCATGCTTCGGCAGGGGGGAACTGGCCATGTCATGATGTCTCAAATATGACCTTTGGACACTTAGATCTAACTCTTACCATTCAACTGTTTAATTGTAAGTACTAAAATACTGATGTAAGTCAGCAATTAAGCACTGATACATAATATTTTTACGCAGTAACAAACCATGAACAGTAATTGCAGGGAAGAAAAGTGCTAATTCATAACTGTACATGGAGAAAATAAAACCCATCAAACCCGATGTGCGTGAAGTAAGCTGCCATTGGCAACTGGTAAGTGGCAGCCATCTTCACATTCTTGTCACCAATTCGTCTTCACTTGCAAATATAAACCAAATACCTAGTTATTAAACCAAGCGAATCGGTAACTGGCAGCCAGATTCCAATTCGATTTTTATTGTTAAAATCTATATAAAAGTTGAATTGGCAACTGGCAACCAGCTTCATAGTCCAGATGCCAATTCAACTTTCACTTGCGCATTGGCAACTGGCAACTGGCAGCCGGATGCCAATTCGGTTTTTATGTTCAAATCTGACTTAAGGTTGAATTGGCAACTGGCAACCAACTTCATATTACAGATGTTATTCAACTATCACTCGCAAAGAGCCAGATTCGTTCACCTCGCAAATTGGTAACTGACAACTGGCAGCCAGATGCCAATTCGACTTCTGTCTGTAATTGTGCATACAACATGAACTGGCAACTGGCAGCCAGATGCCAATTCGTTCAACTTAGCTACTTGGCAACTGACAGCAAGATGCCAATTCGATTTTTATGTAGACATCTGTATAAAAGTTGAATTATCAACTGGGAACTTGCAACCAAAAACATACTCCAGATGCAAATTCAAACTTCACTTGCAAATAGCCAATTAGTTCAACCTCGCGAATTGGCAACTGGCAGCCAGATAGCCAATTCATTCAAGCTCACAAATTGGCAACTGTCAGCTAGATGCTAATTCTATTATTTCATGTAAAATTCTGACAATACGGTGAATTTGAAACTGGCAGCCTGCAAACAGCCTTGTACTCTGGATGCCGATTCACCCTTAACTTGTAAAAAGCCACTTTGTTTAACCTCACGCATTGGCAACTTTTTATTAACAATTAATAGCCTTAGTCGAATTGGCATGGCTGCCAGTTGTCAATTCACTTTTTATTCACAATAACAAACACAAGACAAATTGGCATCTGGCTGCCAGTTACCAATTTGCGAGTGTGAACAAATTGACATCTGGCTGCCAGTTGCAAATTCACTTTTTATTAACATTTCGTGACTAAAGTCGATTTGGCATCTGACCGCCAGTTGCCAATTCGTGGGGTTGAACGAATTGGCCAATTGCAAGTGATAGTCTGGAGTATGAAGCTGGTTGCCAGTTGCATTTACTAATTGAGATTATAATAAGTATTTTGCATGGAAAATTGAATTGCAATCAATTGGCAACCAGTTGCAAGTTACATATTCTCGAAGTTGAACGAATTGGCATCTGATTGCCAGTTTCAGTTGCCAGTTGTCAATTAACTTTTTATTTAATATAACAGACACAAGTCGAGTTGGCATCTGGCTGCCAGTTGCCATTTGCCACTTCGTGGTGTTAAACGAATTGGCTGTTTGCAAGTGAAAGTCTTGAGAATGAAGGTGGTTACCAGTTGCCAATTGACCTTTTTATAAGAATTTTACATGAAAAATCGAATTGACATCTGGCTACCAGTTGCCAGTTACATATTTACGAGGTTGAACGAATTGGCATATGGCTGCCAGTTGCCAGGTGTCAATTAACTTTTAATTTATAATTACAGACACAAGCCGAATTGGCATCTGGTTGCCAGTTGCCAATTCGTAATGTTGAACGAATTGGCTGTTTGAAAGTGAAAGTTGAATTGGCATATCGAGTATGAAGTTGGTTGCCAATTGCCAGTAGCAAATTCTCTTTTTATTCAGATTTTTACATAAAAGTCGATTTGGCATCTGGCTGCCAGTTGCCAGTTCGCGAGGTCGAACGAATTGGCATCTGGCTACCAGTTGCCAATTCGTGAGGTTGAACGAATTGGCTATTTGAAAGTGAAAGTTGAATTGGCATCTGGAAAATGAAGTTAGTTGCCAGTTGCCAGTTGTCAATTCAACTTTTATTCAGATTCTAACATAAAATTCGAATTGGCATCTGGTTGCCAGTTGCCAATTCATTTGTTATCAACAATTCGGCATCTGGAGTATGAAGTTGGTTGCCAGTTGCCAATTCACCTTTTATTCAGATTTTTACATATAAATTGCATTGCCATCTGGCTGCCAGTGCCAATTCGCAAGGTTGAACGAATTGGCTATTTGAAAGTGAAAATTGAATTGGCATCTGGAATATGAAGTTGGTTGCCAGTTGCCAATTCGCGTGGTTTAACAAATTGGTATTTGGTTAATATTTGCAAGTGAAGACGAATCGGCAACATGAGTGTAAATTTGGCTGCCAGTTGCCAATTGAATCGACATTGAATTGGCAACCAGCAACTGGCAACTGGCATCTAACTTCACGCACATCCAAATGTCAACTCGCACAATTACATTGTCACCTTGTTTACAGTTGCGTTAATAGATATATGTAAGCTGTTTATAAATGTTCACTTAAGGTTATAGAAATAATACAAAAACAATCTCTTTACAAACTTTATGTAAAGATTTCTCATTCAAAATTGTTAACATACGAAATTTTTACAAAATGATGGGTTACCCCAGCGTACTGTTTTTACATCTCTCTGGGCATTTTAACTTCTCCAGCATCCTAAAAATAAAATAATATAGTTTAAAATAAATTTTGTTGTAGCATCATAAACTAAAAATAAAATTATGTTTCATAATTCTTTTTGTTTTAGTTTATGATGCTGGAGAAGTTGTGTATCTAATATTTAATTTTTTTTCCAATTTCCAATTTTATAATTTTGTCTTATTTTTCAGGTACATTTGTATCTAACATTTAAAAGGTACTTGACCGTTGAACTTTGAGAGTACTGCCCCAAAAGAATTCAAGGAAACCAATTCTCGTTGAACAAGCAGAAACTGACACGACACCACATCTACTGACTGACCTGCAGTATCGAAACTTTACTGTTATCGAATAATATGTATCGATTGATTAAATATTTGTAAACAAATGAATGCCCAATTGTCTTAAACCTAGAATATTGATCATGAAAAATTACATGCATTCCTATTTTGTCTGCAAAGTTTTCTGTCTTTTACGATGGCGACTCAAGTCACGTGGATAGTTTGTTATTGTCCGCTAAGAGTTCGTAAAAAAGCACATCACCATATTTTGTCTATCTGCATTTACAATCAACTGCTTAACTTATACCTTAAGCAAATATCTATTTGGAGTAGACCTGATATCAAGTATAATATGTTGAAAAGCAAACTTAAGGTATTCATCCTAAAACGGTCAATTTTTTAATTGTTATTTTCATTAACTATATCCTTTTAATGATTCATATTTAAATTTTAAAAGAATTTACCGTCTAATTAAAAAGATATTATGGAATTTTATACCCCTAGCCCCGTCTTCTAGATAACTAACCAGAACAGTATACCAGACAGAATAATGTGTCAATATTCAGTAACCATTATATAACAATTTAACATAAATTTGGTAATAAAGTATTCAGTATACACTGTAGAAATACAGTAACAGATAGAGAGATAAAGGTAAAGGGGTTTGAACTCAAAGAAAATGCAAATTTTATCAATAGGGCATCCATTCCACTCTGATAAATTTTGTCTTCATACTATTCTTAATATAATGGCAAAGAATGATAATCTTTTACCGTCCATGACCGTCTAGTTTTTCGAATAACCAAATCTAAAATCAGCCATTATCGTATTGTTGTACTTCCAGTAGTCTTAATTTTTCATTGCCATTATCTGTGAATGAAGATTTTTATTATTGTTTGCCGTAAAACATTTAAAAACAGTTATAAAGCTGAAAAAGATTGGTAAAACAGAAGATTTTTTTTTAATTGGGTTTGAATGGGATTTGAACTCCACTCGTAAAAGTGCAGTGCAGATGCCATAACCGTTACACTATGGAGACAGACTACAATGGAGGATGAAAAAATAAGCTTATAGTGAGAGACGCATCTAAATAAAAACGACAACTCTTGCGCTTCCAGAAAAATAAACTGTGTCTACAGTTTTCATCTCAAAAGTACCTCAAATTTTCAATGAAGAGAGACGACTATATTCAGTCTAGTGCTTAAGTCTCCATGCATCTTTAAGTCACCCCGTATTAGATATTGCGGCCCGCAATAAAATGTTTGTAACATCGAGTAATAAAAGTGACCCGAAACATGGACCATGCACAACTAGGCATGGTGGTTATCACTTCTGTGAAATATCACAAAACGGTAACAAAGAGTTTTGGAGATTAAGATCGCACACGATGTAACTATCTCGAGCTCCTGTGACCTTGACATTTAACATTGTGATCCAAAACAAGGACCATGCACAACAAAGCATGGTACTGTTCACTTCTGTGAAGTGTCATTAAATTCTGACCAGGGGTTTTGGAGATTAAGAGCGCACTAGATTTTACTATCTCGAGCCCATATGACCATAGTCTTTGACATAAACACCCGAAACATGGACCATGCACAACTGGGCATGATACCTGTCACTTCTGTGAAATATCATTAAATTTGGAGATTAAGTGCGCACAAGATTTTACTATCTCGAGCCCCTGTGACCTTGTCCTTTGACTTAAGTGTCCCGAAACATGGATCATGCACAACTAGGCATGGTACTTATCACTCGTGTGTTGTTTCATTATAATCTGAACATGGTATTCGATTATCACTCGTGTGTTGTAATCTGAACATGGCTTTTTGAGATTTAGTTTTCACAAGATTGCGTCTACAGACGGATGGACAGACAGACAAACGAACGGAATCAAGCATACACGGCCCGCCCCCTTACTATGTATGTATGTATGTATGTATGTTTTAGTAGTATGTATGTATGTAGTAGTATGTATGTATGTAGTATGTAGTATGTAGTATGTATGTAGTATGTATGTATGTAGTATGTATGTATGTGCATGCATTGTATGTGGATGAGACTGAAATAAAGATGAACACAAAATAAGAGAATAATGAAAACAGATAAATACGCATTCATTTGCGTGGAACAGATAATGGCAAGACATGTAAAGCTTTCTCTTAATTATATATCAATAGAACTTCTCTATCAACATGCATTGCTGTACCGCCCGAAGGACAAATCAGCAGCTGATTAAAAACCTCTTGATCAACAGAGACATATAGATTACTCTGTTTAACACCTGCAAGTTGGAGAGACTTAAAAACTGGAGCGATCTATCATTTTTGAGAAAATTTCGTATGTTAATAATTTTGAATGGGAAATATTCACAGAAATTTGATAGCGGCGGTTTTTGTATTACTATTATTAAATGCACAACCGTTACCGGCTACAGCCTCCACAAAGAGTTTTTGGGCAGCGCTTTGTTTATAATCAGATATATTTTCAAAGAATTAGAATCATAACCAGCCTAGTCAACTGGTTACATATATATGCTAACTCCAGAAGGTTTATAAAATCCAAACGGATGACTCGTGTTCCTCATTTATCGAATGCGGGATTTTCTCAGTCTCATTTCGTATCAATTTTTGGTTTTTCACGTCGGCATTTCGCAAGGGAACGCCGACATACCATAAGGATCGAACAATTACATTTTCAAAACACTTTTTAAAACATTTTTATACATAAAGAAAACAATCATATACCTGTCCAAATACCTTTTTTTCACCTCCATCGGAAGTTAGCACAACATTCCCCCGTTCACCAGCGGTGAAGGTGGTGTGCGTTCACGGTGCGTGTATGCAAGCGCAAACGATAGAATATTTCACAGAAAGTAAACATTGTAACAACAGGTTCTTCCCTGTATGAACTTCGCATATTTCTCTAACAGTATGTTCGGTAAATTTATTCAGCGTGACAGATCTTATTTGAGCTATAGTAAGTGCCGTATCTTTGGATTTTAATTCATTAATGATTGTGTAACGCACTCGTGTTTTAATTACTACGCATCTGAACTCTTGGCTGTATGTTAACGAACGGTCACATTCAGGGACACATTTATTATTTCTTAATTAAAAATCCATTAAATTTTTAAAGCAAACTATAAGAATTCTCTATTTATGACCAGCGTACCATTGCTGTAACGGACAGGGTATTTTATTTTATTTAATGCTAATTAATGAAATACTGTGTTATATCAGGACAGTTGTTTGTTTTGCGTGGGTATGGAATATATCTCAACTCAAAGTGATACAATTTTCACATTTTAACTCGCGCTTCGCGTCGTGAAATTATTTCAATTGAATCACTTCTCGGTGAGATATATTCCATATCCGCTCAAAACAAACAAATATCCTCTTTGTTTCTAATATTATTAAAGTGGAAATATAGATACCTATTCCAGTTCAATAACACTGATACGATATTTTTTAAATTAAAAATGGCATTAAATGTGCAACTGTTAACGATTTTCAAAATGATTAAAAAATTAATTTGTAACTGATGTAAATCTATTTACAAGATCTAACTTTAGAAGAAAACACCCCGGAGCACACTTGTACATACAAATGTACATAAACTAGCTGTGTTTATCGAAGTGATCATTACAATGCCATGGGCTACCTTAAATGTTTACTTCCAATTAAAAAATATATCAAATAAAAAATTCAAAACTGTAAGTCTAGCATTCCTCATTTTCCAATTTGCAAGTGGAGTTTTACAGCTGTCACGAAACGCACGTGCATTCTTATCTGACTTTGGAGTACGTTACCGATTATATTTCTGACAGATTAAGGAATACGGGGATAAAGTATTGTTCTTTGATTGCGCGGAATTATATTTTAAATTTTGGATGGCGAGACAGAACTGTAGAATTATGTCAATTAAACTGGATTCCCATTTTGTTTCAATGTGTTCTTAAATTTAGAAAAAATCCTTGAAATGTTATTTCGGCGGACATTAAATGACGCATTTTACATCAAATTGATGTGTACGTGCAGTTCATAACAATCAGGTGAGTCATTGTAAATATATTTACATGCACCTCTGCTAATAAATGTATCCTAAAAATAACAACATACTTATTAGCAAGATTCCTGGCCAGATATGCTTTTGTCGAGCATAAGTGCTTTGGTCTAAGCTTTTGTGTGCGTTTGGTTTATTTTACCATAATATTTCTTTTCTTTCCTTTTTTGTCGATAAACATATACCATTTACCTTGCCTTATTAACAACGGCGGTAATTTTGGAGCGTTTAGTCAAAGAACCCAAAAACCTTCGGATAGTAATGAATCTCTAAATTGTCTATTCCTTTTAAAGGGAGTACTTTTACCCTTCCTTTACGAGACGAAAACTGTAGCATTGTAGTGCTCGGAAAATACGTTATTTACCTAACCGAGTCTTGAAGATATAATTGTTTAGGTAATTACTTTGCATCCAGAAGACCCGGGTTCGATACCCGTTCTGGTCATCAAGGCATTACCCGGTTGGCAAAGCAGCTAAAGCAACATGTATATCTCGGTCTACCAAGCTGGGATGGGGTACATTTAATGAAAAGTAACTGGCTCTTTATTTTCTTAACTGATTTACTAGACCAAGGGTTTTGCTTCGAAAGCGATCAAAAATGTTAAGGCCACACCAAATAAATTACTTGGTCAACGGATTTCCCGCTCCGTTATTTTCTAAAATCAAAAAAAAAATTTTTTTTTCAATTTGAGCTTCCGCCCGCATCAATTTTATAAACCAAAACCAAAAATTTAAAGCGGGCCTTTTTGTCGCGGCGAACTCGTAAATTTAGTACTTTCAAACCTACAATTCAATTAAAAACGCCAGCAGAACATGTTCCCGCCACTTTATTTGTATAATCATGACTACCATATGGCAAACTGGCAGCAAACCAGTACCGTACAAGAATACCATTGATGCAAAGCATCAAAGGGCGCCGAAAATAGTATCTCTTTCAAAATTTATTAGTTATACGGTTTTTGCATATCGCAATGTAGCCTGACAAAAACGTACAAAATTAATGCTTCTCAATTTTTATACGTTCTCAAGTAATGTGTGGCGTTAAATAGCTAAAATGAGCTTTTTGATAAGCAATCATTATTAGTTCGATTTGAATGAAAAATTTTATGAATATTTGCAGAAAACATTTAAAATCATGGTGGTTTTAAAGCTGAAAAAAAAAAAGGAAGAAAAATTATTTTAAAAAATTGGGTATGACCGGGATTTGAACTCCACTCGTAAAATTAGGCGGTGATCAGCTTACCCACTACACCACGGAGACTGACTTTAAAGCACGTGGTAAAAAATAAGCTGGTGTTATAATTTTGCAAAACCGATAAGGGAGAAGTTGTTTTACGTTTTCGTATTTTTTCTAAAAGATATGAAAAAGGAACATTACAATTAAACAATTACGTTTTAATGAAGGAAATGTGTATAATCAATATTTTAATGTCTATTTCGTATTATTTTAGCATACAGTTAAAACCATTTTTCTTCGCATTCTAATAACCGCTCCTACCATGTACTTCCGGAAAAACTATTCCATAATAGGCCGCCGCCGTCATCGGCGGCGCCAATGAAAATTTTCGATGCATAGAATGGCCGAAAAAGATCGGAAAAAAAACGAAAAATACTGAAAAACAGTTTATGAAGACCGAAAACAACGTATTTTTTAAAAGAGTATATAACTTACAGTTTAAATGAAGAAATTTGTAAATATTGTATTACAAATCAAGTAAAAAGATCGAAAAACAAATATTGCAGACCGAAAATTTTCTAATTTAGCACTCCATATTTTGTAATTGATGCAGCACAGGAACTTATCAAAAGAAACAAATATTCATCACGTACAAATTCCTTCATTTATTTAATACTTAAGTTATAAATCGTATATTATCTTTTTAAACAAAGTTGTTTTCGGTAAAGATAAATCATTTTTCGGTTCTTTTTCGGTCTTTTTCAGTCATTCTATGCACCCGAAAATTTTATTTCGTAATATAAATCAGGGTAGCGTCGGTGGAAGACGAGTTGCTGTCCAGACAAACAACTCGGAAACATTTAAAGACATTTTTGTTAAGGCTGATTCACTTCTCTCTACTGTTGTTACTGTGGCACTGAAGATGAACTTCTGGGTGATAGTGATCCGTACATCTGTACATGGAAGACTTGTTTACCAAATTTTCAACAGTGCGCCCTCTGTGTAAAAAGTGTCATGATAACTTGGGCAAGGAAAAAATCAAGAGACTAGCAAGTTTTTAGCATTGTGAAATTGAACACTTATCTCTAGTCAAAACACTTATGGTCAGTAAGAAGTGCAGTAAAAGAGCATATGCCTTGACTCAAATAAAGAATTTGTTCTGTTGGTTATTTTGATATGACTAACAAATGGGTTTCATTACAAAGTGTTTAGGCATAAATTGAAATACACATTAGTCTGATGTTTTTTTAAATGATAATAATGTGTTTCTCTTTCAAAAAACTTGTTGTATTAGCTGTACATGTATGTATGTCTTTTTAAATGAATAAAAATATTTTCTTGCAAGAAACACTTTATTATACCCTTGCAAACTTAGTACCAGTATATAGGAGTCACTTTGTGGTCTGTACCTTTTTGGCAATTTATATTTAAGGTGTCTGTAGCTCTTTTATCTATTTCCAAGTTTTTTGTCTGTTTTGACAGAAATTTTCTTACCAAATCGCTCTTCGCCCGCTCCAATAAAGGTTGAATTGGGAAAAAAAAAATTTTTTTTTTTTCGCTCGCTCGCTCCAAATTTTTTAGGATATATTCCGATGACCAAGAAATTAAATTGGTGTGGCCTAAGAGAACTTGTTTGAAGTTGAAAAACAAATTAATATAATCTTATATAAAAAAAGAGTTTATTGACATAAGCGAACTCTAAAGACATACAATTTCAGATAAAGAGGCGACTACAATCAATACGATGGATATATCCATGTCCTAGTACAGCTGTACATAGTCTGGGACTACAAATAAAAGGCAACATGTGGAAATTAAAAAATCTGAACCAATATTCCGATTCCAAAAATTACGTACGGACGTTAAAACAGGCCATAGTGCCAGTGTTCGTCGTGTATGTATATCTGCAACTGACTATCACAGCGCAATCGTCAGGTAGGTACATGTACTTGTAATTTATCTGTAATTAAAAATTATTAAAGAGTCGAGAAAAAAGTTATATAAAACAAAGGCAACTTGTAATCTCTTAGTAGACAAAATAGAATAAAATGAATACGATCATATAATCATTGTTTATTCAAAAGTGAGCGTAAAAATTAAGTACATGTATGCGTATTAGAAAGAACAAAATACGAAAAGGAACTATCTGTGAAACAGGTGGTCGGCGCGAATTTGAGTATATGAAAGTGATGGGTAACTAGATTCCTGTCAAGTTTTATCTTCATGTAACAGGTAGAAAAAAAATGTGTGTCCATGCCGGGGCGCGAACCCATGACACTTCGGTTAAACAGATCACAAGGCAGAATGCTCTCCCAACTGAGCTAACGAGCCGCTTACATAGGCCTACTTACTCCCAAATTATAATGAAGTCCGCACCGTGACATTTGCATCAGGAAAACAAACTTAATCCTTGTTTTTCTTATCATATACACTGCGTATGAACGACCACCGGATATTGGGGCCTAAGTGAGCACAAATAATTAGTTTTCGCGAGGAACGTGTTATAATTGGGGTAAGTTAAAATCCGATATTTAATCTTATGCTCATTATATTGTGTTTCTTTTTGTGTTTTTGGATACTTGAATGACTATCTTAGTCCAGTGTATACCCGAGCTGTAAATGATGTCGGTTAATTTGTTCAAATACCGAAAACAAGATCGCCTGCTCCCTTGAAAAGTTCGACCGTTGGTAATGTTTACCGTTTTATTTCGCAAATGTGCTTAGATTTGAATAATCTGAATCGAGCAAATTATTTGGGCAAGTACCAGACATAAGTGTTGAAGATCTTGTCCACAAACGTTATTTCGGGGCCAAAATATTGAAACATATATAACTAAAGTTAGTGTAATGGGTATTGTTTATTTTTATTTCTAGTGTACCGGAGTATTGATACTAACGTGTACTGAGTATTGGGCATTAAAAGTGAGTAATATAAATATTCTGCTGCCTTTTAAAGCGTTTTTTTAGCTCAACACAACACGAAGTACCCAAGGTTGGTAATTGTGATCGCATGTATGTCTTTCTATCGTCTGCGTGTCGCCTGTGCACATTTTACCTTGTGTATGCAAATGAGACTGCATTTTTCACTGGAGCTTCAGGAAGCTTGATCACAATGACTGCCTTTATGTAATCTACGTCGATTCGAATATGGGTCATCTTGTTTCAAAAACTTGGTCATGGGATCAAATCATAGACAAAACCTTTGTATGCAATAAAGGTTGCATTTTTCATTCGATCTCCATGAACTCGGTTAGTATGATTGCTTTGATGAACTTAAGGTAGAGTACTAATATGAGTCAAGTTGGGTAAAAAATTAGGTCACTGGATCAAATCAATGAAAACCCTTGTGTATACAATAGATGTTCCATTTTTCATTGAATCTTCATGATCCTTAGTCGGAATTATATACAGTCTTGGTGAACTCTAGATTGAGTTTGCATATGGGTCATCTGTGGTCCAAAACTAGGTCAGTGGGTAAACTCATAGAAAAAACCGTTTTTGCAATATTCTATGCTAGCTGATATACCTTTTTTAATTTATTTTAAAATCTTTTAGATCAAACCAATTTAAGGTACAGTATGACATGTTGCATATCCAAAATCAATTCTTTTTTACAAAATAATTTGAATTCACATCACGGGCAAGTGTTTAAAATTGCTTAGTATATCTTCACGTTGATTGCCCTTCTATACATCGAACAAAGCCAAAGCGTGTGATGTCTTGGGGAAGGATGGTCCATTTCATCTTTGACAATATGCGGGATAATGTTACTTTGTACAAACCCGAAAATCTGACGTAATTGTTTAGATAATAGTAGGGATTAACGGACCATTTTTTCACAGCATCGTGTGATTCATTTTTGGCCTGGGGACTGAAAGTCCCCTAGGCCTAAGTTAGCATACCACATTTCAAACACTACAAGAAATTTAACTGTGCTATGTGCGAATAACAACTGTAAACATGCGCTATGCGAAAGTAGTGCAAGACAGACCAGATCAATCTTCTGTTTGAATGTCGCATATGATAAGAACATATTACAAATAAAAAGAGTAAATACAACTTCAAACGATTGCAGGAAGGTCTATAGCTTACGGGCTGCATTACACATTTTTTTCTGTTTTAGAAATAAATGCGCTGTTAGCTGATTACGGAAGATAATCATATGCATATCACGGAAAAGTAAAGATATTTACGGAAATTGACGGAAACGTACGGAGCTCGATATAAAAGTTTGTAGTTTGATTTTCAAATTTCCGATGTTATTTCATTGACAACTTTGTTATTTACGAACGATTACATATTTACATATAATATTTACCTAAAAACAAAATTTCTCTAAAAAAAGATTTAATTTACGTACATACCCGAGAAGCAACTCACGTGATCAAAATCACCCGCCATTTATCGCTGCATGTCAAGGCCCAGTGGACGGTTTCACCGATTACAACTACAAGGTAACCCAGAATCATTTTTGGTTTTCTGTGTTATACACATTGTGCAGTACTGTATTTATATTTCATTGCTGGTATTGCTTTGTTTATTTCTGTTTCAAGGTGTTGTCCTTGGTACACAATAATTTTCGATCTACATCATCACATCATATCGCTTGAAGTTGTACAAAGCGAAGATCGAACTATTTTTATTGGCTTAAACAATTTATAATGTTGACTCTGCGATTATATTTCATTTAACGTACGTTTTATAATAAAACAAACTTCCCTGCCACCCATATATTTGTGAATCATTCCTTCATTCTTTGTCATATATTGAATTTCGTCCTCTGCACATTTCGACCCGCGCTTTAGGTAAGGTTCAGCGCAAAACACGTAGGTCAAAAGTTGTTTTTCGGGGAGTTAACCTATAGCTCCTAGGCCTTCAGCGCTCACAGCGCTTTGATTATCAATAGGTATTAAGATTTCGATAAAAATGAATGTTGCAGTAATGCTTTTATGATAATTCGTAAAAAAAATTGTTTGTTTTTTATTGTGTTACTATACAACACACACACGCACACACACACGCACGCACACACACACACGCACGCACACGCACACGCACACGCACACACACACACACACACACACACAATGGAATTGTGGCAGAGAGTTCCGCTATTTTGCATTAACTACAACAAAACACTGCATTTTATCTTACAACTTATACGTATTTTAGACGAATGTTTAGTAGTTGTAGATAATATTCAAAGTCACTTCATGTCCGAGTCATTGAATGGTTAGTGCAGTACTGCACAGCATATCCATTTACACGCGATATTGTTGATTATTTGGTGAAAATTAAAAAATATAAGTATAATTGTACATGTGTGTCTAATATGTGTCTAATACTCCAAACGCCAGACAAAACACTTTATAATACACTTTTATAGTATAAATTATCAACGTTTAAGATGACTTGTGCAAAACAACACACTTCCTGAATTCATACCTTCAACTGATAGCAAATAAATACATTTCCAGTTTCAAAATTTTTATTTTTTACTCATTTATTGATGCAATACTCAGTACAGTGATTCGCTCACTCCGTCAATACTCAGTACACGTTAAAGCAATACCCAGTACAGTAATTGAAATGTTTCGAGAACCGTATCTCCGCTATTCTTTCGTCTTAAATGATGAAATTTTAACCATTAATATGCTGTCGTTAGTCAAATGGTATGCCGTATTCAGATTATTCATATGTTAATTATTTATCAAATGAAACGGCATACTTTGCCAACGGTCGAGATTTTTCGAGTGAGCAAACTATTTGTTTTGGATAATTTCAACATTTCAACATATATATGTTGCACAACGAGAATACATTCGACTTGAACAGTCATTAGAGTATCTGAAAACGCACAAATAGACACAATATGATACGCATCAGAGTGAAAATCGGGTTTTAACTTACCCCAGTTGTTACACGTTACTCGCGAAAACTAATTATCTGTGCTCACTTTTGCCCCAATATCCGGTGGTCGTTCATCCACAGTGATATATGTTACTCGAATTATTGACCGTTATTCACTTGCCGAGAAACTACAATTTACATTACTTTGGAGATAACAAAATTATAATGTTAATAGACTTGAACTGATTTACGTTCTAAAGTTATAAAACCATTCATGAAACACTGAAAACGCAAGACAATCTAAAGCTGCCTTATAGAGTAATTTTTTCCATCCGAAAACTGTTATATATTCTACTTATGCTTTCATTGGCCATTGAGAGGTTACCAACTTCCGCTCAAAAGCAGGCTCCAAGTACAGGGATAAAACATCTTCAGTGAATTAAGTATACAAATATACGAATGCCAACAAGCATTGTGAATACTTCTTATAAACTGTGTGTACGTGGAGCCTTCTGGGGAGAGTCTCGAGACTTATTTCGCAATATGTAAAATATCTTAGCTATAAGAACTTGCATAAAGTGAGAAAATAGACAATACTATGTTAAATATCCGGTATCAGTGAAAGGTTTTGCCTTCTTATCCAAATTGATAACCCAGTTCTAACATGATTATATCTCTTTATACATATAAAGTAGGAAAATTATGTTTTATTATGCCATAAACAACGCAGGAAGCGATAAACCGTCAATACGACGCCAGTCAAAACGACGCCATATTTGGCCACATGAAGTCAAATTAATTAACGCTAAAATTGCATTTATTCCCTTTTTGTAATCTCTTGTCATAACGGCGCTTTCTTAAATATCTATGTCGTGGCACTGATTAAGATCGAACCCGGGACCCTTCAATCCCGAAGCGTACGCGCTACCACTGCTCCACGACAGCTCTACACTTATTTATTTACACGGAACCTTCTTTTTCAATTAGTGAATTAAAACGCACTTTAGATATCGGCGTTGTAACTTGCTGTGATATCTTGAAAAAATCGAGAAACTATCGGAATGCTGTCATTGTATGCAACGCTTATTTCGAAATACTGATAAATATTGTATATTGTAAAATACCCGTGCAAACAAACATGGGGGTTCGTTCAAATGGAGCTTTGTCTAAAACGATATCTTATTATATATAGTATAAACGTAAATTATTTTTGCATCGATTGAAGATTAAATTTCTTACAACAAATAATTAGCTATTGATCTTGGAATCCATATTATATTAAAAACATTGAATGCCTGGAAAGAGTCTAGCGATAAGCTACAAGATTCTGGTCTAAGGTGTTTAAACTTTTGAAGATCGGTTAAATGAACTGAATATCAATATTTTAAAAGTAAAACGATTACGAGGTGATTTGACTGAAACATAAAAGTTAATAACTGGAAAGTACAACTTAAATACTGAAACAGTCAACCAGAGATCATTCATTCCAATTTCATAAACCAACTCTAAAGAAGCGTCTTCTACTAAGACAAAACGTAGGAATATATAATATGGAATGACTTATCACAAAGAGTTTTAGTGCTTAAAACAGACTAGACTACAACTAGCATGAAACTAAGAGTCATGGGACACTAGAGGCATTGCCTAAATTTTAAACGCCCAATGTAAACGTAAATATAAATTGATGGCTTTCTTGCTAGTCCTCGCAGCGATTCAATGATTATAGAGGTCCCGCTCAAATTTCGCTGGCTGGATTCGAATCTGCCTCCTACGGTTCAAGAGTTCGAAGCACTACTTCTAGACATTGGCGCCAACTGGAGAAAGCTTTGTCACTAAAAATATGGTGAAGCTGAGACTTATTAATGTTTGGACATCTTATTGCTTTTGCAGGTTTCTTTTACCAGTCGCACCGGCATCGCAGGCACTTGTTTCAAAGACAGGTAATTAGAGATAATAGTTAGTTGTCTCCCTTTGTGTGATTCTAAATTTAACGTGCATGCTGTGAGTGAATATTCAATAAATGTAATAAACATACATATATGCATAGCTGATCCGAGCAGTCGTGAGTTGTGAGTAGTTTACTCACATTGATCAGTTAAAGCCACTTATGCCTGATTTGTCTTCGAGATTTAAAGTGACATTATGCACATTTTTTTTAAAGTAAAATTCCAGCTGAAATAGGTGTGTGTGCAAAGGGTAGAGGAAATAATAACTTTTGACCCAATACAACAAACTTTTCCTGCTACCAGTACGAAATAATAACTTTCCAAATATTACTTTTCCTATTTTGACTGGGAGAGTCAATTTAAGAAATAAACAAATGCATGTCGGAATTGCTTCCCTTCCACTGCCGAGCAACACTAATAACACAAGGGAGATCACTGCCAAGGAAGGAACTATTATTTCATTAGTCCATTTCTTTAATTTCTAAAGCACCAACTTCAAATATTAATGAGGCATTATCATTAGTTTAACACATTTAAATGCACAGCTACCGAAAATTGCTTTTATAAAACTGTCACCAAAAATACACTATGTGCAGTAAGATGAGCATAATGTCACTTTAAATGTTTTCTTTTCTACTTGTAACCGGCATCTTGTGGTGTCGTCTGGTAAGTTCATTTTCCTGTCTGATTTTTTTCGTCTGTTTAATAATTTAAATACACGTTCGTTCGGTCCAAATTGCTAAGTTTATTCTATATTGTCACAAAACTTGGAACAAAATAAAGTGTCACAGCGCGTACTTACTTTGTATTGCTTAGTGATGTCGCAGTTAAAAAAGCAGGTTCAAATCCTGGCATTTGTCATGAAAAATATAGCAGGTTCAAATCCTGGCATTTGCCACAAAAAGTATAGCAGTTTTGACTACTACTACCTGATAGAGACTTCACCAGACTAGCCAGGATTTTATTTCTTTATATACTCCTCTAACAAATGGTTATAAAACATATAAAGGAAAATGGTCTTTTGGGTATCAGTATAAGAAATAATTGTGATGATTACATCCGCTGACTTCCGCACTATACATGCAACAGTTACCTTAATTATTATCATAACCGTTCTCCTACTACAAAACAACCTTTTTTGTCAAAACTTCTGGCATTGTTGTCTTTTTTAAGAACTATTATAAGCACTTGTTTTCTAAACTAACAAAATTGCTAACAATATTTCTTGGAAAAGGCAATATTACGGAGCCCTGTTATCTAAAGTTCGAAATTCATACCACCTCTTCAAAAGTTTGATGTAATGTTACTAAATATATATTCTTCGCTTGAAAGAAACGATCTGAGTAACCTTCCATTACTTCTCCATTTAATGTTATAGTTTGTTTTTTCTTTTGCAGAAATTAAAATATTTCGCTGGAGGCTGAACACGCAGTTTTAATAATATATACGTAGTTTACTGTTTTTACAATATCTAAAGCAAAGTAATCTTTGTTTCGTCTATATTTAGCTAGTACAGGAGGATTCTACGGCCATTCCTTACGTCACAAAGCCTCTCAATGACACCATTCCAGAAGACGTTTACTTCAGACTAACCAGAGCCGTTCCAACAAGGGCTAGTAACTCTTTCCAAAGCACGTGCTCAAGTCGTGTTCGTCTGCTGCGAGGGTATCCCCGGCAAACAAAAGGTAATGCTCTACTTTAGTTTCATAGGATTACAAAAAGACTCATTTTAAAATCTTAGTTTGTAATCACCAAAAGGAACACAAAAAGCTCATAGTGTAGTCACCAAAAGGAACACAAAAAACTTATATTGTTATCAACGAAAGAAGTACTAAAAGCCTGTATTGTAATGACCAATAGGAACACAAAAAGGGTATAATGTATCCACTGAAAGAAGTACAAAATGCTTATATTGTAATAACCGAAGGGAGTAATTAAAGTTTATTTTGTAATCACCAAAAGGAACACAAAAAACTAATTCTAGCTTATATTGTAATCATCGAAAGGAGTAATGACCGAAAGGACTTCTCAAAGCTTATATTGTAATCACCAAAAGGAACACAAAAGTATTCATGGTAACAATGAACGAAACATATACAGTATCTCTTTCGCCCCCACCCACGATAATCATGAGATGCAATACGTACACAAAGAAGCTAAAGTGAATCGAATGCAAGTAACATCTTTTCAAAGCAGAAAACAGAAATAATTACAAACTATTAGTATGTAAATAAATATGAAAATAGTATGTTCACATGTAATATGTTCTAACATAAAGAATACTCATCTCACTTCAAAATTTAAATCCCACCAAACGGGATATGTTAACCTTGACCAGAAAACGGAAATGTCATCTGGTTGCAGTCTGATTAGGCAGTTTCTGATAGTCAATATTCGCTTCAAGATTTCACTAGTAACCATGTCCGAACGTGATCTTTGTGGTAATTGTTGAGCTCCGATGTATTTTTAAACAATCAATGGCAAACAAGTTCTAGCTATGACAAAATTGTTTTACACGTAGTTCACGAGAGAACCAAAGCTCGCACCAAAACAATGCCTTGTGAAGAATTATATCAGTATGAAGCTTTGTAGGACCACATTCGTAACAGATCGCATTTGTAACATATTTCGTACGTATGCGATCGCATTCGTAACAGGTAAAATGTGTTACATGTACGAATGTGTTTGTCCAACATGGGGGTTGACATGAGAAGCACATTTGAGTTTGATACTGCAAATGTTCAATCAGTTGGTTTTCATCGCAACATCATTAAATGACTGCAATAAGCACCATCACAAGTTAGCGTCGTCGTCGACGTCAATGACGTCATAAAATTATTTGAGCCGCATCATGAGAAAATGGGCTTTCGGGAATCTTCGAGGCTTTGTGACTAGTGTGGGCCCAGCTCGGCCTCCGCATCCGCACAGACTGATAAGGTCCCACACCGTTCGCTCTTATTTCAAAGAAGACTTATTCTACCTGAATATGAAATTTTCTGACCCTTATTCAGATGCATAAATGCACAGGTAAGCCTAGATATACACCGATGGAGTAACTCGTGCCACTCCTATAGAGATACAAAATAAGTGTGTTTCCATACGAATATAGACACCAGACCTGGCAAGAAAAGTTTCTTAGTAAATATAATCCAATAAAGTGCACGTTAGGGTTTTAAATGGGACATATTTCGTTTGATGATTCCATTGTCGTCAGTATAAGTTGTTTTTTTTATGTTTAAAGCGATGCGATTTGATAAAGATAAAACGAAAACGAAAAATCTATCCTGCAGCGAACCGCGGACGCCGACGACATCAGGATCAGAACAATAGCCATGAGCAGTCAAGTTAGTCGCTATTTTTTAGTACACATAATTGTATACATACCCGGTGTTCTACGGAAACAAGCTTTCATAACACTTTCTTTGTTAGTTGAGACTGCCTTGATCTTGATTTTAGTGCATTTTATTTGTTGTTGAAGCGATACAGCCAGTGATTTGCCGATTGTAAAAGTTATACAGGGATTGCATGTGGTGTGCATCTTCCCCTTTAATCATACATACTTATATATTCATGCATTTAGTAAAAATGAAATCTTACAAACCAAAACCGATGTGAGATATTAATAAGTGACATGTACATATAGTACCATGCTACTATGGATAGACCAGTCATGATAACGGTATTCTTGCCAAGTTTAATTGCCAGATACAAAGATATTAACCTGATCAGAAATATCCCTCTAATTAACAAGAGAGCCGTCATGGAACACTATCGCTCACATGAGTAGTATTACACTATAAATATTATTAAATCTGCGATTTTGCCATTTTAGGGGCCATACTCTAAGAGAAATAGCGTGATATGGCTACTTTTCGAGGAAAAATAAGATCTTAATTATATATAACTTCAATGCAAGTTTGGTCAAAATCAAATAATAAATGTGATCTCTGTCATGTTCCCAATGCTAAATCAGCAAATTTTGTCATTTTAGTTGCCATAACTCCAGGACAAATGGTGCTATATAGCTCGTTTTCGCAAGGAACCTAGATGTTCTAGATATATGACTTCTATACAAGTTTGTTCAAAATGAAATAATAAATATGGTCTTTATTGTGTTCCAAGACTAAAATAAGCAAATTTTGCCATTTCAGCTATAACTCCGAGACAAATGTCGCGATTGACTGTTTTAAAAGGAAGTGAGAGTCTGTATAATTTTTATAAAAATCGAATAGTAAATGTAGTCTCCATTGTGTTGACAAGGATAAATCAGCACTTTTTTGCCAATTCAGGGGCCGTAACTCCAAGTCAAATGGTGCAATACGGTTGTTTTTGAAGGGAACCGAGATCTTATAGATATATAAGTTGTGTGCAAGTTTAGTCAAAATAAACAAAAAATGTGGTCTCTATCGCGTTCACAAGGCTAAAATCAGTAATTATTGCCATCTCAGGGGCCACAATTCCAAGACGAATAAGGTGATAACGCTGGTTTTCGAAAGGAACCGAGATATAGTTATATATAAGTTCTGCAAGTTTGGTTAAAATAAAAAATTAATGTTGTCTCTATCGTATTAACAAGAAAAATGTGAACGGACGGACGGTCGGACGACGGACGACGTACAAAGGGTGATCACAATAGCTTACTTTGTCACTTCGTATAAGTGAGCTAAAACATGTTACAAATGTGATTCAGATATAAAAATGTACTTTTTTGTTCATTTCACCGATTGAAAATGAGCTGTGACAAATGTGGTCAGATGTCACATCAAAAGTCGGCATCGATCACATTCGTCTCAAAAATTGTTACATATGTGCTTGATTTCTGTTACATATGCGATCTCATTTGTAACACCTGTTACATATGCGATCTCATTTGTAACACCTGTTACATATGCGATCTCATTTGTAACACCTGTTACAAATGCGATCTGTTGTGGTCCTACAAAGCTTCACAGCAGTTATTGGAATGAGACCACCGGGATGTACGCCGGCTGTTAACGAAAGGTTACCGATATGTAATAATTTTGAAAAAAATATACTGACAGCATTTTATTTTCTTTTCCATGGAATACAAAAGGTAAAGTTGCAATCACCATTTTCATCGAATTACTTAAACAGTTTTATAGATTTATTAAGATTTCCATGTAATAAATGCAGAAGTAGACGTTGCCGCGCCCATTGTCGTTTCCATTGAAACTGGCCGTTTTAAGACAACAAGCTTACTATTCGGTATAAATCATTATGTTTTGGGTTACATTACAGGGTTCCTAACTCTTGGATTGAGCACCGTACCTCGAGAAAAAGCTTTTTACCTACCCCAAACATTGACATCTCTTTTATCAAAGATGACGGACCGTGACAAGAACGAAAGCGTCATCGTTATATTTCTAGGAGCACATAACAGAACGTGGGTTAACAATACCTTATCCATGCTGGATTCACAATTTGCAGAAAACATATCCTCTGGAGTCATTCAGGTTATACAACCGGCAGAAAACATTTATCCTAATTTTACGTAAGTACTATTACTGTAAAGGTCTTTGTATTCGCGAGTTTTTCAATCATATATTCATTCGAGAGTTTTTTAATTTGCGAGCAAGCACTTTTTTATCATTATTTGCTGGTTTAGCGAGTTTGACGAAATTGTGAAGTGTTTCAGTCGCGAAAATGAGCGAAAATAAAAAACCTCGCGGAAAACGACATTTAGAGTACCAATTTTCAGTTAATGTGAAAGTTTTCAGAGATCAGCAATTGAATTAGTCTGCATATAGTGTATAAGAATACAATTTCTAATATGCCTACGGTATATTTCTATAGTCAATTCGAGTGCATTAATATGATTAAAGCACTCGGAAAAGTAGGCGGAGTTTCGGACATGGAAGTAGCTCCTCCGACTTTTCTAATTTACTCCCGCGCAAAAATAAAATATAGAAATGGAAATAATATCAGTATAAATACATCAGTCGCATGAAAAAGATTTGTTTAAGAACCTAAATATTATTTTTGATTGCGTCAAGTAAGCCTTAGAATACCCTCACCTTGTTTTCCTTTAAAAAGGCCAGGAAATTCATGATTAACAGTCATACAGTGTTCTGATTCCGGGAGACAAAACTATGAATGAAAACGTTTACGTCATCACACTGACGTCATTATTCCACGTTAAAACGTTGTACAGTTCAAATTAACGGTACGCATTTAAATCGATTGGCTGCTTTGTTAGGTTGTAAATCTGACGTCTTCTGCATAATGTCAGTCAGGTATTTCTTTTTATATTTTATTATTAGATGATTAAACTAAAATAAGTTTGTATAATATAGTTATGTTTGATATCTTGAATGGTTGCCCGAATAGGGGAGGAATTCCAACAGCTACTACTTATGCTGTTTTACACATTACCGCCGAACTGAAAAAAGGTCCATAGTAGTTACGATAGTTTTAAAACATCGGCTTCTAAGAATCGAAATAATCTATGTCTTGGAGTGTTTTATCGAAATTGAAGCATTTCCCGTCGGTAATGTGCCTGCGTAATAATTCACTCGCCATAGATTATTTCTTAATTAATGCATTCTTCTGAATTGCTGGTATTTACTTAAAGCCGGGCTTACATTTTACATTATACCAGAAATTATAACATAATTTTTATTTCAGACATATAACTAAAAGAAATTTCAACGATTCACCCACTCGAGTTTACTGGAGGACTAAGCAGAACATAGACTATGCATACCTTTTTGCATATTGCGAGAAACTATCCGAATATTATATACACATCGAGGATGACATTACTGCGGCCAATGGATACATTAATGAAATTAGAACGTTCGTGGCAAAGATTGAAATGTCAAAACAAAATTGGTTCCTTATTGAATTCAGTTCCTTAGGTTTTATTGGAAAGCTTTTTCGGTCACGTGATTTATGTACCATGAAAGAGTACTTTTTACTTTTCCAGGATGAGAAACCATGTGACTTATTAATTAACGATCTCAAGCATATAAAGACACAGATCAGAGAGATTAGAAATCCAAAATCGCTATTCCAACATGTTGGAATATCGTCCTCACTTAAAGGCAAAGTACAGAAATTAATAGACCGAAATTTCAAAGATTTGCCTAGACCCTATTTGAATAACACGAGGGTACGACAGGGTCAATCAATGTTTCCGGATTTGTCCATTAATTTCAAAACCAACAAAATTCCAAATCCACTAGCACGGGTATTTACGTCTTTCAAAGGTAACGGTGCTTTTTCTCAATATTTGCCATATATTGTAGAAAAAGGCGGCTACTTCTGGGCCAGACCTCCAAAAAAAACTGACTTTTATAGAATTCTTTTTAGAAAGCCTGTCAATGTATCGTTCGTGCATATACGGACAGGTCATCCAAGGAGAAAGATGTACGCGCTACAAAATGCTGTAGTTAACATTGGGTCTCTTGTAAACGGTACACAGTGCAATAATGTTCAATATGTCGGGAAACTTCAAAACGGACAATTTTTCAAGAAGCTTAAAAAGGCGCAACAAATCAGCTGTTTGGAAATTCTTGTGACCGAACCGCAGAACACAATGGTGATTATTTATGAGATCTACATTAAAACTGATATTGTTAAACAGCGAATCAACAGAAATGATATAAAGGGTGGCCAAGTCAAGAAACTGAATGTAAAACATTAATCTGTCTCGTGATCACTAGCTTTTTAGTTCACCTAAGAACGAAGTGAGTTATTGAATGTGATCGTCATGTGTCCGTCGTCTACATGCCTGTCCTCTGTCTGACCGTCGTCTGTCCACACTTTAAGTCATGTATGCCTTTTTCCACTGGAATTTCATAAAACTTAGTCTGCATGACAACATTGGTAAAAATAAAAATTGGATTAACTGTTTTCTGGGTCACTTGGGGTCGATAACTAGGTCACTATGGTAAATTAAAGAAAATGCTTGTTAACACGATAGAGGCCATATTTTGCATTCTATCAGCATGAATATATTATCAGTATATATTTCTTGATAAGCGGTTACTCAGATGAGCGATACAGGGCCATCATGGCCCTATTATTTTCATACGGGACATCTCGCATCAAGAAGATTTGAATCAGTGCACAGACCAAACTTTTCTAGAACAAAACGTTATATTGCGCCTACAGACTACACGTTACATAACGACTACAGACTCTACACATTATGTAACGACTACAGACTCTACACGTTAAATTACGACTACAGACTATACACATTATGTAGTGACTACAGAATCTACACGTTATATTACGACTACACACTTTGTAATAAAGACAAAAGAATTAAATTCTATTTGTCGGTTGAAGCTCGTGAACGTGTTTTAACATTATTTATTATTACGAAATTAACTGTGATATAAACATTATGTAGTGAACTTGAGTGTTGATAAAAAAAAAATGAAAAAATGTCTTTTTTTTTAGTTTCCAAGTTCTAAGAACCGCTGATACGAAATGGTCTCTGGATTTGTAATGTAACAAGTTGTTTTGTTTTGCTAAAAGAAAATTGGCAATGAATTTTGACAATAATAGTAGGCAATCTCACGGTACAACACTGTCAAACGGCAATCCTTTAAAGGGGCACTCCCTACATCTAGCAGATTATATTCTTGAAACATAGATGAACGTAAAATGATAAATAAATACACTTTCAAAGAAGAAGCTTTGGCGATAAATGCCTCATTTTACTACAATTAATCAATATAGAGGCTTTCTGTAATAAATCGCATCCACCCATTAATTGTACAACAACTCTACATAGATTATTGAATGGTTTACGGTACTGCAGTATATTTTAAATCGCTAATTTTATCGATAATGACTGGGAAAGCAGTGCAAATCAAGGTTTCACTCGATAAAGCAATACTGTTTTGTACAAGAAAATATTTCAGATCTGACACAAAGACGACACACGTGACTTGCTGCTAGTGTTGATCTACATGTATATATATTTCAATGAATAAGCAGCAGCTTCCAAACTCAAGTTTTAAACAGTCTATTTAACTCACAGCTCACATATTAAACCTACTATACGTAAAGTGGGTTTTTGTCAAAGAGAGGCAGAAAATGTTACGAAAACACATATTTAATAGAAAAACAATTTTTTGTAGAGGCAGTGCCGTTGGGGGTCCAAGGTACACCCTTACCCCCTGTGTTCATAGCAAGTATTACGTTGTGACAATTGAAATGAATGTGCTCTGTATCTCATTATCTACAAGGCTCACTCTAGTTATACTGTATCATAAGTAGATCTAAGTGTTTTGTTTGAATATTTTCCTTTTTATTAAAAAAAAAACATCACACAGATAGAGGGACAGATAGCTACCACAATAGTAATACATAAAGAGAATAGGTCTTCTTCAAATAAGTTGGAAATCTGCCAGAAGTATTCATAGAAACAGAAATAATATCAAACAGGGAATGCCACGTACCAAAAACGCAGCCTCCCCAAAACGAACCCCACATCACCCAGAAGTGCACACCACCAACACACACACACGCGCGCACACGCACACACACACGACACACACACACACAATCATGTACACACACAAATACACTACCAACACACACTAGCATACAAAGCAAACACACGAGGACAAAACGAACAATTAAAGGAACACAGTGGGGCACCGCCTTGGAACGGTCAGTGGCAAAAACACCACTGGGGAGCTTAAACCGGTTTATGGTGCGCACCCAACCTCACTCTTACCCCCACCATGTTCCAAAGTCACAGGACAGTGTAAATAAAATAGAGTCACTGAAACTGATCCGTCGGGGATAAAACTGACTTGTACCTTTCAGCCACATCAGCCCAAAAACGGGCCTTATCAGTGGCTGTGACGGACGAGGAAAACTTCCCCGTCGCCACCGCCGAGTCCCTAAGCTTGTCCACCAGCATGTCACGCTCGGCGCTGCTCAAGTTAACTTTTTGTATACTGTCCATGTTTTGAATGTAGATGTAGCAGACGGCTTTGTTACACGCCACCTGGAGGTGGCGTGTATATTGTTACACCTCCTGGAGGTGGCGTGTATCTTGGAATGCAGCAAGTAAAATTTCCATGGGGTGACGTAACTACTTTTAGACTGTAGATTTATTTCATAGTGTGTTCTTTTGTAACAACCGGTCTTTTGATTTGAGATCGCGAATCAGTCTAAATTTTACGGAAATAGCCGATTTTAAACGAAGACTTCTAACAGATATTTGAATATACTTTACGAAACTACCAAGTTTATGATGTGTCCACTTCTTATTTTAAAGTGTCTTGGAAGTTAAATTCGTTTGTTTACATAAATTTGTACCGCCATTCCGAAACAAACGTCTGTATTGGTGAATAACGAAGATATACGCTCTGAACTTTTATACCTCGATAGCGCAGTGGTATGTATCCCCGTTTGGCACGCGGGAGATCAGAGATCGAAACCTCGGCGGAGTATAATTAACTTTATTTATATAGTGGAAACAAATTAATTTATATCTTGGAAATATTTTTTCTTTTGTACAAGAATAATATAAATTGAAGCAAATTTATATGTTAGAATTCTAAACTTAGGAAAATAAAAAAAAAATTATTATTTCAATGATTTGATAATTCATACAGAGGAAACAATGCCTTTAGACTTCACGTAGAATCATCTTTTTTAGCATTAAACATTAAGAAATGGTCAGCCATATACAAAATTAGAGTGCAAAAAGATTAGGTTTGGTTAATCACCATACATTAAATCCAACATTACTACTTATCGCAACCCCCACTACATTTGGTGGCGTTCAAACATTTGACTTGTTTTGACATTTAATTGCGCACTATCTTCTTTTCATGAAGAGTACTTCGAAGTGCACAGGCATAAGAATCGCACACTGGTAAAAATCGTACGATTTACGTTGTGCGTACGATGGCTTTAGTAAGACGGTCGTAAGATCGAGCGTACGATAATCGTAGATCAAAATCTTACGACAAAATTTTTAAATCACCAATATGCACCTTTCATACAGCGGTACCGCGATATATTCTATGTCTCTGGTACACCTTCCTTTTTTCACAAAGATATTTCTTGTTTCTAAAACTCATTGAGGCTCGAACTTAAATCGCTATATAAGCTAACAGTGCTTTCTTGACTACATTTCCGGAACGATAGGGGGTGGGAATTTTTCGGGTGAAAGCATATACTTAATGTGACGATAGGTTGACCGAATTTTATAGGAACACGAAAACGAATTCTCCATTTAAAGTTAAAACAAACGCATCACTTTGATTGTGAACCTTTTAAATCAAAGTTGATAACCTATGACTACAATCTAACGAACAAGTCGGTTAGCCAACAACTTTGGGGGAAGGGCATTCCCCCCCAAGGTTGTCTGATTTAAACAACTCTGCGTCCTAGAGATGTAATAGTTGATGCAGGGAGCAATCGTGTATATTTCATAATGAGACTGAATGACGACTGTCACTAGTCGAATTGGAATAAGTTTGTTACATTGAAACTCTTAAAGGGATATTGATGAGCAAAGAACATATTCTTAATGAGACGAAGAGTAACGGGTACAATCCCTTTTCTTCAAAGTGAGGTAAAAGGTCATAATTTTGAGAAATTAGGCATTGATTTATACTGTTTGAAAAACAAGTTTGATCTAATATATATATAATATAAAATAAAGGGCCCCGGGGGGGGGGGGGGGGCTCCCTCGGGGGGGGGGGGGGTTCACTATTCTTCAAAAAATGACATGATTATATTCTATGGGGTTTAAATATTAAAACTGAAAGGCTAGAATCACACAAAATTTGAAGTAACAAATAATTAGGGTCAAATGACAGGATGAAGTGTAAGTTCGACATACCAGTGAAAAATTCGACCCATACAGCGTGTGAAAAATTCGACCGAATTTAACGTTTAAAATAGCCTAGTTGTACTATCAACCTAAATTGTCACACCGGCATATTTTCGTCGAATATTCACCGGGTATACCGACATGCATGTGTACATTTTGTAAACATAACTTACATAGTGCAATCACTGTTAAGCTTACTTGTCGTGTTTTGAATCAAAGTTTAACCTATCACTACTCTAACGGTCGGTTTAACCTTGCACGTTGTTGTACACATCCAGGGCTTAACAATCAGACTGAATACGACTGTCACTAGTATTGGTAAATAAGATTGAGCCTGTAATTCATGAAAGAAAATATAGGCACCACCTATTCAGAGGGTTCACATTGCGCACGGGTTACCCTGTCTGCACTAACCTGCGCATGGAAATTTTTATTATTTTTTTATTACTAAAGTAGAATCGCAGAAGACAAAAGGCCAGGTGAGTAGTCGCCCATACTTTGTGTTTTTAAAATGCTGGATTTTTTTCACCCGACATACATGTGTTTTGAAAACACTTACTCAAGTATACTTTCTTTAGTCTGACATATTCAAGATTACTAACGTTGAAAATCTCACGATCAACTTACTAAGTTGAAAATTCAACGTAAACGAAGCCCAATAGTGGGACTTTTTAAAATTCAAGATAATAAGTTTTGAAAATTCAAGATACTAAGTTGAAAATTCAACTTACTAAGTTGAATATTCAACTTACTAAGTTGAATATTCAAGATACTAAGTTGAATATTCAAGATACTAAGTTGAAAATTCAACTTACTAAGTTGAAAATTCAAGATACTAAGTTGAATATTCAAGATGCTTAGTTGAAAATTCAACTTACTAAGTTGAAAATTCAAGGTACTAAGTTGAATATTCAACTTACTAAGTTGAAAAATCGACTTACTAAGTTGAATATTCAACTTAGTAAGTTGAATATTCAAGATATTTAGTTGAAAATTCAACTTACTAAGTTGAATATTCAAGATACTAAGTTGAAAATTCAACTTACTAAGTTGAAAATTCAAGATACTAAGTTGAATATTCAAGATGCTTAGTTGAAAATTCAACTTACTAAGTTGAAAATTCAAGATACTAAGTTGAATATTCAACTTACTAAGTTGAAAATTCGACTTACTAAGTTGAATATTCAACTTAGTAAGTTGAATATTCAAGATACTAAGTTGAATATTCAACTTACAAAATTCTACTTTTGATTTCAATGGCTGTTGGAATGTTCTGGTCAAAAGTGAGAATAATACGGCTGCCCCGACAAAAGACATGTCCCCTCTGTGCTTCCGTATATTATTGATTTACCCAACAAATACAAAATGTAGTGCACGCAATTTGCACAAAAAATAATCGCGTTTTAAAACAGATCTGATTATATCTTAACAGACAAGCTATTAACGGTTCATATATTGACAAAATCGTTATGAGATCCTCATTTTGTAATTATTTTTTGACTCAATAAAATGTGAAGGACGCATTTTGTCCCGTACCTTATGAATGGAACAAAGCGTATATTTACATGCTTGCAGACTTTAATGCATGAATGCAAACATTAATAGAAGGACGTTTACCGAAAAAGAAAACACGATAATAACTTTGGGAGTTTGTTGCACAGTTTTAAATAATATAAGTTAATGTGTCATGTTGAGGAAAGAGGAACATCGGAGTACCGTACGTTCAAACATCTTCAAAGTGACATTTCTGTTGTGTCTCGTGGTCTATGCGTGTCTACAAATAACTGTCATACAAACATCAGGTAAGATATGTTTTTGTTTTTAAGTTGAATTAAAACGAATGACTTTTGGATGACGGAGCTGGTTAAGGAAGTCATCACAGATGCTCACAAGGTCAGGATTGTTCTTTCCCGGTTTCGTTTCGTATAATTAACGGGAGTCACTGCTGATAAATCATAATTTATGAAATATAACAAATTTAAATTTCCGGAAGTGCAAAAATCCAAAACCTCACCAGTGACCCCCTTAAGGTGAGACAGTATCTTTCGTCGGTAAAATTAAAAGTTGTCACATTTATTTGAAAATTGGTGCATGTCTATATCGTGTCCATTTCGTCACATGGTTACGTTTTTATTTTTATGACATCACATGACGACATATATAACAACACCCTCTAGTGGCAGCGTACCGGAACCATCCCGTCATGAAGTAATTCTCATTTAGCTTTATTGATACTTTTTTCTTTCTGTAAATTCTATCAGAGTCATTAAAAAATGAATTATACATCCAAGTAAAAAACATTTTCCTTCGTTCACAAAGCATAATCATGATTCCGCTAAGATCAATTGAATAACGTTTGAAACGTCATCGTTTTTCAACGCTTTTTTTCCGTTTTAAAAAAAATTCAAAATCGGGACGGTAAAAAGTTTTGTAATTTTGATAGTGTTTATTTGATGATATTTGAATACAATTAATGAAATGAAACAAGACGTTTTCGTCCTAGATTTTTCACAAATACTGCGTGAATGATACCACTTGAATGCCAAAAGGACGTTCAGTTCATGACAATAATTATGTCACTGAAAATTTCTATTCTCTGTATTCTTTTAACACGGAAGTTGCAATGTACATATGATCAAATAATTGATTTTCTCCAAGTCTATTTAACCAATGATTCATTTTTGTTTACCAAGAAACGTAGCAAGCCTATGTATAGTCACGAAAAGTCAACAAACAATGACACAACACAACAAAACAGAAGTGAATGACCTTCTAATCTTTTAATAATTTTCGAAACATTTTATCTATCTTCTTAAATTTAGCATTATTTGTTTTATTTTTAGCTCACCTGAGTGAGAGTGAGCTATAATGATCGTCGTCCGTCCACCATTTCCTTCGAACGACATCTCTTCTGAAATCACTGGGCCAATGTTGATGAGACTGTGTTCCCTGCATGAAGCTTTATCAAAGGTGTTCAAAGAATTTCATTCAATGCAGAACTCTGGTTGCTATGGAAACAAATTGGATAAAGTAAAAAGATCTCTTAAACCACAAGGCCTAGAGATAAGATATTTTGCATGTGGCATTGGCTAGTGGATCTCTACCAAGATTGTTCAAATTATGACCCCCGGGTCAAAATTGACCCGCCCGGGGGTCACTTGTTTTTGTATAGTATTATATAGGAAAAACTTAAAAAATCTTCTTCTCTGAAACCACAAGGCCCACAGATTAGATATTTGGCATGTAGAAATGCGTAGTAGAGATCTACCAAGATTGTTCAAATTATGACCCCCTGGTCAAAATTAACCCTCCCCGGGAGTGGGGGAGGTCACTTGGATTCATATAGGCTTATATAGGGAAAACTTTGAACAACCACGAGGCCGACAGACAGAGAATAGATATTTGGAATGTTACTTTGCATTGTGTTGTGGACCTCTAAGAATTATTTCAGAATCATGACCCCTTGTATTATAGCCAAGATAGAACTCGTCCTGTTAAACAAGTACGCACAGTTACGTCCCTTTGTAAAAGCGCCTTTTTGTAGTTCCGGAAAAATCGTCCTCGTGATGGATAAAGTAAAGTCTAAGTCTTCAGCGTATCTTTTGGGTTGAGTATCTTAACTCTCGAACCAACCGGCAACGTAAGCTGCCGGCACACTGCCCGTTACGTCTTATTATTTTTTATTTGATATTTGTAATGAGAATGCATTCCATCATTGCAGTTCTTTTCTTGTTGTGGCAATAGAAGGAAAACATTCTAATCATCTTGTCCGAAAGTCGAATACTGTGACAGTTGTTTTAACTTCACAAACTTGACAGTATTTCACTTTGTAAAAAGTTGATGATATATACAAATGTGTATGAACAGAGATAATCCCTGAAGTTTCAACAGTTTCTTAAATCTAGTATCATCCTACTTGCAGGGGACTTTAAATTTTGTAATTCCTCAATTTTAATTACGCCAACAGTTATGACTCATACATGTTGCATGCTAAAACTGGTCAAAATAGCAATCTTTTGTGGAAAGAATGAAAGTCGGACTTGGCTTTTATTTCAGCAAAATTAACTCAAATTTTATATTAGTTCTGGGATATAGTGATATTAGTATACATGCACGGGATAGTCGACTGTCTCAGTGGTTATGTTTTTAATCAAGTAGATTGCCAAGCTGCTGTTGTCTCATAATTTTTTGAGGTAGAGTGTTTGGATCCCAGGTACGAACGTACAATATAAAAAAGTTGCCAAAGACGGTCGTCTTAATGTGATGTAACTAAAGCAATATTCAAAGTTTATTAGGTTCGATTTTGTATATCAAATGAGTGTGGAGAGGAAAACTGTAATACCCTCTTAATCCTTCCTGCTAGTGGTCTTTAATCACAGATTTAACTGTAGAGTATTTGCTAAATCACACAATGCCTTTTAACCTACTTTTTAACCAAAGAAATGTCATGAATGGAAGCGCGATGAATGTAATTTGTAAATCGTATTCTAAAATAATACCTAGTAGCGTATGAGTGTACACATTCATTGATAAAGTTGATAGAAACTCGTACCAGAGTCAACTCGTACCTGTTTTATAAACAATCTTTGGAAATTAACATAGAACTTTCTACATTGTTTATATTCTTTGTTTTACATAAGGCAGCTAATACACCTCTTATTTTTCCTTGCCTTTTTTGCGCCTTTCATACCCTGGTTTTATGCTGTGTTTTACTGTAGAATAATGACAGACAACCGAAATATCGGCATAATGTTCACAAATAATGCTCGTTGTATGTATTATCAATTCAAATACCTGGTTAACTTTAGAAAACTGACGTACAAATGGAATGTCCTATGCTGTTTTTATAAGGTACGAGTTGGTTTATTCAGGTACGAGTTAACTTAGGTGCGAATTGATGGCTGCAGGTGCAAATCTCGGGTAACTGTTGTTTTTTTTTTGCGGTAACTCGGTTCAACGCCGTTTATCTTTTTTTACAGATATTTCTTGTTTATTCTTCATTTAAAGTGTACTCAGAGCTACATCATAAAATTACGGAGCACTATTAACGGGAAACGATTTTTGAAATCACTTTTATTTTCATAGCGCAAAACTAATTATAATTAAGAAACATAGTGCCTCTAAAACAATATTGCATTAAATTTTGATTAGCCGATCAATTATCCCATTTTCATAACAGAATGGCTTTTATATAACACAAATATATGGATATTTTTTATTTTGAGTGGATTTGAAATATATCTCACCGAGATGTGATACAAATGTAATATTTTCACGAGCGCTAAACGCGAGTTAAAATGTGAAAATTGCATCACTTTGAGTTGAGATATATTCCATATCCACTCAAAACAAACAAATTTTCTTTTTATTTTATGGCAACTTTTAAACAAAAGCAAAATTACGTATATGCACCACTCGAAATGTAGTTCCGGCAGACCTATATCACCCACACTGTGACTGATATGAAATCTATATCCTCTAATGATAGATATGAACGTTTTACTATTAACTAAAATACTAAAAACATTCACGAGAGACTGAAAACGCAAGAGTTGTTTATTGACCTTTTAACACGGCATTATCATAACAAAAGGTGTTTTACAGAGTAGTTTTTCAATCCAAAAATGTTCTTAATTCTACTTTTCATTTCAATGGCTGTTGGAGGTTACCAACTTCCGATCAAAAGTGAGCTTAATACGACTGCAACGCCCCCCCCCCCCCACGCCCCCGCCCCTCCCCCCCGCCACACAAAAACCACATGTCCCCTCTGTGCTTCCGTATATTATTGATTTATCCATCAAATACTGCACGCAGTTTGCATTTTGTTAATAATAAATTGTAATAGTAGTAACAGTTTTACCGGATGAAAAAAGGTGTGTGTTTACACTGCATGCAGACTACAATGTAATAATGCAAAATGCGGAAGTTTGACGAAAAATACACACGATAACTTTGGGAGTTTGTTGCACAGTTTTAAAGAATAAAAGTTAATGCGTCATGTTGAGGAAAGAGAAACATCAGAGTACGATACGTTCAAACATCTTCAAAGTGGCATTTCTCTTGTGCCTTGTGGTCTATGCATGTCTACAAATAACTGTCATACAAACATCAGGTAAGATATGTTTTTTGTGTTTTTAAGTTAAATTAAAACGAATGAACTTTGGATGACGGAGCTGGTTAAGGAAGTCATCACAGATGCTCACACGGTCAGGATTGTTCTTTCCCGGTTTTGTTTCGTATATTAAGAGGTCTACTGACTAAAGATCGTCTTACTTGATAAATCATCGAAAGTTAACTTTTATGTTTCACCACAGAAGTACCCTGCAGCCTGAAAAAAAAACAGTAACTTTTTCTGTTTTGTTAATTTCTCTTTTAATTCGCTTACATGTGCCTAACATAGTCAAGACGCTGGCTCATTCGCTCACTATATCGTTCAGTAGCTCACTCATTTACTAACTCACGCACGCACGCTATTCACTTCCTCATTGCGCAGCGTTTACGCACAGTCACATGAAGTTTGGACCCCGGAAAATCATTTTTATAAAACACCCTGGACCGACTATCAAGCATATATAATATATGTTTGATAGTCAGTCCGAGGTGTTTTATAAAAAATAATATAATGTTTGATAGTCGGTCCGGGGTGTTTTATAAAAATGAGTTTTCGGGTCCAAACTTCATGTGACTGTGCGTTTACGTGTCAACACGTTACACTTACGAATCAATAATATTTGCAGGTCGGCCGTGTCAATCTAAGCAGCCGGATTCCACTGTACCACAAGTAAGATTTCATAAGATTTCATTGACAACATTTTAGTTGATGTTATTTAAAAGGATTGAATTTCAGCTGGTTGGTCTTGGCATGTCATACCCCCTCCCCCTCCCCCAGCCCTCACCCGCCCCATTGCCGCCAGTTCACAACCGAGTTCATATTTATATTTCCATGAAGCTTGGTCAAATGTTTATCTGATCGAGACGGTGTGCAAAACTCTGAAAGCTCAAGATCAATGACACACGTATGGATCGAATGTCACATAAATCTATATTAGGCCTACTATATTTTATGAACTTATTGAATGTTTTTCTTGACATTTGAGTCGAGATTGTAATGTTATTAATCAAGTGATTTCATATTGGCCTTGTTATTTGTCCGAGGGTGGTCGTATTGGCCCAAGGCCGAAGGCCGAGGGCCAATACGACTGCCCGAGGACAAATAACAAGGCCAATATGAAATCACTTGATTAATGATAATTTTATTATTCAACTTAACAATATTGGCTAAAAAAACAAGAATAAAGTGAATCTAACATGTCCATGAGTTGTGGATAAGGAAATTCTACCCGAGGGTTGAGATATCTCCCAAAAACGAGGCTCTGCCGAGTTTTTTGGACGTTTCTCAACCCGAGGGTGGGATTTCCTTAACCACAAGTCAATGGACATGATACATTTATTTTCTCACCGTTTAAATCGCATTTTCACACAAGAAAGAAGCAATAAGTGCAAATACAGGATGGGGATGAAAAAAATGAAAATCAACTTTTTCTCGAATTTTACTCCAAAACTGCTATAGATGGATAGAAAATGATATAACTAAGAAAATGAATACCCATAACTCTTATGTTTATTTCAGAAATAAAAATTTTATAGTCATTTTTCTATAACTCTATGTTGTGAGATAAGATTTTCCATCACTGCTAAAAATACTGTAGAGATTTTTCTGTCCGGTAAGTGAGAAATAAATGTTCTTGTAACAATAACAATGTTATTTGTATTTAACTTAGTAAAATAAGACATCAGCAGGAGTCTATAAAAAAGTCTGCATATCAACTGAAACAAAATGGCGTCGTTTCAAAATCTAACGGAAGTGACTTCTCCGTATTGGCCCTCTCTTTTAAACCAACCAGAATGCTTGAATTCCATATTGGCTCTGCTTTCTCGTATTGGCCCTGGTTTTCTCATATTGGCTCAGTTATGCTTTGTATTAGCTCTACCTGTTTCATATCATGTGTGCAATTGATCTAATACAGTGTGTAATATTGTAAAGTTGAATAATAATTCGTTTTATTGAGACGAATCACATACAGGGGCCAAAGTCTATGATACTACAACATGTCTATCCCCTTAACCCTAAAAACGCTGGAAAATGTTCAGGTCAACGAGATGTCATGCAGAAACAATGTTCCTGTTCATATTCAAGGTAACAAAGGTCAAATGTCACAATACTATATTGAAGGATATTTGTAGACCTAGGTGAAACGTTTTCCATGTCAAATTTCTGTGAACAGTGCATATTTAAGTCGTCTTGTACCTTTGTCCAAAACAACATACAGGATGATTTGAAATGAGCATGTCACAAATGTAAATTAACATAAACATGATAGAGTATGGGAGTAGCCATTGGGTTTGCTGCGGCTAATATCAGTGGTAACTATAGTTGCAAATGGGACGGTGAGGATAGACTGTGGCATACGTTAACATTCTACAAATTAAACATGATAAATGCATAAAAAGGAAAAGAAACGTACACAAACTGAATGCATGCACATATACTTGGATTTTGGATCCAGTCAGCTCCATCCTAGCTCATTGCTATTAATCTTATTACAAAAGCAATCAATATACATGCATTAGAAATTCATTAAAACTCCTCTTTTCAAATTTTGTTTTCACCCTTTGACAAAATGTATAGACAATGCGTTGTTTTTGTATTAAAATGTATAATAATGAGCTAGACCGTAGCTGGTCGAGTCCGAATCCCGAGTAAAGCAGAACACAGATATTCGCTATAATAGGACACAGTTTATTTAAAATTCGAAAGATTAAGTATTATTGTATTGCATTTCTGATTGCTTCTGTAGTAAAAAAAAAAAATAGTATTTTCATCTGTATGCTAGAGAAACATAAAGTGCATTCTGTTAATCTCTTCAACAGGCGCTCCAGATAGTGAATCTTCAACAGGCGCTCCAGATAGTGAATTACACGACACATTTACCGAAAGATGAGACTGGAACATTCCATGCAACCGGAAGTCCTGACCATTTGGCAGTCACGGTCAATAAAACGCTTACTCCAAGTTGCGGTGACCATGTCAGACTGGTCCTTGGTCATCAAAGACAGTATAAAGGTATATTTGTTTTATTTTGCGACATTCTATGTACGTGGCAGGAAAAGTGTCACAGTAGGTCTACAATTTTCAACAATTCTCACGAGCAAACATTACGCACGTGTAAAGGGATCAGCCGAATAAGAAAAATCAAGTGCACACTAGATTCATTCCCATTATCATGTCAAAATTCACGAATGTTGTAGCTTTTGGATTAATCTGTGACTATTGGCAATTAATCTTCTTTTTCTTGTAAGAGCACATAATATATAAATTTGCGTACAAGGATATCTAACTGATACAATTACATGCATTTGCAAAAAAGAGACATGACGAATGTTGTTATCAATATAAATCAGGATATGTATGAAATAAAATGCATCGTTTTCTTGGGGTTTGCTAAGTGTACTTACGTAACCTTCCCAAAATAGAATGTGTCATTATTATTTAAACCAATCTGCACATATTCATGTCTGCCATCTATCCATAATTAATCAAAATGCATCATACCTCTTGCAATATCTTTATTTTCATCTATGTTAAGATGGTTTTAAAGTAATATTGAATTAGCTATGTTTTGCTGGTTTTGAGCTGTTAATTTAACTAAAGTTATAACTGAAGGCGAGTCATTATGGCAAGCCAATTTACTATTTAATAAAAAAGAGATTATTTTCTTATTATAACAAAGGGGATATATTTATTAAATTAAAAAATATCTCTGTAAATAAGGAGATGTCTAGCATAAAGATATCTAATTTTTGAAAGATATTTCACAATACCAAAGAGATATCTCTCAGTGTAGTAGATATATCTCTTAACCGTAAAGAGATATCTCTCCAACATCAAAAGATATCTATGAAACGAGTCATCTATTTAAAATACAGAGATATGTCTTAACTTTAGAGAGATATGTCTGTAACTGTGAGAGATATCTTTCAAAAATAGAAAGATATCTCTCAAATGATGTTAAAGACTCAGTAGCACAATTAAATGTAACTTATTTTACCAAGAAAGATGTCTTACCAGCGGAAATGACCTTTATTTGTACCAAAAACATTTCCAATTTGCATTTTATTTATCGTAAGTACATGTTTAAAATATAGGGCAGTATTTTTTCAATGATATTTCAAAACAAGAGCTGTCCCTCATAAGTGACGAATGCCTCCAAACGGAGGTGTCTCACAGTCTGTGTCCTTATGGAACCAGTCCTTGCGCATGCTTTTGCAACATATTTACCGTGTGCGTCTGTACTTGAAAATTGTAGGTCTTCAATTTTCAACAATTCTCACGAGCAAACATTACGCACGTGTAAAGGGATCAGCTGAATAAGAAAAATCAAGTGCACAGTAGATTCATTACCATTATCGTGTCAAAATTCACGAATGTTGTAGCTTTTGAATTAATCTGTGACTACTGTCAACAATTACTTCCAATGAATTCTATTTTCTACATCCGTTATTTTACATTAAACTCCTTAATGACTGAACATGTGACTATAATGAAGAAGTGCTCTCTAGTTAAATCATTATTATCATTATTATTATTATTATTATTATTATTATTATTATTATTATTATTATTATTAATTGCGAGTAATGTGAATGATACTGTTGAATGTTCTTTATCTTCTGGTAGAAATGGTAAAATTTAAGCAGAAGATTATCCCCTTTACGCACAAAAGTAACATGTCAAGTTCAATATCTCTCTTAGGCAATATTCAAGTACAATCGATAATCAATGATTTATGACCCTGTCCGTTATTTACGGATATTACCGAACCGTAGTTGTTTCCGTTAACTTCTAATCCCCAATACTTATCGATTGTCAGCTGATATAGCGGTTGGCACTTTTTCTGCCGTATGTAAGAGCTTTAGAAATGTCTTTAATAACTTCATTCTTCTCTGCTGGCTCATCAGTAGGACTTGGAAAACACTGATCACTCCTCCACTATAACATCACTGGATTTAGAATGTATAGCAAGTCAATTTGTTCCATCTAAAAAGAGAAATATCTCTGATTTCATAGAGATATCTCCGAAAATAGGGGAGATATCTTTTTAAATTCAGAGATATCTCTGTAATTAGGAGATATCTTTCGTTAAGTAGAGATATCGCTCATGTTCTAAAAGATATCTCTCAATGCCAATATTGCAAGCCATTTTACTATTCATTCTAAGAAGAGATACATGTACCTCTCTTATATAAGAGAGTTATCTTTCCTTTAAATAGAGATAACTCTTTCACGCTGAGAGATATTTTTTATCTCAGAAAAACCTTCCCTGAACTCTCTACTTACAGAGATGTCTGTTTACAATGTAATATCATTTCAGAGATATCTCTATTATATAAACATGTATACTTAAATTTCACATACATATTGAGTAGTTTTCTTCTAAACAACTTGCCATTCTGCTGGAGCATTTTACCGAAAATAGCATTGGGTAGTTGCGGACTACATAGACACTCAGTGGCCCAGCTGCTTTAAGAAAATGCAATAAAAACTGACGGTGTAGGTAAGTTAAGGGTGTTGTGCATAATCTCGTGTTTTATCATTTTACATATTATGATAAAAATCAAGATATTTAGTAATATTTCGAACGAAACAAAAACATTCTGGGACAGTTAAGTCATATCCAAGTTTTTCAGCGCCTAAATTTAGATTTTAAACTCTGGACATGACCGATGGCCTCCCTTCTCCAGATGTTACTAGTCCTAACTTCTGTACCGTTCAGGATGACGCACACCAATATCTTCTGATTGTTTAAATCCTCGTTGTCTGGTCTGTCCGAGAGATTGTCTTCCTGTATGCGACATTTGCGTGTTTCAATGTCAAAAGTTTCAATGTTTCTAGCCTTGTGGCTAATCTCACTCTTTAGTTGTTGTGTTGTGTTTTTGCTCTACGTTTTTGATATCAATTCTATCTTCGTTCTACGTTTGAATTTAAATCCCTTTAGTGTAGAAGTTGAACACGTTAATACTATTGCAAGTTTAAGGAAACACCTAGTCTTATAGAGGTTTTACATTGCTTGTTAAGCCGGAAAACAGTGTTTGACTCTCGAGTCGCTGATGTTTGCTACTCATTGGATTTATTTACGATTCGTAGATCAAAATTTTAATGTTTTTAAAACTATTTAAGAAGCTTTGTGCATCAAAACAGTGTCCATGCAATCCACTATTCATGATTTTTTTAAACTAACATAAAAGCATAACACATTTGTTTCAGACATATGTACGTCTGATCATTTGTTTCACTCCAGCGATTTGTCATAAACTACAAGGCATGCCTCTTTCATCTAGAGGTATCTGATATCAGATACCGCGTGTTTTCCTTTAGTGTAACTGTTAAATGAAAATTAAATGAAATACTATATTTGCAGGTGCCTAATGTTTATGCAAATGTTTAAAACTGCCATGATACATGCACGCAACAGGCCGTATGTCACATACTTTTAGTCGTTTTTCGGTATATTGGTGGTCATCTTTGACACCATCTTAGATTTCTAAAAACGTACCATGATGTGGCTAGTCCACCCAAATATTTCTGACGCTTTATAATCTAATGATTGCTTATGAAAATTAGCCGATACGTTTTTTTTGCACACAAAGTTCTCAGGAAATCGACTATACACCCTTGCTATACAATTGGAAAAAAGTAACCACTATTGGACATATACTGGATGGTTAGTTACCGCGCTCTAGTGTAAGGTTAAGTCAATTCCGTTGGTTGAAAATAATTGGGGAAGCCCTACATATTTAAATTTATTATACAAAACTCCATTAAAAGTACGATACTATAGAGCTGATCTGTTACTTCCCTTATTACTTAATAAAAATATTTGAACGGTTAAATCAGAATAATAATGTATAACAATATACAATGTAACAAATAAGAGAACACATTTTAGTTTGAGCTTAAACACACACGAGGTCACAGTTACATTGTACCAGGCCTCAATAACTCATAAGATATAAAGTATGTTTCTCTTGTTGGTCCCTGCATGCTTTATTTCTATAATTATCCTAGCGATGATTAACAGTTTCTGTTCAGTTATGTTTATGATTTCGGGAAAACGATTTTTAATTCTTGTTAAGATTTTTATGAGCACATGCATGTGAATAAAACCTTTTCACAGTGAGAAATACTACAGTTATTATGATCTTTATTTTTTCGCCAAAATATACCCCAGAATGCCTAAGAACGCAGCTGTGGCGATATAGAATCTCAAATTTTTCGGGGGAGCATGCCCCTAACCCCCTCTACAAACTGTATTTGCCCAGCTACGCCCCTGTTTCTTGCTGATCAGCTGTGTTCATTGCGTTATAAAGATTTGTTTCTTTTACGTCTTAAACTTATTTCTAATTTGAGCTGGAGCTAACAATTACTGTTCGATTTCGTAAACAATGTGTTTATAAACATGGACCATTCCATTTAATTTATATATTAGGGATTGAAGCATTGGTGAATATAAAGATCAATATATTTAGTATTTCAATAGAATTGTCACTACTTCACAACAAAGAAATACTGGTACAGTGGTAAAAATGCTTGCTTCTAAGACTTGTGTATCGCGGTTCGATCTCCTGACTGAACAGTATTTTTTTTATAATTTATTTCTTGGAAACAATCGTAACACTTATAAATTATGTAATATATTGTTGTTTAAGATGTTTTATAATTTTTTATTTTAATCGTGTTTGTCTCTTCAAGGACAAGACGTGGTTGATACAAAACAAAGCAAAATATTCGTTATTTAGATAATTTAACGAATTAAAGCTTTCGCATGAAATGCTTTGATCTAAAAGAAAATGTGTTTTAACTTTTTCTTCCGTCTTAATAGTTAGGTAAGATGTGATATAATAACGTCCAGAAGTCGCCCACTTTTCCCCTAAAAGGAGACGGGAATTTCAGTGGTTATATCATCCTAGGACACGCAGTCGGCATCATATTACGAAAACATTTATTGTTTTCCTGATAAAATGGGTCTAAATAAAAGGGAATTGACTGAAAAAGGTGATGACTACTTTCCCTCTTTTCTATCCACCTCTCTCTCTCTCTCTCTCTCTCTCTCTCTCTCTCTCTCTCTCTCTCTCTCTCTCTCTCTCCGGTCAGTCATGCTTGTTCAAGGCAAAATAGCCGCAGTAGTAAAGAGTGGACAAACGTCAGATATAGTTGGCACTATTTGCATGTTCAAAACTAGCACAAATAAATGAAAAACTGACATAAAAACAAAGTCAGCATGTCGTTTTATGTGTCTCCAGAAAAGGAAAACATTCCAAGCGCCTACAAAAAGCATAAAACGAACCAAATTACTACCATTCTTACAGGTAACTGCATTCGCCGAATTATGAGCGGGAAAACACTATAATTCTACAAAGAAGGATAAATTGGGCCACCCCTTACCTTTTCCTGTAAAGTGGTGCCGGCCGCGTCCCCTCGGAAGATACGACCACTGAAATTTCCATCTTTTTTAGAAGAAAATGATTGGGTGATTTGCGGCGTGATAATACAAAATGTCAAATACTAATGTAAAATCTTAACAAGACAAATTTTGATGCAAAGCATCAAAGGCGCTGCGCATGTTTTTGAAACATGATTTAAAGGAATCAGAGTCATTTTAGAATATCAGTAAACAACCTATCAACGGGAAAAACCAAATACATTATGTTATATGTAACTGTTATCATAATAAGTAAAATACCACATGTACTACAGTTTAACCAAAAAATAAACGAATCATAAAACAACCTTCCGTATAATAGTACAGCTCGTGGTCAGTAGACGCTTTTCGACGCAAAAAGAAACCCACGTGATTAATTTTGTCTTTACTATTGGTCAGTTGTTAGCGATGCTTTACATAACTTTCATTGAGACCCCATGTATCGCATAGTTAGGTGAACGGTCTTATTTATAATGCCTACATTTTACTTTAGTATGTAGTAATTAAAATGGGTTTTCATTAATTATTCACGTTGACAACATATGTATTTAAACTTCAAAATGTTTAGAGATAGCAAAACAACTATCGATTCGTTTTTTTCTGAACGTTGATTAATCTGGCCGTAGGGTCCGTAAACAAAGCAATAAAAAAAACCGTAACCTTCAAATTTGTGGAAAAGTTATTAAATATCCTATGAGTATGTCAAACGTTTTGAATTAACGGCCGAAGACGTATGCATCTGGTATAGTATTGTTTGTAATCAGTTAATACTATTTATTTATTCATTATAGGGAGTTTGTTCAAACATAATACATAGTTTTTATTACAATAATAATGTTGGCTGCTCCCTATTCGATTATACAACCCCATGGTACAAAATTAAAACCTATTCAATACTGGCACTGTGCTTCCGCACAGCGCCAATGAAAGAAAGATACAAATACAAAAGTCCAAAATTGTGATTGTAATAGCCTACATTAGTTGCTGTAAATTAGACGAAAAATGCTTGAAATTCCCTATCGACAAAATAGTTGATTTTGCCAACCAAAGGTTGGACACCACACCACCACCCACCCCAAACCAGCCCCAAGTTATGCCCTGTAGCCCTACGTTAAGATATGATGAAAATCATATTCGGTTTCTATATTTTCCCAACAGCTAGGACAACAGCAGTATTTGTAGTTTCCGTAGCTGTTGTGTGTGTTGTTTAAAATTATTAAGACATCGTATTCATTTCATCCCTTCTGAGAACATGTTAGCTAACACAAAATTATTTCCTTCTATTGGAAATAAAGAGAAACATAAAGAAAGTCATTGAAAGTCATTGAAATCAATAAGATAAAAAATATATGGTCGTACTAGGGCTCGAACCAGTAACTTTAAAATAAAACGTACATATTATGCGCTCAAATATCTCGCTTATAACCACGCGGCCAGTATTGCACACGACTGTCTCATATCAAAACTACTGGTACATTTTTAAATTGAATGACCCGACTTACCTAGGTACTGGAGCAGTCTATTTTAAAAGTACAAAAACATGTATGACATAGAAATCGAACTGTACCACCTTTTTCCTTGTTGTAAACAGTATTGAAACAAGAAGTGTATATAGAAATAGAAGCAGATATTTTAGTTTCGCGTTAAAGTGACACTATGCTCATCTTACTGCACATAGTGTATTTTTGGTGACAGTTTTATAAAAGCAATTTTCGGTAGCTGTGCATTTAAATGTGTTAAACTAATGATAATGCCGCATTAATATTTGAAGTTGGTGCTTTAGAAATTAAAGAAATGGACTAATAAAATAATAATTCCTTCCTTGGCAGTGATCTCCCTTGTGTTATTAGTGTTGCTCGGCAGTGGAAGGGAAGCAACTCCGACATGCATTTGTTTATTTCTTAAATTGACTCTCCCAGTCAAAATAGGAAAAGTAATATTTGGAAAGTTATTATTTCGTACTAGTAGCAGGAAAAGTTTGTTGTATTGGGTCAAAAGTTATTATTTCCTCTACCCTTTTCACACACACATATTTCAGCTGGAATTTTACTTTAAAAAAATGTGCATAATGTCACTTTAACCCCTCGATAAATGTATGTTTTTATAGTCAGCTCGTGACTGGGTATTGTAATTGAGCAGCCCTAAAAGTTTTATGTTAGAAGGTAACATGTTATATAATATTTGCTTTGTCATGAGGTAATATATTCTAGCGGTAATAAATCGCTTCCCTCGCATTCTAGTGTCTAGTTTCAATTCAAATTTATACATTATGCAAAATGACAAATGAATATAAAGCTGATCGCTCTCAGATTTCTGAGAAAATTATACGAAAGCCTATTAGGACTATCTAAAAGTCGAAATATTGCGAAAAAAGGCGTAATAAAAGGCGTAGTAACGCGAAAGAAAGCGTTAGCGTTAACACGCCTTTCATTCGCATTACATAGAGGATAATTGTTGGTTTCGGTGTAAGATCACGTTATAATTTCACCGAGTGGGCACCAAAAGTGATATTTTCACGAGTGGCGCAGCCACGAGTGAAAATAACTAATTTTGGTGTTCACGAGTGAAATTAACGTGAAATTACACCGATACCAACAATTTTTCTGTTTATTTTATGGTTAAAACTCTATTTTTATTGAGTTTGTTTCTATAAAATATCGAAAATCGCGGGAAACGTCATCAGAAAACATAGAACAAATGACGTCATTTAAACGACGTCATCGTCGCATGGTCTCCAGCATTAAGACCGCTCGGTATACTTTTAGACGTAAATCCGGGCTAAAGATTGCAAAAACAGTAAAAAATAAAAATGGTAATCCACTGTTTCAAAACTGTGGATTATCACTTTTATTTCACTGAGAAAACTCTATAATTCACTGGAATACATAAAATAAATAGAGGATAATTGTTGGTTTCGGTGTAAGATCACGTTATAATTTCACCGAGTGGGCATCAGAAGTGATATTTTCACGAGTGGCGCAGATCTTACACCGATACCAACAATTTTTCTGTTTATTTTATGGTTAAAACTCTACTTTTATTTAGTTAATTTCTTCAAACTATCGAAAATCGCGGGAAACATCACCAGAAACATAGCGCAAATGACGTCATTTAAACGACATCATCGTCGCATGGTTTCCAGCATTAATTACGCTCGGTATACTTTTTGACGTAAATCCGGGTTAAAGATTGCAAAACAGTGAAAAATAAAAATGGTAATCCACTGTTTCAAAACTGTGGATTATCACATTTATTTCACTGAGAGAACTCTATAATTCACTGGAAAACATAAAATAATACGCATTTCTTTCGCGTAATAAGGCCTTTTATGTAGGGTTAACGCACGTTTTTTCGTGTTATAACATCTGCAGAATCCCGAGGGATGGTTGGTGCCCGAGCCCGTTAGGGCGAGGGCACCAACATATCCCGAGGATTTCTGCAGGTGTTATTACACGAAAAAACGTGCGTTAACGCTATTCTAGCATAAATAACATAAAAAATCATTAAAATAAAAATGAAACGCTCTTACTGGTACGACGTTCAATGATGTGCGGGACAACGTCCGTGTTGTTTACGTCAGATTTATGACGTCATCAGTGGTTTTTAAGCCCGGCACTGTTGACGCCGTACATGATGTAAGACTTGGGAGACAACGGCCATGTACTGCGCATACATGAAAACGGTTTATAACAGCGCGTGAATCTCCCCGTTAACACACGTTTTTTCTCCTGTTAAAACACCGGCAAAATGGGCAAAAACAGCACATTTTATGCTAGAATTAGCGTTATTACGCCTTTACTTTTTCGTTACTTAACTTTAACCAAATTTCGTTGCAAACCTAACTTAAACCAAGTTTCAAAGAAGTCAAACAAGGGCCATAATTTGAATCAAATTCATGCAATAGGTATCTAACTTGACAGTCCGACACTCTTGAAGACTTAAATGAAGTTTCAAGTCAATCCTATAAGTGGTTACTCAGTTGTATCTATTATAGTACCTTGCATGCAAAACAAAGCTGCAACGTCGGCGCCGACGCACAAGTGACTGTAATAGCTCTCCACATCTTTCGAATGGTCGAGTTAAAATATAATTAATGTTCAACTGTTAAAGTGATATTACCGTTCAAAGTGACCATCATAATTTTAAATAAAACATTAATCAGTGATTTATACTTCTCGAATAATAAACATTGACATAGTTATAACCCAAAAATAACGATCTGTATAAAAGTTTCATTCACAATGAATATAGAGGAAATCTGTAAAAATCTGTTTTGACTACCCTAGTCAAAAATAGAAGATCCACCTTTTCTGTTTCTGCATATCTTAATTTGTTTTTGTCAATAACAAAAATAACTTGGTAAAACTTATTTCTTAAATGTTTTTAAAGCATCCACTGTATTTTGAGCATCATTCTTAACTATATGCCAATGTGACCATTTTGAAGGGTAATATAACGTGAGAAGAAATTGTTTTTGATATTTCTACTAAATATAAAATTAAAGCACTAGAAGTTCTGAAAATCTGCCACCAGTCAACAAGTAAATTAAAAGCAAGAAGGCAAAACATGCTCTCCAACACTGCGTGATATTGGCAGCGTCGGCAGGGCCATCGCTACTGTTTCCCTTTTGGCGGTGTTTTTACGACCAGATATGGATAAATATTCTCTCTTTACAAATCTATGTCAAAAAAAGTTTATTTCAAGTTTGTTTAAATAGTTTGGCAATGTGTGTTAAATAGTTAAGCAAAATTAAACATTGCCTATTTTCAACTCTATAATTATGTATATAGCTGGGTTGTCATTTTCCTATATAGAGTTATGCAGTGTCAGACAGCAGCATGCCGGCATCAACGCATTTTATCGTAAATAAAATATTTTTTGTGTGTGAAAGATATTAATAATAAATCGTGAAATGATCTTACATTCTCTATACATGTATATGTCATTAAGAAATTTGGCTTAATGATTTTATACAGACAGAGATACCGGATTCTTCATTTTGACTAACCATTGCAAGCAGATTGACGACATAATATACTCTTTGTTAATTTTTATCGCAGGCTATTTTACTATTTATTCAAAAAAGACATATATTTCGTTTTAATAGAGATATTTCTTTCGCGCTGAAATAAATCTATCATGAAAATAATCTTTTATTATCATGATCATTTCTAGGATTAAATTGGAAGTCTCTCACAAATAATTTCGAAGTAAATCAAACAGAAAACATTCAGTAGCACATAAGACATATGATATCCAAGTTTTTCAGCGCCAAGATTCAGCTTTTAAACACTGGACTTCTCTTTAAGTTTAGCGATATCAAAAACGTTGAGAACGGCATTTTTCGATTTTATGTGATGTGCTTTTTGCTTGTATTCCCAGAAATTTTAATGAAACGCACCTCTGTAGTCTGAAGTAGCTACCGAAAATTTAATTTATTGTGTAGCGTGTAAGAAATCCACAATAGCCTAGATATTATTTCATAAATCTCACTTAACATCTAAAGTGGGCGGGGCCTAAAACGTGTTCTTACATACCGGATCGGGCTATCCGCAGTTTTCACCAGTGCTGGAAAATCTCATATTACATCCCCCATGTAATATGACTTTCGTGAATTACTTGTGACGTAACGTTATAAACAATGTAACGTCACTTTCCCAAACACAGCATCTGAATAACGTTTGTTTTTATATTAAAAGGCATCATTTCTATTAGTTTGCATTTAAGTATCTTTTTTAAATGCAAGACGGTATGTAAGAAATAGTTTCTACCATGAGATATTTGGTTCAGATGGAAATATCCGTCACCTCGGGTAAAAACTAATAATATCAGGACAGTGTCATAATAACACTGTCCTGTGATATCAGATGTCGCGATATCAACAAATATCAGATCAGCGTTATCGAGTCGTCGTCATGGCAGTTGCATAATAAATACGTTTTCTTCACTACTCAATTATATTGTTGCTTCTAATTATAATACCTGCGAAATACACGAAACCATTCTTGTTTTATAGGATTTCTCACCATAGGCATCTGCACGGTTCCGAGAGAACGTGCCTCGTATCTAGAAAACACTCTCCGGGCCCTTTTCAATGGGTCTTCAGATATTGAAAGGAAGGATTTTGTTGTTGTTTTATTTCTGGGTCACGATAATGAAACTTGGAGAAGTGAAACACGAGAAATGGTGAAAAATATCTTCAGTGACAACTTAGAAAAGGGAGAGATACAGGTTGTACAGCCAGATAAAAGTGTTTATCCGAATATCAGGTATGTTGCTTAATAATTGTTATCGCATGTTTTTAGTTCAAAGACGAACAGACGGACAGGCAAACAACGAACCTTGTCTTTTCAGACTTTGTGACAGCCGTTTTGGGATTGAAAGCATTTGTGCCAATTTCTGAAGAGCTCATGCGAAGCGACACTGACTCCATATTATTTTGCCTTTGCAGTTTTCAGAAAAATCTTGGTTAACAAAAAGATTCAAAATAGGTAACACATTTTTGGGGTTGGATGGGACGTGAGGTCGAGACATAAAAGTATTAAATTTTGAAACACTACTTTACAATGATTAATCTAGAGCTTTGTCTTATTAATAGGTGAAATCAACAACTGATGTTATACAAATTTTATCGTCGGCAACTTCGACGGTTGAAGTCCGCTAGATCAATAAAACCAGTGAAGACAACAAATGAATCCTGCTATGTTGATGTTGTTGTTGTTGTTGTTGTCTTGTATACAGTTACTACACATGTCAAAAGACTTTAATCAATCGTTGTAAATTCCAAAACACACATCATACACATTCAATGTATTTATTATAACACAATCGTGTATTCACTTGACTTCTTGTCAGGAAATTATTCTGGTATCATGGCTTAAGTATGCGGATAACCATCATGCCCCTATCAGGAATTGGGCGTTGTGTGTTCAAAACTGCATGACTATACAAAGTAGTTCTAATCACTGTACCCTGTCCCCAACCGCTCCCAGTGAGACAGACATACTCGGGACAGTTACCAGGTTATCGTCGTAGTACTTCTACGTCCACAAAGTGTAGTGGTTTTATCAGGCTGGGAATAAGCTGATTTCATAGTTCGATCGAGCCTTTTTAATCAAACTTGGTCAACCTTTGAATTATTATACCATTTAAAAATTTAAACATGAAGTCTCACCAGTTTGACAGGAAAAATAAGTACATACTTAGGAAAAAGCCGAATCCAGCGTGGGATTTAAATCTATGAGCCTCGTAAATATTGAATGATTACTTACGTTAAATTAACTTTTGTATCTGACCTCTTGACTGTTAAATATTTTACAAAATGTTCCTTATTGCAAAAGCATTACAATCAAAAACTATTTTTAAAAAAAAGATGGTGGGTGCGATTAAGAGTATGTGAAAGAGATGGGTAGCTAGATTTCATAGCAAAAACACGAAAGTATACACTACGTGTGTCAAGTTTTATCTTCAAACAGTGCTGAAGAAGGCATCAAATGTCACAGGGTGAGTAAAATGTGTACCCTGACCGAGATGCATGCAAGCTCTTAAAATGGTTTCAAATTCCAAACGCTTATTGGGTCTCTGGGGAGCTTTTTATGTTCAAACATGCTACCCATGTGGCATAACCCATTGGATGCTTTTTTAGCGGCCAACTTGGTATGAAACTTGCAATAAAAGTCAGGTTTGCGATGAAGAAATATCATGTTACATGTACTTGACACTTGAAAGGTCTGATTTATGTATTCTATTAAAAATATCCGTTGTGGCTTTTTTCGCAAAGTTTAGGAGAAAGGGTGTATCTTTGAACGGTAAAAACTTACTAATATTTCATCTATTTGTGAGGTAGCGTTTTGTTTAAGCATCTTTAAATGCTTATTGCGCACCATCATGCTATTTTTAGCGAAAAAAAGCCTTCATTTTACAGACATGACCATATTTGGTGTATACCACACATTCAAAAACATACGTAAAATCGCAGACAAAAGGGACTTTTATGGCTTATAGAAACCAACCAGATGTAACTGATAAACTGAGGAATTTCATTGATTTCGGCTTTCGTCCGAATATGTTATATTTGCTAACATTAAGTACTAGTAATCAAAATTTTGCAGTATACAAATAAAGAAATGTTATATCTACATTTATTTAATAGTTTTAATGTTTATAATTTTCAGTGCAATTCGGAGGAGGACCTTCAATGATTCCCTTCCACGTGTGCACTGGAGGACAAAACAAAACATTGATTTTGCATACATATTTGGCTATTGCGACGGAATATCGGAATATTACCTTCACCTAGAAGATGACGTCATCGCCTCTCCAAATTACATTTCAGAATTTAAACAATCTCTTAATAAACATGTAGAGCATTCCTGGTTTTTCCTGGACTTTGGAGGGGGTTTCTTTGGCAAATTATTTAGATCACGTGACCTGTGCATGCTGAAATCTGTACTTCTGATCTTCAAAGAAGAGAAACCTTGTGATCTGTTACTTAATGATTTAAAAATGATTATGCTTCACGATTCCAAAAAGGTGAAAAACGAGAAAGTCCTTTTTAAACATATTGGGACATATTCATCCCTAAAAGGTAAAACTTTTGATAAAAAGCCCCCGAAAGCAACGAGAAAGCCACACAGAAACAAAGTTAAAAAGGTTTATGTATCACGCTTAAGTATAAATCCAGACGCTTCAGTTGAAACATCTATGGAAACTTACGCAAATTTTACTCCAGAACTAGCATATGAAGTTAACAACACGGTCTACTTCTGGGCGGAAGCGCCACAGACCGGTGAATTTTATCGAGTAATATTAAATTCTACTGTTAATACCACTCGAGTTGCCGTCCGAACTGGCAAGCCAGGGACTGGCGCAGATAAATTAGAATATGCTGTTGTTTACAAAAATAAAGAACTCACAACAGATGGTTTGTGTAGAAGTCGGGTTCCGCTTGGAAATCTTATTTCCGGAACATTTGAGCATGTGTTCAAAGAAGCAGAGGAATTAAAGTGCTTTGAGATTGTTGTGACAAAGCAGCAGCGAAACTGGGTGGTGATAGCACAAATAGAAATTGAGACATAATATAATAGGGTATTTCAGTGTAATCTAAATAAATATAGACAGTGTCAATCAGATGAAAATAGAGAACTATTAACATCTTCTAAAACAGCTTATAATAAAAGCGCTGAAGACGCTGAATTTGTTTATGTATTCAAAATATTTGCTGTGTTTTGTTATGACGGCTATTTCATTCGGTAATCTTCATTGGTAAAGGCTTAACCAGTTGGTAATAAGATATGAACAGAATGCAACAGTTACAAATCTTTAGGCATCATAAGATTAATTGCCCGTTTCAACCGTATTTCGGTCATCTTATTTACTGGTGGACAGTTGGACTAAAACTCTATCCTCCATGGAAATAAGAACAAACTTCACAAATAACACAACTTATGAACAAACATATTTCTTTTTGTAATTTCACAATGTATGATTATATCTGAGTTTATACATATAAATTATCTAACTTGTGAATACACTGTGTTGCGTAAAACTCATTTTTGTATTCATAAGCGGAAACAAAGTTTGATAACAAAATCTACGGACACTGCATCGATGAAAAAACCTCCGGAGGATTAAATACCTTCCTCCCGTTTGAATCAACCATATATATGTATGATACATTAACTAAACCAACTGCATCTAATCGTAGTTTGGATCTCTGTGGTCGGTATAGGCGGCAAGGATTTTCACTGTATTCAACAAAATCGAATAAACTGCAAAACGCTTTATCTTGGAAAATGTTTCCACCTACTGTCTAAAATCAGACAACGCAAAAGGATAACTCCGCAGCTAGTTACGGCGTTTAGATAACACAAATGAGCAGGAAATAGCACCAAATAAAAAATGGGATCGATTTATTCTGCGGATCTCATCGGTCCTTGTGCAGGCCGACAAAGAAAAAATGCGTATCTAAACTGCCACATTATACATTTATCGAAAGAATATGATTGATACCAGGGATAAGCGATGTTCAAATGTATTTTTGCAGTCACTGATACGAATATGAATATGTTCTAGCAAAATGGCTTATTCGATGGTGAATTTCAAATTATGTTTACGGAATTAGATGTATTGATAGGTGAAGACGCGATGGTTTATTAAACGAATAGTTCGTACTGTGATGGCAAACATTATATTGCTCCTGTTTTGTATGTGCTACATGTACTTAAAGTGATATTATGCACATTTTTTTAAAGTAAAATTTCAGCTGAAATAGGTGTGTGTGAAAAAGGTAGAGGAAATAATAACTTTTGACCCAATACAACCAACTTTTCCTGCTACCAGTACGAAATAATAACTTTCCAAATATCACTTTTCCTATTTTGACTGGGAGAGTCAATTTAAGAAATAAACAAATGCATGTCGGAGTTGCTTCCCTTCCACTGCCGAGCAACACTAATAACACAAGGGAGATCACTGCCAAGGAAGGAATTATTATTTTATTAGTCCATTTCTTTAATTTCTAAAGCACCAACTTCAAATATTAATGCGGCATTATCATTAGTTTAACACATTTAAATGCACAGCTACCGAAAATTGCTTTTATAAAACTGTCACCAAAAATACACAATGTGCAGTAAGATGAGCAAAATGTCACTTTAATATTATATTTGACACATGTAATTTTTCGGACGACTGGTCAGACGGGTATGTAATACCATTACACAAAAAGGGTAGTTAAAAAGATCCCAATAATTTTAGAGCAATAACTCTTTTGAGCGTTTTCTTTAAAACCAAAAAAAACAAAAATAATATCAAACAGGGAATGCCACGTACCAAAAACGCAGCCTCCCCAAAACGAGCCCCACAGCACCCAGAAGTGCGCGCACACACACACACACACACACACACACACACACACACACACACACACACACACACACACACACACACACACACACACACACACACACACACACACACACACACACACACACACACACACACACACACACACACACACACACACACACACACACACACACACACACACACACACACACACACACACACACACACACACACACACACACACACACACACACACACACACACAATCATCTACACACACAAACATACACTACCAACACACAAGCATACAAAGCAAACACACGAGGACAAAACGAACAATTTACGGAACACAGTGGGGCACCGCCTTGGAACGGTCAGTGGCAAAAACACCACTGGGGAGCTTAAACCGGTTTATGGTGCGCACCCAACCTCACTCTTACCCCCACCATGTTCCAAAGTCACAGGACAGTGTAAATAAAAGTAATCCCTGCTAGGTGAATCTCTAACACACGCAATGGAAACAAAAGGCATGGTATGTAAAACACAAAAATGCTCGTGTATAAATATATAAAAAGCAAACCTTGAGAACCAAAAAACGTATGTACTCAATGCCTTTGCAGAAGGCAGAGCACCAAGAGAAACACCCTTAAGGGCCCGACGAAACAGGCCAGAGGACAGAAATCAAAACAGTTTAAATTGATTACGAGAATTCTGAAAAACAAACTTACAAACTGGGCTGATAGTTACCATATTTATAAAGAAGCACAAGCTTGATTTCGATCTCATAAGAGCACAGTAGGTCACTTTTTTGTTCCACATGGTCTAATTACATATATGATAAATGCTGGAAAAAACTCTATGTTGGTATGGTGGATTTTAATAAAGCTTTTGATTATGTAGTGCGTGACAATTTAAAGTATAAACTAATTAATCTGTGGGTTAGAGGTAAAGAAATAAAAGTTGTTAGAAGTATGTAGAGCAGTATTAAGTCTAGAGTTAAGCATTTAAGTGCATTAAGTCAGATGTTCCCTTGTATGCTTGGTATTCGTCAAGGAGAATGTTTATCTCCTCTATAGTTTCCCTTCTTTGAATGACATGGAAGATATTTTTTATGTTAAAAGGTTATGATGGCATTGACATGACTAAATTGTTCCTTTTATTAAATGCTGATGATAAAGTAACTTAAGCTGATTCTGCCGAACATTTGCAACATGGATTTGATATTTTGTTTGAATACTGTGGAAGATGGAAATTAAAAGTAAATATAGATTGGAAAAGGTTGAAGTAGGTTGAAAAACTACCGACTAGGTTAAATAAGTATGGTAAATCATTTGTTACCTATTTTTATGCAAGGCTAGGTGTATCTCCAAACAGTTTTTCATTTTCACTAGTTACTGAAAATCAGGTACTTAAGTACTTAGCACAGCTCAGTGCTAACAAAGCTACTGGATTAGACGGTATCCCTTCACGTTTTGTGAGAGATGGAGCTTCAGTTATTGCTCAGCCTCTTACACATGTAATTAACTTGTCTCTTATACAGGGTGTGGTTCCAGATGAGCACAAGTCTGTTAGAGTTATTCCTGTTTTTAAGGAAAATGATAAAACCGCTGTTGGAAATTATCGCCCGGTTTCTATCTTGAGCATTGTTTCCAAGATTCTTGAGAGGGTTGTTTATGACCAGGTAGAGTCCTATTTTAAATCAAATAAGTTGTTCTATAAATTTCAATCGGGTTTCCGACATGGGTTTACAGACACGTGTCTTATTCATTTGACAGACTATATAAGAATGCAAATGGATAAAGGTAATTTTATTGGAATGGTTCTGATAGATCTCCAAAAGGCATTTGATACTGTAGACCACTCAACTCTTCTTATGAAATTAAGTGCGGCTGGTCTTGGTGATGATATTTTGAGATGGTTTCGATCATATCTTTCTGATAGAAGGCAGCTTGTTGATGTTTCAGGTACACATTCATCTGCTGCTCGGATTACATGTGGTGTTCCACAAGGGTCAATTCTTGGTCCTCTTTTGTTTTAATATATGTTAATGACATGTCAGCTGTAGTCAAAAGTAAGTTGTTATTATATGCAGATGACTCAGGAATTCTGGTTTCAGGTAAATGTATGGCTGATGTTGAACATGCCCTGGAAGAAGATTTGCATCTTGTTAGTCAGTGGCTGGTGGGTAATGAGTTATCACTATATTTAGGCAAGACTGAGTCAATCTTATTTGGGTCTACAATATAGACTAAGGTCAAATTCATCCCTTAATATTAAATGTAATGGCACAGTTATTAAACCAACTTCTTCGGTCAAATATCTCGGAGCAACCATTGATCAATCATTATCTTTTGATGCAATGGCTAGGTCGGTGTTGCAGAAGGCTAATGCACGTTTGAAATATTTATATCGTAAAAAGGATTACCTTACACAACATACTAAGAAACTTCTAGTTATGTCCTTAATCCAATGTCATTTTGATTACTGTTGCTCAATATGGTATCCCGGTCTATCCCAGTTCCTTAAAAACAAACTTCAAGTAACTCAGAATAAGTTGATTAGGTTTGTCCTTGATCTTGATGCCAGGTCACATATTGGTCCAAATCACTTTCTCTCACTCAACTGGTTACCAGTCAATAAACGTGCAGATCAGATCATCCTTTGTCATCTTTTTTAAGTAAAAAATGGTCTGGCTCCTGATTACATGGAAGAATATTTCATCCCACAGGTCACTGTTCATTCTTATAAGACCAGATTAAGTAACAAGGGTGCATTTGCAATCCCAAAGGTCAAAGGTTTTGGTACCAAGTCCTTCTGCTTTGTGGGTTGTTCGTTGTGGAATAGTTTGCCAGCTGAATTATCTAGCATTGGCAGGTTACCTTCTTTCAAAATATCTGTTAAGAATTACCTGATGGACAGTTTGTAATACTTCAAGACTTTTTATATGAGTTTTTAAATTTACATCAGGTTGTTTCGGTATAGGAATGGTTTCAACTCATTTCATCTATCATTTAACACACTTAATATGAAATGATGCATTTTTTATATTTTTTTAGTCTAAGTGATACTCATTCTTATTCTCATTCCTACTTTTTTATTGTTGCGTCTTAGTATCTTGTCAAATGTTTAGTAAAAGGTTTAATTTTGTGACTGTGATATAATGATAATTTGTTTTTATTGTAGTTTGTCTTAAGTTAAAATATCTAATGCTTATTAATTTTATCATTTGCTTCCTAGTATATTTATTCTGTTTTAACTTGAATAATGTGTTACAATGCTGTAACTTCTAGTCAAACTGTGTTAACATAAGTGAAATCTAACTGCGATAATATTTAATTGATAATATTTATTTGCATTGGTTAAAGGCTCTCTATGTCATGCCACCAACACAGGGGACCACAATGGAAATAAGAGTCTCTCTTTTTTGTGTTATCCTTGGTGTTGGTGTGCATGTCATGGCTTATTTATTCTCATGTATGTTATATATTTGTACCGTACATGTTGTTTTAAGTGTCTATGTATTCCATACCGAAATAAATCTATCTAATCTATAGATAAAATAAAAGTTGTGATATTTAGGAAAGCAGGCATGCTACCAAGAAATCTCGGTTTTTCATATTACGGACAGAATATCCGAATTGTAAAGACATTTAATTACTTCGGGGTTGTTTTTAGCGGATCATTTCACGAAGCACAGTTAACACTTTCAGAAAAAGCAAGTAAAGCAATTTTCAAATTAAATAGTAACTTATCAACATATACTGAAGTAAGCATTTCACATAGATAATATCTGTTTGATTTACTTATTTTATCAATACTTAAACTACAGCTATGACGTTTTGGGGATTCCATACTGCAAATAGCATAGAACGTGTTCACACACTATATTGTAAAAGAAATACTATGCGTAAAACGTAGTACGCAAAATGACCTTGTATATGGTATTCTCGGAAGAAGAAAGTTGATTGTTAAAAGATATTTTAGAATCATCAAATATTGGTCGAAACTATAGGAGCTCAAGGTCAGGATTATGCCTGTTCCGGCTTTGTTTTGTCGTTTTCATCCGTATAGTGCTGACCTCATCCAAGTAGTGCTGATGCAAGCGCGTAGTGCTGTCGTCATCCGTGTAGTGCTGACGTCATCCGTATAGTGTTGACGTCGTCTGTGAAGTGCTGACGTCATTCGTATAGTGCTGGCGTCATCCGTGTAAGTCTGATGTATGCGCGTGGTGCTGTCGTCATCCGTATACATCAGAAATGTATATGTACGTTGTCATTTCAAGGTTGGGACTTCGCAAAATATCCTTACAACACATTTCTGGATTTTGAACAGACTTTATTACAGACAGGATTAAGTGTTTCATATTGATAATTTATTGCTATGACAACAAAAAACGGAAACAAAAATGTTATGTCACAATAGATTTACCTTTAATGTCTTATATATGTCTTCAATTATGATGACATATGTGAGTATTTCTCTTATATACTGCTTTACACAAAACCAACTATGTTGTCATATGAAAAGTTAATCAACAAAAATATGTGTGTGCAGATCCCTAAATAGTAATGTGAAAACTAAATAACGTGAATCGTATTGACCGCAAAACTGCAGGAACGGACTTATAACAGTTTTACGGTTAACCCTCGAAGTGATTGTTCTGACCTTCGATCATGTCGACAAATGATTTTGCCGTTAGTGACCAGTGCAGATCATGATTACCCTGTACATCGTTGCAGTTTGTCTATACGCACTGACTGCTTTTCAGCAAGTTTGTTTTAACTGAGCACCCCTTTTGAAAATAAATGGTTCAATCCAAAATGAAAGATGAACAAGTCCATTTTTAAAAACTTAACGGGGTATTTATATCATACAGATTTGAGCTAAATGACACAAATTGTTAACTGACTCCCACAATAAATTACTTTCTGACACATATATATCACATTTGTTTATCACTCATTATTCATCCACACAATTTTCATACGGCTTATCTATTAATACAGCTTACTTCTATAGAACAATAAATAACAAGACCTATTTGTAAAACACGAATGCTCCCCCACAACCACACCTTCGTGATGCAAACAGTTTATGGATTACTAGGGGCCATCAACTGGTAATGACAAATCAAGTTTGAAAATGTATGCCCACTGGTTCTTGACTAATGCCTAAGAAAGCATTTTAATATACAGTCTTGATATTTACGTGTGACCTTAAACTTGAGCAGCATGATTTTAAAAAAGTGTTCTGATAATTAACATAAATTTCATGAAAACCTTCCAGGAGTTTAGGAGATATATATGTAGCGAACCTGGATAAAACAAGAGCTGTCCCTCACAAGTGACGAATGCCCCCGAAAGAGGTGTCTCACAGTCTTTGTCCTCTCCATGTGCTCAATAATTGTGGTATGTAATTTTAAAATACTTCCATGCATGGCAGAGTTACCATGCATACAGTTTTCCATTACTTTTAAACACTAAGTGTGACCTTGACCTTTGAGGTAGGAACGTGGGTCTTGCACGCGACACGTCGTCTTGGTGTACTAGAAGTTATAAAGTTGTAAAGTTATTTTAAAATCCTTCAATGCATGACAAAGTTACAGTCTGGACACGAATGTGTGCATATATACAGGATTCCATTACCTATAAACTCTAGGTGTGACCTTGACCTTTAAAGTAGGGATGTGGGTGTTGCACGTGACACGCCGTCTTGATGTGCTAGACATTTGTGCCAAGTTATTTTAAAATCCTTCAATGCATGACAAAGTTACAGTCCGGACACGAATGTGTGCATATGTAGAGGATTCCATTACCTTCAAACTCTACGTGTGACATTGACCTTTGAGGTAGGGATGTGGGTCTTTCACGCGACACGTTGTCTTGATGTGCTAGACATTTGTGCCAAGTTATTTTAAAATCCTTCAATGCCTAACAAAGTTACAGTCCGGACACGAATGTGTGCGTATGTGGAGGATTCCATTACCTTCAAACTCTAGGTGTGACCTTGACCTTTGAGGTAGGGACGTGGTTCTTGCATGCGACATGCCGTCTTGATGTGCTAGACATTTGTGGCAAGTATTTTAAAATCCTTCAATGCATGACAAATGTGTGCATACATAGAGGATTCCATTTCCTTCAAACACTTTGTGTGACCTTTACCTTTGAGGAAAGGATGTGGGTCTTGCACGCGACACGTTGTCTTGATGTGCTTGACAGTCCGGATTACGAATGTGTTAGTGGGGACGCACAGACGGACAGACAGACGGTGCGATTTTTATATGCCACCCTTCGGGGGCATAAACATGACCCCCTACGTGTGACCCCTACTCTAAACCGGCAGATTTGCACAATGTCTGACAGTTGACCTAAGAATGATGAAAATCCTTCCACAGGTGTGTAGGATATATGGAACGGCCACGACAACCAACAGACCAACTGAAAGAATGGCCAACACATTGACTCGAGCAATTTCTCTCTACAAAAGTATCGCAATATTTTTACATTTGCTACTAAAACTTTAAACTGATGACCGGTATGTTATATCTGTAAGTGTACTGATTCTTGCATCTCAAATATTTGACTAGAAACTGTTGAAAAACTCTTTCAGTAGTGGGAACTCTTCGAAAATTACCCACTGGCACACAACAGTTTTTACAATCTCTTTGAACTTTTCAGTCATATCTCTTGCAAATGTTAACCCGTTCATAATTTCTGCCAATCGTAGGTTGAAATGAATGCCGTTCTTTTTACAGATGTACTGCAAACACTTCAACATCCGCCATTGCACTTTTTCCACAGATTCTCTATCCACCATTGTACAACGGTCTGCAAGAGAGAGTTGAAATTGATACGGTGTGTCCACCATTGTACAACGGTCGCAAGAGAGTTAAAATTGATACGGTGTGTCCACCATTGTACAACGGTCTGCAAGAGAGAGTTAAAATTGATACGGTGTGTCCACCATTGTACACCGGTCTGTAAGAGAGAGTTAAAATTGATACGGTGTGTCCACCATTGTACAACGGTCGCAAGAGAGAGTTAAAATTGATACGGTGTGTCCACCATTGTACATCGGTCGCAAGAGAGAGTTAAAATTGATACGGTGTGTCCACCATTGTACAACGGTCGCAAGAGAGAGTTAAAATTGATTCGGTGTGTCCACCATTGCAAAACGGTTGTGTAAAGGTATAAAAAAAAGAGTCAAGCGATGCAGAATTTTGAATGGGTATAAAAGAGTCACCCAGAATGAAAAGCAGGCGAACGGAACCGTCGTCAATGGATGCTTAGATTCAAATACACAAAGCCTTCTTATGCCCCAGTCATAGTGTCACGTTTTGTGCCCCGTTTATGACAACCACGTTTTGGAAATTTTCGCCGAGTGCCACGATGTTCCAAGTTGTCGCCACGCGCTAGCTACGTGCTAGCCACGCTGTTGCCACGTTGTAGTCCCGTTGTGACACGACTGACAGGTGACAACGAATATCAAAGTCGGGTTATGCCACGCTGCCGCCACGCTGTCGCCTCGTTATCGCCATGTTGTGCTTCGTTATGCTTTGCTGCCGCCACGCTGCAACCACATGCAGCTAAAAGTCGCCACGCACTCACGGTCAGACTGGCCTAGTAATAAACAAAATCATTACCGATTTGACATCCGAGCGAAGTACATCTCCATTCTAAAAACTAGTATGCAAAGGGGAAAACAGATCGCCGCGAAATTATCTAGAATGTTGTGATATTTAGGTAAATCAAATACCGGTTGTTGTGTACAAGAATACACTGTGAAATTTACAGACTATAATTATTTGCACTTACGAATAGTTTAGTCATACGAATTGTATTGAAAAAGCCCCAGAGATCATATAACGCATATCATATAAAGCGTACCACAACGTATCAAAACGTACCACAACATCGTACAACGTAGAACACCGTAACATAACGCAGCTCATAACGTAGTTCAACGTGTGGACAACGTATCATAGTGTTACACAGCGTGGCATAGCGCGGCACGCGGAACGTAGTAGCAACGAGACTACAACGTCGCATAGCGTAGCACAACGTGTCAACAACGTATCAACGTTCTGTTACGTTTTTGCCACGTTATTGCCACGTAATACTACGTTGTACCACGTTCTCGCCACGTTGATGTCACGATGTAGTACGTTGTGGGAAAACGTGAGTGAATTTTGAACATGTTCAAAATTGAAATTTCCTTTTCACGTTTAGCCACGTTTGATCACGTTTTAGCCACGTTCTTCTACGCTTGCCGACGTTGTAGCCACGTGTCCAAACGTAGCTTAACGTAGCGGCCAAAACGTGACACTATGACTGGGGTATTATACTTAACGTGCGTTACAAAAAATAGTATTTGGAACAGTTACAGTGTTCCAAATACAGTAATCTCTCAATATAATGACTCCGGATACAGCAAAATTTCGGATATTACGAACACAATTTCAGGGCCCAAATTTTCTTTTTTTTAATTTTATATGAAAATGATATATGGATAAACATACTGTGGATATAAGGAACAAATTTAAGTGGAATTATGCACATTTTTTTCAAGTAAAAATCCAGCTGAAATAGGTGTGTGTAAAAAGGGTAGAGGAAATAATAGCTTTTAACCCAATACACCAAACTCTTCCTGCTACCAGTACGAAATAATAACTTTCCAAAAATTACTTTTCTTATTTTGACTCGGAAAGTCAATATTTAAAAAAAACTGCATGCAGGAGTTGCTTCCCTTCCACTACACTGCCGAAATCTGTACATGTGGTCAACAACAGCAATGACACAAGGGAGATCACTTTTAACAAAAGAACTAGTATCTTATTACAACTACAACGTGTAGTTGTAGTTGTAGTTGTAGTATCTTATTAGTCCATTTTTTTATTTCTAAAGCACCAACTTCAAATACTAATGCGGCATTATCATTAGTTTAACACATTTAAATGCACAGCAACCGAAAATTGCTTTTATAAAAATACACTATGTGCAGTAAGATGCACATAATGTCACTTTAAATGGTTTCAATGAGTTCGTTATACACAGAGTTTACTATACTAGTGGTTCTTTAACATTAAGAAGTTTTTTTACCAAGTTCTTAGTTTTTGTAACAATTGTTCATATTAAGCATTGACGGCCCTAACACAACACAAAGCACACCATCTGACCTATTCCTGTTTTTTTATCAACAAAGGTGATTCATTTCCACGTTGTGGCTCGGACACAGAAAATGGAAATATGAATACCTAAACGACTGTTTCCCTTAAACAGATACACTTTTCCATCCAGTGATTGCTGAGAAATAGCCTGACAAAAACCTCTGTGTACACTATGCCTACGGTTTGTATGACAAAATCAAAGGGCTGAAACTCGACGAAAAATTATTCTAGCGCAACATGCTAACGGTATGCACAAATACGTTTGGTATCAATTACTTCTGTGAGGTTTAATTGATTTATCGCCTTTGGTTGCTGAGAAATAGGTCGGAAAAAAATTGTTGAAAAAATTTATGAAAAAAATCAAAGGGCCTTAACTAAAGCAGAACTTATCCAAGCGCAACATACCGACGATATGCACAATATAGGTTTGGCAATAATCACTCCTGCAAAGTTTCATTGTTACCTGGATAGTGTTTTCCGGGAAAAAAGCGTTGACAAAATGTTCACAGAAGGACAGACAAGGTGACTCCAGTATACCCCCTTAAACTCCGTTTATGGGGGTATAAATAGCATCAGTCTATATTAATTTAAACTATCATACACTACCTGTAAATGTAAGAACAATCGTCTTTAGGACAACTAGCTCTTCCTTTGTCAGTTTCAATTTGCTGAACTTAACGCTCGTCTTATAGACGCTCTCGACGTATACATCGCTCCAAATGTTGGCCGCGTCCTGGTAAGTCATGTCATACTCTCCGGTGAACACACCAAGCTCTGTATCGATACACTGGCAGTGACCCAAGATCCATAACTCTGCAGATCCTTCTAGAAGAAATAAATAAAGAAGTACGAGCAGAAGTAACTAATTTTTTACATATTCACACTGATAATTTTGAAAGCTATGACATTGACACGCTGTCGTGACACCAAATTTCGAACATGTACATTAAATTTAGTATAACGCATACATTGTAACTATGGTATCCTAACGTTTACTTTGTAAACCAAAATTTTTCAAAGATTAGTTCAAACATTGGTTGTATAGTGGTTAAGGTTTTGGCTGCTCAACTCGGAGGTCATAAGTCACGTCCACACCAAAGGGTTTGTCACGGTTCTGGCTTTACCCAGGAAGTGGATATAAAGGTGACGCTGTAACCTCCAAAATACACATTTTCTTGACAAATTAGCATAAAGATAAATGGACATAAAACTAAGCAGGCAGAAGAAATGACTGTACATGGGCAAATCTAAAGCTGCCCAAAATGGAGACACCTTGATCGGCATTGCCTTTTTTTAACCAGTAGCCTTAATTGAAAAATGCCTACCAGTTTTTAACTGTACTTATTACTAAAAAGATGTACCCTTTATAAGGTTGATTTGGTCCTCCATATCCAGTTTCTTCCATCCAGGTATAGCCTTGATGAATGAAATTGTGTTTCGGAATTCAGAGTCCATAAGTTCCGCAACTTTGTGCATCTGTTCATCTCTGACATAAAAAGAAATAGCAAAACTTGCTGAAACATGTCTTCATACGA